>CM051458.1:9275814-9324772 GCA_028274465.1 Plantago ovata
ACGTAAAACGTTACGCTAACATTCTCCCCTTTTACCTTAATCTTCACAAATACGGCGATTATCAGGTTTGACTCAACTTCAACCTCACATCAAAACTGATTGCAGAAATCTTTTCGAATGCAGAAAAAAGAACTCTAAATCTAGAACTTCATCAGAAACTTCAACTTCATAATTTGCTTAGAAGATTAATTACAGGCTAATCAAATTAATGACTAGTCTATAAAAACCAAAAATCTTCTAACCAAACAACAACTAATATCCATTGCAACTGTAGCATCCAAAACAATTTATCCATCTCGCAAAACAGAAGAATGCAGCATCATAATTCATCCACCATTATCTTCAAAACAACCAAAGCCATCCAACCCAGAAACTCCCCCTCAATCCTGACTAATCCTTCTCCCCCTATTTGGGTAGATTATCTCGAAGCAAAGTCCTCCTCATTTCCAAGCTCGCCCAATTCTTCATTGGCCTTGAGAATAGCAGCTCTCTTATCCACAAGCTGTTTCCCAAGCATCATACATGGCCTTAACAGAGGGCGGCAGACTCTGAACTTGCTCCAAAGTTGGCTCAACATCGAGCACAGTTGGCTCAACATTGTCATCACCAGAGCCTTGTGGATCAGCAGAAGGAGCAGAGAGATCAACCCAAGGCAAATGCTTGAACCTTGAGCCTCCTTCCAACAGGTGGCTTGAGCAATGCGTAAAACATTGATTTGCAACAAACTTATCCTTCTTCAACGTGTGTAACCGGCAGCTTTGACATATGCACAAACCAAGGAAGGGTAACCCATAGTAGCAGTCGAACTCATGTTCTTCGTCTTCACCATCTTTTTCATAATGTGTTCACCCCAATTTATGGAACCATTCAACAACTGAAATAATAAACAAGCATGTTCAGCAGATACCTGTGTATGATTGGTGGTAGGGATCCAATTGCGGACACAGATATTGTGTATTGCAGTCATGAAGGATGTGAGACGAGAAACAGGAAACTCGGTTTGCCATTTTGTCAGTTTCCCTCCAGTGATAGCTGTAGCAACTTCATCCATTTGATTACTTAAAAAGCCGCTCACGACATTAGGTAGCTCCAGAAAGTCATTCAATCTCCTAGCATCATCTTGTAGACAGTACCACGAAGATAAAACTCGCCATACTTTGGGTGAGAGTTGTCAGCAAAATGCACAGACAAGTTGCAATAGAATTCCTTCATCAAAACCTCACTAAAAGATGACAAATTACCACAGTAGAATACAGACCTCTAGATTTCAGAAAAGCAACCAAATTTTGAGCTTCGTAATCAGCAAGATGTATGGCATGCTCAGGGAGTGGTGTACGATGAACAAACTTATCCCAAGTTTTAGAAATCTCCTCCGATAGAACTGATCAGAAAATGCTGGAGACTCAAAGTAGAGTCATCACCTGAATTTCAAGCTCCTCAGGAATGTCAGGAATGGCTTCCTCGTCTGTAGACTCAACAACATCCTCAGGTGGAGGCTTGATGAAGCATCAGATCTGATGCAGACCTGACCCAGCAGAAGTTGCAGCAACATGGAGGCAACTTTTCAGCAGAGCTTGGAGTTTTCTCAGAATCAGGAACATCTCAAACATAGGCTCATGACCTTTGATGTAGTACCCGGGGTGACCTCCATCTCCTCCATAGCAGACCTCTTCCGTTTTAGTGAAGCAAGCGGAATATCATCTTCATCGACCACAACGGTGGGAGTCTTTGAGGAATCAATTGGGCTCGCCATTCTAAAATTGAGATGCAAGTTGGGGAAATTTCAAAAAATTTTGAAGTTTAAACAACTGGGCACCTAAAACGGGAAGAATTGGAAGATTTGGGGCAAAAACTAGGGTTCCTAATCTGGGGCAAGTGTGGGAAAAACAGAGCAGGCCAAAACGAAGAAGAATGAGTGTTTGGAAGCGAAATTGTGGACGAATATAAAGGCTTTCTACGCGTTTTGGACAAAGGATGCATTGATGGGAGTTTAAGAGAGTTCAAGTATCAATAAGAAACAAAAAACGGGCAACACAGTGAAGGGCTTATGAAAGGTTTCTGCCGTTTCAAGTTGTTATAGGTGATAGGGGTAAAAAGGTCAAACACAGTGATTTAAAAACTAATGGGCAAAAAGGGTTTTGTTGGCTAAACACTGGATGAAGTTTTCTCAACATGATCTCCAATTCTGTTGACAATGTTAGTACACAAGATATATAATAACAGAGAAACAAAAATAGGAATGCAAAATTTCCTAAATCTGAGCAGAATTGAGATAAAAAAATTTAGAAACATACCAGTGAAGGATTTGACTTTAGATTGAAAATAACCAAAAATCATTGCCAAGTAAAAACCAAAATAAAATCCCACCAAACCAAAGGTTATGCACACTCCCCTTAGTGGATACTAAAATCACATATAACACACAATTTGTAGTCTAGACTCGATAACATAAGACACAAACTTTGAATCAGATATTAGCAGTGATGTTGCAGACAAGTTGGCACAACATTAAACTCAACATCAGACTTGAGATCTTTCAAAAAGCTACAACCTGTGACAATGACCTGAATATAAATTTTTGAAGACGTTTGAAACAAGCTACAGAGTATTTCTGGTCTTTGTTTAAATCTCAAGCAATGCCTAGTGGCGAAGGGCAAAAAGAAATTTTTAGAAAATTTAAATGCTCAGCATGAAGCACAAAGCTTTGCCATTTTTGTTTTTCCAAACCATCCAGACATGTGAGACCCAAAGATTGCCAGAAGCTAAAACCAAAGTTGCCATAAGGATTGTGAATCCGTGGTGTGCCGCAGAATAAATTCTGAAAGAAGATACCACAGCATGGTGTTTACTGCACGACCTAGACACAACCACGTCATCATGCCCTATACCGGACCAGCAAGAGAGATAACAACGATTCACAATAAAGATTGAGCAACAATAATCTTAGCACTTGTTTAGCTACAATAGAGAATTCAAGGCCTCTATGTGCTCTTTCTCCTGTTTAAAAGCATACATATGCATAGTAGGAAAACATAATCCTATAATAGACACTTTGTCCATCAATATTACTGAGCTGCTCAAGCTCCAGGAGAGTATTACATGCAACAATGAGCAAAAATTTTCAGGTGTCAACAAGGACCTAATTGTACCAGATCTTTTCTGAAAGTTTGAGGAAAAGTTTGCAATCATGTTCACTCTATCCTTAACATATACACATATCTGATTCGACACGACATAAAAAATAAATACAGATATACAAATTTACGCCACATGCAGAAACTGAAGTTGTCCGTGGCGTTCGACAACTTCTCCAACAACTTAGACTTTTCTAGAGAGTGCAAAGACCTATAGACCTTCTAAGGCTTAGGAACCTATCAGGATCTAAAGGTTTAGTGAAAATATCAGCAAGTTGGTTATTGGTATCAATGTGGTCTATTCCTAGAGTTTGTGCTTCTACCAATTCTCTCAAAAAATGATGTCTAATATCTATATGCTTAGTTCTGGCGTGCTGTACAGGGTTTTGGGCAATATGAATAGCACTCAGATTGTCACAAAATAGCATCAAAGATTCTGACCTAAGACAGTAATCACTTAGCATAGATTTCAACCATAAGAGTTGAGTAGCACAACTAGCTGCAGCAACATATTCTGCTTCTGCAGTAGACAAAGACACACAATTTTGCTTTCTACTAAACCATGAAATCAAGTTATTTCCCAAATAGAAACATCCTCCACTGGTAGATCTTCTATCATCAGTATCCCCAGCCCAATCAGAATCAGAAAACCCAGCAAGATGTAAATTTGTTTCTCTAGTATACCATATACCAAGGTCAACAGTACCAGAGACATACCTGAGAATATTCTTCACAGCATTGAGGTGTGGGGTTTTTTGTTCAGATTGAAACCTAGCACACAAGCAAACTGCAAACTGGATATCTGGTCGGGATGCGGAAAGATAGAGAAGACTGCCTATCATGGATCTGTACAAAGTTGGGTCAACGTCATCGCCAACACCGCCTTTCTGCAGTTTAGTGGATGTGCGCATGGGAGTGGACAGTGGTTTTGCATTCTCAAGTCCAAATCGTTTCACGAGGTTCTTTGCATACTTGGACTGATTTAGAAAAAGCCATTTGACTCCTGTTTGACTTGTAAACCAAGGAAATATGTAAGCTCGCCAATCATACTCATTTCAAAGGTGGATTTCGTGGCCTCAACAAACTTGTTCACCAAGGGCTTGTGAGTTCCACCAAAAACAATGTCATCAACATATATTTGAGCAATAAGAATATGACTGTCTGATTTCAACACGAACAAAGTCCTGTCACCTGCACCACGAGTAAAACCAAACTCCAAAAGAAATTGGGTTAACTTGTCATACCAAGCACGAGGTGCTTGCTTCAAACCATATAAGGCTTTCTGCAATTTATAAACATGGTGAGGATAAAAAGGATCTTCAAAACCCTTAGGTTGTTCAACGTAGGCTTCTTTGTCAATGATGCCATACAAAAAGGCACCTTTAACATCCATCTGCTGCAAGGTTATATTCAAATAGCAAGAAAGAGCAAGTAAAAGTCTAATAGATTCTATCCTTGCGACTGGAGCAAAAGTTTCATCAAAATCAACACCCTCTACTTGAGTGTAGCCTTGAGCAACTAGTCTAGCCTTATTTCTTACTATTGTACCAGATTCATCAGTTTTATTTTTGAATATCCACTTGGTTCCTATAACATTCATGTTAACAGGTCTAGGAACTAGGGTCCAAACTTTATTCTTTTCAAACTGATTTAACTCATCTTGCATAGCCTCTATCCAATGGTGATCAAGCAAAGCTTCTTTATAGTTCTTAGGCTCAACAATGGAAACAAAACAAGAAGCACGTACCGGAACCGGGTTTGACTGATCGAGTAAACATTGACAAGTAAGGGCTAAGTGAGATATAGCCTTGATCCTTGCAACCTTGACTTCAAACCAGCAAGTTCCTTGTAATCTACTTTCTTACCAGCAGTCCTTTTGCCTTTTCCATACTCAGAAGATGGTTCCTGTGGTTCATCTTGAGTATCGTCCTCGTCCCCTGACGGAGTTGAGGCAACATCGTCCAAAGTTTCATCAACTCTGTCCTGTACTGGTGTAACAGGTGTTTGAGCAGTCTGAATATCCTGCTGCTCATCTGATCGGAGTGCATCACCATCATCAGTGGTGTCTGAAGTGGATGGTCCACCTTCTGTAGAGATACTTGGCTCAATCGTCTCCGAAGTTGGTACAACATCGACTGGTGTTGACACAACTTCGACGTCGGATTCTTCATTGGCTGGAAGATATACATAATCCCAAGTACCTGTTTCTTCTGATTTATCTGAAACACTAGTAGAGTCATTAAAAGCAACATTGACTGACTCTTGAATAGTCTTAAGCCTCAGATTGTAAACCCGATAGGCATGACTATTGTTCGAGTAGCCAAGAAAAAATCCTTTATCACTTTTAGAATCTAGTTTCTTCAAATAATCCCTGTCATTCAGAATAAACAAGTACAGCCAAAGACATGAAAATAGCTCAAGTTGGGTTTATTGCCCTTCAAAATCTCATAAGGTGTCATAGTGGTTCCTGGCCTTAAGTAAACACGATTTATAACATGGCATGCAGTATTAAAAGCCTCTCCCCAAAACCTCTTAGCAACATTCATCGAATTAAGCATAACTCTCCCCATCTCCTGAATAGTCCTGTTTTTACGTTCTGCAATCCCGTTTTGTTGAGGGGTTTTGGGTGCAGAAAATTCATGGAAGATACCAGTTTTATTACAAAAATCAGTAAACAAAGAATTTTCAAATTCTCTTCCATGATCAGTCCTAATCTTTTAATGGAGGTTTTAAAAGATTTGAATCATGTTGTAAAAAGTTTTGAAGAAATGAATAGTTTCAGATTTTTCTTTAAGAAAATAGATAAAAGTGTATCTAGAGAAATCATCAACTATCACAAAAGCATACTTCTTACCATTTATCGTAGCTACCTCTACTGGACCCATAAGATCCATATGTAAAAGTTCAAAACAAGAGGTCGTACCTGAAGGTCGATCTGGTGAAGTTGGGACAACACCATGAGAAACTCTTGTTTGTTTACCTTTAAGACAGTCTTCACAAACCATCTTCCCAGACTGTTGTAGTTTGGGAACACCACGAACAGCTTCAAGCTTCCAAATTCTGTACATGTTGCGGTAGCCAACATGACCAAGTTTCTGATGCCATATCACAGCATCTTCAACTTTGACTTGATTGCACACTATCTCCTTTCCAGTTGAGTAGCAATTATCTCCAGATCTCAAACCTGTCATCACACATTTGTTTGCAGAATTGTATACAGTACAAGCATCTTTGTTAAACTTAACAAAGTGATTATCATCACACAACTGGCTTATACTTAACAGGTTGGCTTTTAGGCCATCGACAAGATACACATCTTTAATAGCTGGAAGTCCTGCAACATTCAAAACACCTTTACCAAGAATTTTACTCTTGGAACCACCACCATAGGTTACCATACCACCCTTCATTGGTGAGATATCCTGCAAATAGTCCGAATTTCCAGTCATATGACGGGAACAAGCACTATCAAAATACCATGTACCTGCAAAGTTAGTATCAACCGCAGACAAAACAACATTACATGATAATGTTTCAGGTTCAGGTTTATCAGAAACAGTTGTGAGTTTTTCAGAGGGTTCTGCGACATCAATGTTGTCTGTGTCGTTGGGCAACGTCTCGGGCAACATTGACTTCGCAGTATTCTTCTTTGAAAAAGTTTTGTGAAAATCATGGCAATAAGGTTTAAGATGGCCATGCTTTTTGCAAAAACTACAGAAATAGATCCTTTTCTTTTTGAATGACCCTTCAGTTGTGTCAACTTCAGAATCACCTTTTGATTTAACAAATTAGGACCTAATGGAAACTTTGGGGGCCTTTCTTTCTCACAACTTTTTCTTTGAAACCTACACCTTCTGTACCTGTTGAACTAATATTCAGACATTCTTTAAGGAGATCAGAAGAGTTAGTATATTTACCTAAAGTTCCCTCAACTTTGAGTAACTTAGCACTTACAGATTCGAATGCTTTGTCCTTCTTTGTTAGGGCAACTTCAAGACTGGTGACAGTGGACTGCAAGATTTCAATCTTGCTTTTCTGGCGTTTGATCAGATCCTCCTTTGCTTCAACATCGGCTAGTAAAACTTCAACCATCTCTTGAAGTTCTACTAAGGCTTCCTCATGTGTTGTCTGATCATCCTCATCCTCAGTTTCTGCGTCTTCCTCCTTTGCTTCTGTATCTACATCAACAACATTAGCTATAAGATTATTAAAGACAAAGAAGAGATAGTTACCCCATCTGATGTTGAGACAGAAGTTGCGTCAACTGAGCTGTCAACATCGTCAGACACTGCTGCAAAAAGTGAGATAACTTCATCTGTTTCAGATCCAGAACCTTCTTCATCGTCCAAATCAACCCAAAAAGCTGTACCCTTGACCTTCCTTTGAGTATTTGCACACTCATTGGCATAATGACCCCAACCTTTGCAAGCTCTACACTGAATCTTATCAAAGTTCTTGGAATCGGCTCTAGGGATCTCAAAATAGGATTTTTTTAGAATAATCTTTGCTAGGCTTAGAGGAAGTAGAAGCAGAACGGGGTTTAAACACATTGGCTTGGGCTTCACTACTTACTTTGGTCTTATTCAACTTCTTAAACAAGGAATGAGCTCTCTTAACAAGGTAAGCTTTGGCTTAGATTCATCAAAATCCTCAAGACAAATACTATCATTATCAAGATCAACATTAGTCCTAAAGGCACTAGAAGATTTCTGATAGTGTTCTTCCTGATCTATGATGTTCATCTCATTCGTTTTAAGAATATTCATAAGAGAAGTAAGATCCATAGTACTATACTGTGGGCTTTCTTCTAAAGCATAAATTTTCATATTGAACCTAGGGGGAAGGGATCTCATAGCTTTACGTACCAAGGTTTTGTTGGGCATAACCTCTCCTAGTTGGGCAGATTCATTGGATATGTCCATAATCTTGGCAAAGTAGGTTGAAATATCCTCATCCTCCTCCATCCTAAGTCTCTCGAACTTTGTGGCTAACATACGTAGCTTAGTGTCTTTCACACTATTATCACCTTCACAATGACTCTACAGAATATCCCAAGCTTGCTACGCAGAAACACAATTAGAAATAAGACGAAACATATGAGTATCAACCCAAGTGAAAAGGATATTAAGAGCCTTCTCATTGCTGTTGTACTCCGCCTTCTGAGCTGGGGTATAATCTGCATATTTGACAGGAAGTTTGTCTCCATGGGCATCAGGATCCTTCAAAGGAAGAACATAATGCTTGAGACAGGCTTCCCAGCATTGAGCATCAACAGACTTCAGGTAGGTTCGAATCCTCAATTTCCAGTAAGCATAATTGGAGCCATCAAGCACTGGCATACGCCCTACGTTGGGATTAGGATTAAGCAACGAGTTGGAATCCATCTTGTACCTGTAAGATCACTGAGACAAACAGAAACAAGCTCCGGTACCAATTGTTAAATCACGTGAACTCTAAAACAATAAGAGTTAGTCCAGAATCTAAAACTCCTACAGAGTACGTTTGGTATTCCTGAAAAACGATAGCAAAGTTGTCTATAAAGTTTATGCAACGTTAACGACAACTTCGATAACCTGTCAATCAATAAAGCAATATAAACTAATACGTGCACAGAGATTATGAAAGCAGCGGTAAAGAGACACACGTATAAACTTTTATTCTAACTGTTATTCACAGCTAGATGCTTTATTAGCAAAAACGACTAGATCAATATGTTGAGTACAATGAATATCGAACTCACCTATTTATCTAGTAAACGACACAACACAACCTAGATTATCTAATCTATATGAGAACCAACTCACCTATACTCCCTCGAGGAATATATAAACAGGTTGTGTAAATAGACTACAAACAAAAGACTTGAACAACTAACGTTGAAACCGGCGTTGAGCAACTTCAAGTGTAATCTGCAAAACTGAACGTGTATCGTTCTTGTGTGTGTTCTTCAATGTCGACTTTAGCACTCTATTTATAGTGTTATAAACACCCTTGAATTTCGTGTGGAAGTCTTCATTGAATCAGATTAGAACATCTCTTCTAATTGAACTTGAACTCCAAAACGTGTTCACATTGATGAAGTAGTTTCCTAGTCAACTTCGACTTTGAAGTTGCCTGAACATGACGAATCCAACTAGAACTCTATTCTCGTTCTTGATCCGTAAATCCTTCTTGAATTCGATCTTTGTTAAGTTAAGGTAAAACAATCCCAATACAATTAGGATAATGTCCATAAGGAGATTAACGTAAAAACGTTACTCTAACAAAGATATTCAACACTCTGAAAATTAACCCCACCAACACCTTCAAGTGAGCTAACAGCTTTGTATTCAACATCAGTAGCAAGTTTTGAAATGTTTCATGATACATTAGCAGGTGATTTAACAATGTGACAGATCAAGGAAGATTGCAGATCAAATACTAATTTTGTAGAATTTGAAATCAAAGGTTCTAAGAAGTTGTGAGAACATTAATAATTTATCTGTTAGAGAACTATTTTCTTGCATGTGAATAGTTTCTACAACAGGGGTATGGTCGCATGGTATTACTTCTTCCTCCTGCCAAAATTACATGAATTCCCACATTGGATTATTTGACAAACAACCAAACGATTATCATTTGCCTAATAATGGAAGTATGTTACTGAAACACATGCAGTCACATATATACTAAGATGATGTGCGGTTTTCTAGTTTACTTGTTAACCAATGCTTCATTACTAATTATATCAAAATGAGTATTTCATGAAATTGAACAACTAATTTAACACTTTAAGAAGAAAAAGAGGCTTTCTATTATAAAACCAGAAAAGGAGCCACAACTCAGAGTATCAAATCACACAGCAAAACAGAACTGAAAGAAACTGCAAAAAGAGTCTGCTAAATGAACTTTAAAAAAAAAGAAACTAAATGGGTTCAAGGCAAACACATGAGACATCAATTTAACTGATCGCTCACAACTAAGATAAGCTGGGATGTAGAAATGTCTTCTTCAGTAAAAATTTAATTAAGATCTCCAATGAACTACATGACATTTGCCAGAGAAAAAATGACTCATGAATCATGATCAATTCAGCTGAAGTGTTTCAACCCCCCCCCCCCCCCCCCCAATGTTTTCTTCAATCCATGAATTATCTTGACAAAATTGAAACAGAATTCGTTGAAGAGTCTTATTTTGAAGCATGGAACGTTTATATCTACGTTATCTAGGGGAGAAAACTGCAATTTTCATTTCTTCTTAAAATTATAGAAAAAATAGATTTTATACGTCGATAGATCTTATGGTCTTGAAATTCGATCAATGACTTCTCCTAGGTTTTGATTGTGGCTTGTAAAGAAACATTGCATATAACTTCTGATTTCAGCTATGATTTTTGAGGTGTTATTTTGGTGCAAGAAATTTTCACCGTGACAATCCATAATAAGCTCATGGTTGCTTTCAAATGATTAGTGAATCTGGGAAGAAAAAGAAGAAAAGGTTGAAGAAGAAAACACAAGATCAAGATGACAATCAGGATACAACTGAGATTCCAGATAACAAGAGAACTTTATCAAATGGATTGAGCATTGAAGTGTTAGTTAATGGACAAACAGATGGAAAAGTAGCTGCTCCCGGAAAGAAGGTATATTTTCTGTAGAGCTAAGCATATATAACTGTATTTGATTCGTCCAATTGGCATGTATGTTTCATTTTTCTTAATTCAGGAATTTATTAGTTCAACCTGTGATAATTGAATCAGGTCAAACTTCATTACACAGCCATGGTAAAGGAGACTGGGCATATTTTCGACTCCAAAGTGGGCAAAACTGCTTTAAAGTTCCGTTTAGGTAAATATTTATTCCATTACTCAAGACTCAGGGAATCACACTTTCTGCCCCTAATTGTTGTTTATTCTCTTGGAATAAGAAAACTCAAAATGACGTTCTCTGTCATCGTTTACTTACAAGTTACGGTTATTGTGTTTTTATATTCAGGTGACAAAGAATTTACTGATGAATGGAATGCTGGAATTGATGGTAGTTATCTGAATCAGAATATGAGTCTTTCATTTATAGATTACGTTTTCTTTCCCATTCTGGTTGTGTTTTCATGCTTTAACACATAATCTGAACACGTCATTTGCAACAGGTATGCATGTCGGCGAGAAAAGGAGACTTGTAGTCCCTCCAACCTTGGGGTATGGTTTCAATATTTTAAATCATGAATCTATTTTGTATTGCTGTCTATGAGTATAATTTGCCATATAATCAGTTGGTTGCTTACATATTCATGCTCATATGGTGTGATATATTTGTGTCGGTGAAGTGTCAAGAAGCATGAAGAAAATGTTCCTCCTAACTCATGGCTGGTGTACGACGTTGAATTGGTTGGTGTACACTGATAACCCACCACGTCCCGTTCTTACTTTATGATTCCTTTCGTTTCAACTCTTCTGAAGTTGTAGAAGAAATGGAAACTAAAGCAGTGCTGAGGCATGAATTGGGGATTGAAGCCACAGGTCCAGGTTAAACTCTAAGGTGAAGAATGCAGAGCCTTTTCTTTTTCGGTTCCATTGATTAAAGAGAATTTTGTTCGTCTCTTAAATCTTGATGCTATGTGTATGAAAGTTCCACCGTTTTGGAAATGTTTTCTGATAACCTTAAAGAAATTTGTCATTGTAATCTGGAAATCCTGTATCATTCGAGTTTGTGGGTGTTTGCAACAACTTAATTATCTGGCTTATCAACTTACTTTAATGATTGAATTTTGATTGAACTATAAACTTATAAATTGAGTTGATAATTTCAAGATTGACAGATAAGATGGGTTGGACTTAAGCTTCTAAGTTGTTTTTGTCCAGAAAAGTTGAGTTTTCTAATAATATTATTGCAACTTCTCTGACTTTTAATGAGGGGGGCCGGCCAAAACAGCTAATACTTTAAATATTTTTTGACGAATCAAACATGGCTATGTGTTTATGGGTTAACGTGTTAGTGCGGTGCATTCTTGTTGATAAAGTTCATAGAAAAACTTATAGACCCGATTTATGTACGTATTATCATGTCACACTTCGGTAGTGTCTGAGTGTCTGCAAATGCTTAATTAAAGTGTTAAACTGATTTTGCACATCCAAATCATCTTCCTACCTAGCTAATCATCTTCTTATTGATCCCTCAAATCCTACCTAGCTTCCTTCCGCCCAAATACAACAGATCCTAATCCAATCCATGGCGGCTTATGGAGCTCTAGTCTCTCTAAACTTTACCATTGACCAGCATCACCAGCGTTCTGTTGATTACCCACTCCAATACCCGATTCAATCTTCTGTCAAACAAACAATCACTTTTCTTCTCAAAGTTTTCCAAGGTTATGATTACCAAACAATCAATGAAGAAATTGTTGAGCTGGAGAGGAGATTGTAGAGTGTTGGTCCCTTTAGACAACAAGTAAAGACTAGAGGGGGGTGTGAATAGTCTTTAAAAACTTTTTCGTCGTCTAACAACTTTCTCAGCAAGTGCCTTATTATTTTTCAGTAATGGGTTTGCTGGTACTTAACTTTTTCAGCAAGTACTTGTTAATTTTCAGTGATAAGGTTACTGATACTTAAATACAGAGTGCGGAAGTATTACACAATAAGTGCTTTTCACAGAAAGCAAAATTTCAGCAAGTAAAAGATAAACAGATCAAAAACAAAGTTGGGATTGGCTAACTTCAGTACCCTTCGCACTATACTAATTTTAGTACACCATTTAAAAGTTGACACTTGGCAAAAAAAATAATAAAATAATAATTTATAAATACAACAAATTGTATGTCAAAATAGGAGAAAAATAATTTTAATAATTATCAATTTTCAAATGCCAAATATTAAATATTAATATTTTAATATTCCACCACCACACCACACCATCACCACCACCACGCCGCAGTCCAAGCCACCATTACCACCCCCAATCGAAATTATATAAAGATAAACTCGATGATGAAAAGATGGGCTATGGAAAGACAGGCGATAAGTTCAAAAGAAAAAATTCATGAAATAAGCAATGATGCAGCATTGTATTAACATTGATGCATCATCGCTTGCGGCAATGTAAGTCAACAGTAAGCATCAATGTTGCATTGTTGTAAATACATTGCAATAACATTACACTAAGCATCAATGTTGTATCGATGTAAACACATTGCAATGGCATTAGAAGCTGTGACGTAGAAGAACTTTCCCAATCTATGTTGCATTGATTGTAATATTACAAATACCCTAAGGGAGTGGGAGCATAGCTTGTTTCTCGGCTGTCCACTAATCTTTTGTAAAACTTTCATTGTCATTGATTTATAATAATAATATAATAATAATAATAATAATAATAATAATAATAATAATAATAATAATAATAATAATAATAAGCAGGGGGATCCTTTGGGTCCGTTATTGTTCTCGCTGGTTTTGCATCCGTTGGTCCACGCTATACATCAGTCATGTGAGATTTCTCTACAGGCTTGGTATCTTGATGACGGCACTATCATTGGTGATACTCTTATGGTTGCCAAGGCGCTCGATATTATCCGTGTTGATGGTCCCGCTTGTGGTTTGCATCTGAATGTCGATAAGACTGAGCTTTTTTGGCCAGTGGAGGACCCTCGTGGCCGGGTGGCTGGCCTTTTCCCTTCTTCTATCTCTCGTCCGCTTCGGGGTGTCAAGCTCCTTGGCGGTTCTGTTAGTGCGGATTCTGGTTTTTGCCTTGATCTAGTTGCACGCCGGGTGTCCAAGACCATCTCTTTGTTGGAGGCTATCTGCAAGCTCGATGATCCCCAGTGTGAGCTTCTTCTTCTTCGCAATTGTGCGGGGGTGGCGAAGTTATCTTATGCTTTGAGGACCTGCCCTCCGGTGGCTTGTGGTGATGCTCTAGCCCAGTTTGATCAGGCCTTGCGTACTTCCTTGGAAATGATCGTTACGGGTTCAGGCCCTGGTTTCGGGGATTGGCAGTGGCGGCTTGCCACTCTTCCCATCCGACTTGGAGGTCTGGGGGTCCTGTGTGCGGAGGATGTCAGTCAGTATGCTTTTCTCGCTTCTCGCTTGCAGTCCAGCTCCTTGCAGGATAGGATTCTGTTGAGGTCTGGGGTTTTTTCTTCTGGCCCTACCTATCAGTCTGCTCTTGACAGGTTCACGACCTTTTGTGGTGTTGATGTTCTCTCTGGTACATCTAGCTCTCCTGCCCCCCAGTTTATGAAGTCTTTGGCAAAGAGTTATTTTGGTGTCATCGATGCACATCTGACGTCACGGTTTGGGTTGAGTCATCGGCAGCAGGCTCTTCTTAGTTGTGTTCGTGCACCTCATGCGCATGATTACTTACTCACCATTCCTATTGATGGGTTGGGGCAGCGGATGAACCCGCGAAAGTTCCGTGCTGTGTTGTGTTATCGCCTTGCTATCCCTTTGTTCCCCGATGGTTCCTCTTGCTCGAGTTGTCGTGTGCGACGGATGGACCAGTGGGGTGACCACGCTGTCCATTGTTCTAGTGAGGTGGGGGTGAAGTTTCGGCACAACCTTGTGCGTGATACCTTGGCTGACATCTGTTCAAGGGTTGGAGTGGCTGTGCGAAAAGAGGCCCCTATGGGGTTCCTCTCAGATGATGGACGGGACCTTCGCCCGACTGACTTGTTGTTATACAATTGGTCCCAAGGTCGGGACGCCTGCTTGGATGTTACGGGTGTCTCTCCTTTTGCTGGTGGGGGTTTGGATTCTTGGGTCCCTGGCGCTGCGTTGCAGTCTGCCGTTCAGAAGAAGAAGAGCAAGTATTCTTCTAAGTGTGCAGAGCACGGTTACTCTTTCATCCCATTTGCCTTCTCCACCTTTGGGGAGCTCGATGAGGAGGCCCTGGCTACTTTTTTGCGCCTTAAGCGCTTGTATGTTAGCCATTCCAATGATGTTCGAAGTGGTGTTTTCCTTTTTTCTAGACTTAGCTTTCGTATACAGAAAGGGGTGGGAGCACAGCTTGTCTCCCGACTCCCTTCCAATTTTGCGTGAATAATAAAAGTCTAGTTAAAAATAAAATAAAAAAATAAAAAATAATAATAATAATAAGTTGTTGACCGAAAAAAGTCAAACTACGAAGCTCCTAAGAGAACGGAGGGATAATAATAATAACAATAGTAATAACCACACTCAAACATGTTGAAAATCATGAACGTGTATCCTTGAAAGATATGCACTATCTAGAATACAGTGGAAGAACAAGTGGTTAATGGCTTCAACGCTAACGTATAAGTAGCGGAGGTCGTATGTAAACACACGACATCGTGCCAGTATATATAGTTGGTTATTACCTTTGGTTTAATACTTCTAAGTTCTAACAATATTAGTCATGACCTAACCTAACAGCCTTATTGAACCGAACATAACTTAATTAAACTGAACTTAATGAGCCCGAACTGAACTGGAGTTGATGAATCTGATTAGTTTAACTTTATTAACTAGCCTCAATTTAGTTTAGTTAAGTTAATATGTCCGGTCAATGTTCGCGTTTTGATTAGTTCATATGCCCGGTCATGTTCGCGTTTTGTTTCGAATCACAATTTGAAAATAAAAAATTGTAGATGTTCGTTATTCGCACGAAAAAAAAGAAGTAAATAATTTGGGTAAAATAAAATAAAACATACCTTGATGTTATTCTCGAAATAGAATTAATAATAAGAAGAGAAACATGAAATATAATTTACAAATATATGAAAACATACCTTGATGTTATTCTCGACCTCTGATTTTTAGACTAGATGGAAAAGGATGAGGAGGGTTTCAGATTTTTGTCCTCGAAAGTCGCTGAGATGCCAAATAAAACTTCACATGAATTTGCAAATAGGGATGGCAATGGCCGAGCTGGGCTGGGCCGCCAGAGGCCCGGTCCTGGCCCAGGCCCAAGCCCGAGGACGGGCCAAAATTTTAGGCCCAAGCCCAGCCCATCATGGGCCGGGCCGGGCTCGGGTTGGCCCATGGCGGCTTATGGAGCTCTACTCTCTCTCAACTTCACCATTGAGCAGCATCAAGAGCGATCTGTTGTTTATCCACCCCAATACCCGATTCAATCAAATGTCAAACAAACTATCACTTCCCTTCTCAAAGTGTTCAAAGGTTATGATTACCAATCGATCACTGAAGAAATAGTTGAGCTGGAGAGGGAGATAGCTGAGGCCGCTTATGACGTTGACTATGTCATCGAGTGCCTCGCTCTAGATCCGGTTCTTGAGAAATCTGGATACAAGGGCAAACACAGCTCGAAGCTTTTGACTGAAGATGAAATGATTCAAATCATCAGTAAGTTTTTGTCTTTCGGGGAAAAGGCCATGAAGGAGTTTGTTTCTTATTCTGATGAAGGTCATCATCATCAAATGCAAACAAGTCTCACGCCCAGAAATGCAATTAATGATGTATTACACACAAACATAATGATGATGGGATTTGAGAAGCTCCTGGATGAGTTCATTAATCATTTCAATCGCACAAGCGTTTGTCTGGAGATAGTCCCTGTTGTTGGGATGGGAGGCATAGGTAAGACTACTTTTGTTCGAAATATTTTGATCGTATAAAGGATTCTTATAATGTTGGTATATGGTGTACGATCTCTCAATCACCCGACATACAAAGTGTTGTTGAAAGTTTTCTATACGACCTTGGCATTAATAATGCTAATGATCCAGGGGAACAATTGCGCAAACGTTTGTCTGGTAAGAGATACTTTATAGTGTTGGATGATATCTGGGGTGTTGATGTTTGGGATGCAATCAAAAGTTTCTTTCCGGATGATCGTAATAGGAGTGTGATCATTATTACCACCAGGCTGTTAAGTGTGGCTTCTTATATTGGCACTTCCGAACCATATGAATTAAAGTTATTAAACGAAGAGGCGAGCTGGAATCTACTCAGAGAAAAGGTGTTTGGTGGAGATATCTTCCCTCCTGAGTTGGAGCATATCGGGATGCAGATAGCCCGAGATTGCAAGGGACTGCCTTTAGTCATTGTTGTTATTGCGGGACAACTGTCAAACAACATGACAAGAGATTCCTGGGAGACTGTTGCAATCCGTTTGAGATCGGCCGTAGATTTAGAAACCAATGAAGATTGGTGTCTACAGATTCTGTCTTACTGTTACGAAAGCTTACCTATTCATCTGAAACCATGTTTCTCATACATGGGAGTTTTCCCGGAGGATCATAGCATTCAAGTGTCTCTACTCATCAAGATGTGGGTTGCGGAGGGGTTTTTGAAACCTAATGGAGATCATCAATGCTTAGAAGATGTTGCCATGGAGTATCTAATGGATCTGGTCCAGAGAAATCTCATCTTGGTTACCGAGCGATCGTCCAAGGGGAAGATCAAATATCTCCAGATTCATGATTTCTTAAGGGATTTGTGCCTAAAGAAAGCTCATGAATATAACTTTCTTCGTAGCCGTACATACCTTAACCTCGGCATTCTTCCTGGTGGCGACAGAGATTATCCTCTGTACCTCCTCCCCACGCATGAGAGGTCTATAGCAGTATCACCTTTTGAATTGGCAAGTAAATGTGATTTTTCTGCCAATAAAAATCTGATGCACTTTCGCCTCCGGTGTATTCGTTTGTCAGCTGCTCAAAGCATGAACAATTCTGTTTGTTCAACATCTTTGGCTTCAATATTCATGTTTCAGAATCTACACCGTATAATTATGAAGACTATTCCTGGGAAAGAGCCTGTTTTCCTGCCACCTCAGATATGGGAGATGCCATTCCTTAAACATGTTGAGATACAACGAGTCGTCTTACCTAATCCTCCAGATGCCAATTCCCATGTTAGTGAGAAAGTGCAGTGTGTGATGAAGAATATGCAGACGCTTCTCAATGTATACAATTTCAAGTTCAGTGGGGAGATGTGCAAAATGATTTACAACCTAAAGAAACTTAAAATGACTTTCACAGAAGGGTATGAAAATGCAGAAAGGCCTGTGTACGGAAAGATTTCTGCAGCACATATAGGTTTCCTGCAATCACTGAGAAGTTTGAGGTTGGATGGTAGCATGATTCCTTGGGAGGACATGGCGAAGGTGGGCTCGTTGCCTAACCTTGAAAAGCTTAGTCTGTGGAATGATGCCTTCTGCGGCAGAAAGTGGAGGACAATTGCAGGCCAATTCTGTAATCTAAAGGCCTTACATCTTGGATGCTTAACTTTGGAGCATTGGAGGGTCAAAAGAAGCCACTTCCCAGTACTTGAGCGACTGGCACTCTATGGAATGCAGAGATTGAAGGAAATTCCAAAACAAATTGGATATATTCAGACTCTCCGATTGGTCTCTCTGGAACAGTGTTGCACTTCTCTTTCTGAATCAGCATATGAACTGAAATGGGAGCGCTCGGGAAAGAATGATCATCTTCAAGTGCAAGTAAATTTCTTTATCATCTCTTCTTCATTTTATTTACGATTGTGATACACGAAGTATGTAACTTACCAATTATTATGATAAGTGTGGACAAAAACTTGTGAGAGGAGGTTTATTTTTCATCTTTATATCATAAAATATAGAAAATTTTGACTTAATTATTAGATTAAAAAATCTTGAGTGCTCTAAAACTGTCATGCTGATGAATGAATGCTATCGATTTTGACACACAGATGGACTCTGCAGTACATGATGGAATTTGGTGTGATAATTGTGAGAAGAAACCCATAATTGGTGTTAGATACAAATGCAAAGATTGCAGAGGCTTTGACCTCTGTGAAGAATGCTACTCATCAGGCCTTGTTTCTGACCATACTGGCCGAGACAATGATCAGAACCATGCCTCAGAACACAAGTTTGAAATTCTGAAGGGTTAGGCCAGGTTGATGCTTTAAGATGGCTTTGTAGAATACAATTGAACATATAATTATATTAGTTTGAGTTGAGTTTTTTCCAAATTTGTACTGTTTAGTAAATTTTGTACTGTGTCATCCTTGGAACACTGGTTAATTTTGCAAGCATTGTTTTTTTTTTTCCCATCGGTATCTGAAGTTTTTATTTGTCATGCAAGTCTGTTGAGAGCCTTGTGGAACTTCTGAGATTGTTACTGAGATCTTGTTCGAAGATAGGAGCCTGTTTTTGTTGGTAGATTTTAAACCATGGTGCAACTCTGCCTTGTTTATAGTCTGCTCGCTAAGTTGCTGGCATTGTGTGGCAACTGGCAGAGTATGTAAATATTTTAATAATTCGACCTTACCTCATTCAATGATTCTGCTCAAAGAAAGTAGGTTTTATCTTTGCTCAAAGAAAGTAGGTATTTAGTATAATTCTGATTGAATAATAGAGTAATTTGTGTATGTACAACGTAGAAAGAATTTATGATTGGATACTTTTCAAATTATGCATTACAATAATTTGAAGCTCCAGGGCATTTGAAGCTCCGAAACGTGGAAATGATAATGCTGTAATCTATATCTGAGCCAGTATGTCACATGATGATATCCACATCTTTAGAAGGACGAATCTGTTCTTTCTTCTTTGATTTGATTGTATTGTATGCATCTGCTACTTGCTGAAATTGCCATAGCTCAAAATAGACCCAGCATTCGAAGCTCATTTACATGGCTGGGATCGAGGTCTGGTACGTCCTTGTTTGATTCTCGGTCTTCCACAACATACTCCTGCAAGTTCAAAACAAAGGACAGACAAGTAAACCCTTTGCCGGTAACTGAATTACTTTGCCTAAATCCTATGTGAATTTGCTTGAGTGGATAAAGTGTTTTGTGAAAAAAGAGAATTAGATCTTTGAAAGTCTCCAATTCACAATCCCTATCCCGTCTGTAATGTTCATTCCAGGTTCGAGGGAATGGGATATATATAAACATACTATGTCCCAAGTCATTTAATGAAAGTGATGGGAAAAAAACCAAACAAGCTAAATTTGATGTTCCTTGTCCATTGAATTTAGTTAAGCGAGAGTCAATCTCGGGATATTACTGCGATGAAAAAGACTAACCTTTGTCAGTTCTTGCTTGGCAAGAACATGGTAGTGACGCTCACTGATCCTCTGTCCACATATTATTGCGATGAAGAATCCATAGAGTAACCCCACCAACACAATTGCCAAGACTGCATAGTCGGAGATGGAAAACTTACGCGAGATAAAAGGATGGCATAAAGAGCAAACAAAATTTTAATTATCCTACATTGACAGCATGCAGAATAAATATATGACAGCACACAAACATAATGATGGGATATCAAGAGCTCTATATCGAGTTCTTGGGTCATTTCAATCGCACATCAAATCTGGAGATAGTCCCTGTTGTTGGGATGGGAGGAATAGGTAAGACTACTTTTGTTCGAAATCTTTTTGATACTTCCACGGAAATATTTGATGTTAGTATATGGTGTACGATCTCTCAATCAACGAGTAGTCTTACCTAATCCTCCAGATGTCGATTCCCACGTTAGTGAAGAAGTGCAGCGTGTTCTCAAGAACATGCAGACACTTCTCAGTGAATACAATTTCAAGTTCAGTGAGGAGTTTGAGGTTGGATGGTAGCATGATTCCTTGGGAGGACATGACAAAGTTGGGATCGTTGCCGAATCTTGAAAAGCTTCGGCTGTGGAATGATGCCTTCTGTGGTAGTGAGTGGAGGACGACGGAAGGAAAATTTTGTAAGTTGAAAGATTTGCATCTTGGATGCTTAAGTTTGGAGCATTGGAGAACCAAAAGCAGCCACTTCCCAGTGCTTGAAAGACTCACCTTTCATGACATGCAGAGGTTGAATGAAATTCCAAGAGAATTTGGAGAAATTGGGAGTCTTAATACAGAATATCCATATAGTACAGAGGATGCATGAAGAACACAACAAAATTATGTTCGTGATGACACCGAAAATAGGTCACATGACCAGAAGACACAATTAACTCTTAGGAAATATTCTTCCCACATAATATTGGGTTAGGTCTGAAAGTTGCAGTGCATTTTTTGATGTGGAACTTCAGTCAAATTTCTTTGCCTTGATAATTCTTCCACTCTTTGAAGTCTTAACTGGCTGCTCCTCTTTTCCAGCATGAATTACCTCTGCATTGAGAGAAATCTGTTAGGTTAGTGTTCTCTATAAAACATAAAAAACACGCACCATATTTCAATTGGAGTTATCAACTTATAGTTACCTGACTTTGATAGGTTCGCTGTCTTCCCACTCTTTGAAGTCTTAACTGGCTGCTCCTTTTTTCCATCATGAATTACCTCTATATTGAGAGCAATCTGTTAGATTAGTGTTCTCCATAAAACATAAACAACACGCACCATATTTCAATTTTCAATTGGAGTTATTAACTTATAGTTACCTGACTTTGATAGGTTTGCTGTCCTCCCACTCTTTGTAGTCTTAACTGGTTGCTCCTTTGTTCCAGAAAGATTTACCTCTACATTGATGGCAATCTGTTAGGCAAGTTTTCTCTATAAAACATAAACAACATGCACCATATTTCAATGGAATTATCAACTTATAGTGACCTGATTCTGATAGGTTCGCTGTCTTGCCACCCAATGTGTCGCAATCATCCTCACTATCACTGAGTATCAAATGTTTCCTTGGAGTGCTTGGGTTTTCAGTGTGGTTCTTTGTGCGCTTGAATAACACTTCAAAACATATAAAGTCAATATTAGAATGGAGGGAATGAAATGATAAAAAATTTCAGCACATGAATAGTTTATTCAGGTACTTACCACTAATAGGCTGGCCATCATCTGAATCTTGTTCATCTGTCCCAAGACACCCAATATGATCTGCATGTGCATATTCTGTATCTTTGTCAATCTTGTATGATAATGTCAACAAAAGATAAGTTCAAAAGAAAATACGTAACAATAGACTTGCCTAGTAACTGTCCAAAACCCACACATGAGAATCTGAGTACTAAAAGAGAGTTGATGCAATAAATGGAACATAAAGCACACGTGCATCCATATGAAACTTAACTGAGTTTGTCAATAAAGAATATATATATATATATATATATATATAGCTATAAAACCTTCAATCTGAATAATTTCTTCGGAGACTGTTTCAGATATAACATTTGCATTACTTTTTGAAACTCTTCCTTTATTCTGCAAACGCTTCTTATAGCTAACTGTTAGAAAAAAGGGATGAAGAATAATGTTAATGTATGTATTACACGAACTTTTTAGAGATTGTAAATGCATATTGTAAATGAATCATAGATGACTGTACCACAGGGAACAACTGCTCCCACATTTGCAGAATCAGAACAGCCCTCAATATTCTTTTCTGCTCCATCATGAGCCTCATCCGTAGGTGAACACTCAAAGATGAGTCTTTTTTTCGCACTTTTGTTAGATGCAGAAGCTTGTGAAACCGGTAGAATGTGATTATTAGTTATATGTTTCATACAATAATTAGATAGAGAAAATATATCGAATTACCAGATTGGGTCTATTTTGTGAGTGGGGAAGTGGAGTTGGTGATTAACTCCGGCCTGTCTTCAGAGCATGTTCCGTTGTATGCCATAGGCTCTACAGCAGTTACAGTGAAACACACATTTTCTTTGTATATGTGCGTTCTAACACTCAAAATCAGAACAATATCCTGCAATCTAGCTCTTAGAATTGCAACTGGGAAAGAAGAATCCTGAAGTAAAGTTGAGAAAGGTTTATGTGAGCTTCACTCAAATCAAGAAAATAAAAAGGTCATAAGATACACGTGGTGTGTATATTAATTTGTTCAGGCACAGACCTTTGTGTAATTTGCATAAAACTCAGGGGTCTTCATATCCAAGACTTTCTCAGCATCCTTGCCGAAAAAAGTTACTTCTAGCTCGTCAGTACTATCAAAAACAGTCAGGCGAAATTTTATCCTAGAAACACCAAAACATTCAAGCAGCAGGTTAAGCAATAGTTAGTTAGCAAGTTAATAAAAAGTAGTTAAGAGATTACTAATTCACTTCATTTGTTGATAGATAGATATATAGAAAAACCTCGGTTTTGCAATTTGGATGCTATTATCACATCTGCTGCATGAAAATTCTGTATTATAATCTGCACTTGTTGAAGTAGCACATTTTGGCATCCCATGTAGATAAAGCTTTGGTAGTCATGATCCAATCTCCCCTGAACGCGTATGATGAAATGCTTATGATCCTTCAAAAACATTACTCTATGAGTAGATGTTATCAGTAAACGGAACTGAACAATATATACTTACCTCCGTTGCTTGAAGCAATTGTCCAACAGGAGTTGTTTGTTCTGCCTGCTTAGGTGAGCGAAACACCTTTTTCTCAAACAAACCACCGGCCTCAACTAAACAATCTATTGCCAGTTGATTTTCAGTTTTCCTACGAAAGATAGAATTTACAGTATAGAAAATTAAGCAAATGCCCCCCAAAACAATAATAATAACACCAAGTAACTACAGTCCGTGCTATGTGAGTACTATTGTTTACCACTTCTGCATTTGAAGGAGCACATTACTTTCATGTTTGTGCAAGACAATGGATTGCACATTTGAGCTCAAAGATAGTCCTACACAGAAAGTTCAACTAATGAGGAATTTGTATCATTTTTACGGAAAAAAAAAAAGTATGCTCATAAAAAAAATATACCAAAGTATGGTGTCACCAAAAAATTCAAGAGAAGCACAGCTGGTCTCTCTATCCACCGAGTCAAGTATATCATAGATCTCTTGAGGTACAGTGTTTTCCAAAATGTTATCACAAAAGGCTGCAATCTATTTGACAAGGAGACCTCTTAGAAAAAGTAAATAAGATAAGTACTATACAATAGTGAAAAGGTATGTTGCTATCGATTATGTTGACATACTCCATGTCCACTGCTGCATATTCATGAACAAGCTTTTGCCCTTGGCCCTGACCTAGTTTTATAGGGAGCCAATGAGGTTCCAAGCGAGCAATCACGACACAAGCAGTGCCTTGAAACATAAGGTAATGAACCATATTAATGAGACAGTACATTAAAAAGCTTGTTCTCTGTTGTGGTATGAATAAATAGCAAAAAGATAACATATACTCCGTGTGTGTGTGTGTGTATATATATATATATATATATATATATATATATATATATATATATATATATATATATAAAACACAAAACATGTACACGAATTTATACTTACTGATGCACTTGTTATTAATGAACTTGTGAAATTCAGATGATGTACACACCACCTTCTTTCAGAACATCCCTGAAATTGTTTATAAACATATGCTTAATGACCCAACATATAAAATATATGATAGATGACCAAGAAAGCACACATGACCTTTCCATTAATACGCTAATACTAACCACAACATAATATAGCAAATAACTCATATTCATAAGCAAGTCTACAAATCCAGATACAAAAGCACCGGAGAACAAAATAATTCAATACATAAACCACACATTCACATGAAATTAATCACTTAAACAGTAACTACGAAATTCATGTTCCATGCCATCACGTGGCTGCACGAAGAATCTCCGGGTACACCACATTCTTTGTTTCGCAATGTGGATCAATATCTGCTATGGGTGGCCGAATCAGAACTCTCATAGAACTCCCTTTCCTGACCCTTGAAAGTGCCACATACAATTGGCCATGAGAGAACACAGGGCGGGGCAAGTATATTCCCACTTGATCCAGAGTCTGCCCCTGAGCTTTATTAATGCTCATCGCAAAGCAAAGCCTAATTGGAAACTGATGCCTCTTGAAAGGTATAGGGTACTCTATGTTGTCTGATAGTTCCAGTGGTATTCTTGGAATAAACACATATTTACCAATGTGTTCTCCAGATGCTATGACTGCTCCAATGACCTTTTTACCAAGATCACAAATGATCATCCGTGTTCCATTGCACAATCCTTCCAAAGGATTCAGATTCCTGATCATTATGACTGGGCAATTTTGCTTCAATCGGAGAACATGGGGTGGGAGGCCTCCAACATTAACTGCATTCATAAAATCTTGATACTGACATTGCTGGCTGGGATCATCTGTTAGGTCAGTGCTGACATACTCGACAAGATCTCCTGGAAATTTGTTAATGAGAGTTTCATTAATTTCATCCATGCAATCATTTTTTGGAGTTAGGATTGCTCGATTCATCACTGAGAAAGGATCAGTTTCATAAGCATCCAAAGAAGGGAAAATTTCATCAACCAATTGATCCGAGGGACTATCACAATCCACATGCGGAAGACACATATCTTCCGGAAGCCTTATGTAATCATCATAAACAAATGGTTCAGTACCATTGCCCACCCTCAGTAAGAACTCTGTAAACACCGGATCATCCCTAGCGCGCATATTCTCAGTTAAATGTAACTTCTGAATCAGAGGCCATAATGTAGAGTTCACTAAACAAGCACTGATGATGTCTCCACGAGAGCCTTTCTTAACAATAGGAATAGTCTGCTTAAAATCTCCTCCCAGCACAATAGTCTTCCCTCCAAATAGGGATGTTGACCCCATTAAGTCTTTCAGCAGCAAGTCCAAGGCCTCAAACGTCTTTCTGTGTGTCATAGAGGCTTCATCCCATATTATCAACTTCGCTGAGATGATCAGATGTGCAAGTGCACTTTGTTTACTTATCGAACAAGACATGACCTCGTTGATCTTAATGGGAAGCTTGAATCTGGAGTGAGCTGTCCGGCCACCTGGTAGCAAAGACGTTGCAACACACGAAGATGAAACAGCAAGAGCTATTCCTCCTATTGATCGAATCGTAGCCAGAAGTGCTCTGTACAGAAATGTTTTCCCGGTACCTCCTGGCCCATCAACAAAGAATCCAGCACCATCCGCACTATCAACACTCTACATTATTTTGTCACAAGCTTCCTTTTGTTTCACATTTAATCTGCTGACAGATGCAAGATCATCATCAGACACGATAAAATTCCTTTCTGCTTCAAAATCCTTCCCATACATCTCCTCATGAGTTAGACCAATTTTGAAGGGTACCAATGAATACTCATCAATACCATGCCCCATGGATTGCAAAAAGACGTCGACAGATTGCAATGATAGCTTATGGACATCATCATCGCAGAGAAGTGCGTCCCTCCTAATATCCGCAGATAGATCATCCCTAAACTCTCTCCATAGTTTTGCTGGATCACATGGGCAATTATAAACAAGAATCATTGCAAAGAAACGACGACGGGAGTATGGAAGTTGATAAGAACAAGCTTCTTCCAAAGCACCCCTCACATCATTGTCGGAATCCAAGAGGCCCCTATCAAGTGCTGCTTCTCTAAAAGTAGAAAACAACACTCCATTTGAAGTTTTCAAATACTCAAAAGAAGTTGGTGCTCTAACATGATTAAGGAGAAGTCGCAAATAATACCTCTCTGTTTCAATCATGCTGACACTCACAAGTCTACCAATTGCAAATCTCCGTGAGCGTTTAGTCCATTCTTTCCTACTTTTGACCAGACAAAATGTGCAGGAAATTCTCGATAAAGTAGGTTCATTGCTGCAGCTTCAGGATCATCGCGATTTTTGGCAAAAATTTCGGTGAGTTGAGTCTTAGTGGCACTGGATGATCCTATGATGCTCTCAGTTTGTTGTCTGCCAGAAAAATAAACTCGCTGCATATCAGGTAAATGCACATGGAGCTGCAGAACTGGAGGATACATATCACACATATCAAATCCGTAAATTCTCCACATTGATTCGGGTGCACAAACCCACTTTGCAGACTGAGTTTTTAATCTCATCTATTCTTTCAGGAGTCGAACCCTCGACAATATTGTATGCAATCTTATCATTTCCCTTACAAACATACTTGTAAAGATACTTCACAGACCTTATGTCAGCACAAACCTCAACATTAATGTGACAATCAAATTTTGCCAAAAGGTACGGGTTGTACGGGATGACCCAACGATTATCCAACCAGTGCCCTCTTACAAAGACCCTTGCACCACTGTCCCTGCGACGATCAGCAGGATATGAATCCTTGCGATGCTCAGTGACAGGTGCAAAATTCTTCGGATAAGAACTCTTGCATTTGCTGTCCCTCATGCAAACATTTTTATCATTTAATTCACCACATGGTCCATGCATCATGTGGCTCATAACACATGAGTGCAAATGAGGATGAAGATGACGATTTGGAATCTCTGCAGAAACGAAGCGATCATATGCCTCAGAACAACTTATCTTGTGTTGAGGTTTCAATATAATCAGCCAATGCACATGCGGCAAGCCTCTCTTCTGGAACTCCACCACGTAAAAGTAAGCAGCAACTTCCCCAAATAACTTGTTCTCAACGATCTCTCTCCTGAGTTCCTCGTTCATGGCTCTAAACACCCGAGCATACAAGTCAGCCCTATTCTGAGCACTTTCTACAGAAAACAATTCCTCTTGGATTTCTATCCACTTGGGGTTGCAAGTCATTGTAATAAAGAAATCAGGTCGCCCATATTTTAGCACCAATGCAAGTGCATTCATGTAACGACGTCTCATCCCTTGGTCCCCCGATAAAACTTGCTTGCAAGATAACTCTCTGACCAACAGAACTACCATGAGTCACACCATCAGAATCCATACTTTCAATTATTCCTTGATAGGACTCAGCCCGCATCTCCCACTTATCTTGATTGTGGCGAAAATAATCAAGTCTTTGAGTCTCAATCTTCACATACATATCAATCTGGAACTGTTGAACCAACCGGCCAGTGCGGAGAATGCTGTTAGCAGCGTGCGGACGAATTTGGAATAGATAACAATAATACTCCCTCATAGACACACTGCCTTTCTTTCTCTTATTAAGTTGAACATCTGCACCATATGAAAAATTCAATAAAACTATACAACTATCTGACAACATTTCACAAATATAAATATTGTCTAGATAATCATCTTCAAATTTGAAGAAGCATTTATTTTGCAGAAAAACACAATGAACCAGAGAATCACATATTAAGTTCACTCGGCCTTAAAAATAACGTAATGCATGAATGTAAACATTTAATTCAGGAATTACAACATATAAAAAGGCACTCACTATTTTCTTCAGCAGCAAGAAGAGTTTCTCCATTGGAGTGATGAGCAGGGTCAATAGATCGTACATCCAACTCTTCCTCATCCACTGCATCATATTCGATAATATCATCTATGGATGCTTGTTTCTCAATTCCCTCGTGCCATCCAGGTTCCACATACGGGAAAAGCAATGGGTATTGTAGTGGATCATAGCAGCCATAATAGTATTGCACAAAATTAACACTGCCAGACTTCAAATAAACTTGGATATCACGAGGTCGTTCTCGGGACTGTTCAATCTGTTCATTCCATATAGCTGCAACATGATCAACGATGGGAAGGCTATAAACCCGCTGGTCCAAAGATGGATCACCACGAAGTATAATTTTATAAGACTCCAAAGAAGAAAGCTCACTGGCCCTTCTGAAAAATTTGTCGTAAGGATTGACCTTTCCCAATACTTGCACCAGCAATGCGATAACTTCAGCCTCTAAACCACCAGATTGTGCCAGCCTATTTTCCAGCTCATTTTCGGCGCCATAAAAGTATAACTGAACCTGTCGAGCAAATCCATCACTTGGTATCAATTCTCTCACGTAATGATACATTGCACCATTGACTCGAAAAGTATACACACCCCTATTAGCTCGAGCCAAATCAGTATCATACGTCATCTGAATACTCGTAAAAGCCATAGAATTGTTGTATGTACGACAACGTGTACGAAAATGTACACCGAGAGGTGATAAGTCAGCAACATATAGATCCCATAGCTCCTTCGGCATCCTCGGAAGATCAATCACAATTTTTCCAGACCCGCAACAGAAACCTGGACTTTCACGGTGAAATCTCTTTGCTCCACAATGACCACAAGGAGCAGCATCTGGTAAACGCCATGCCTCAACAGGTATCCTATGCATCCTTTCTAAAATCTTCGAATCAGTGTGATGAGAAGCATGCGATGAACTTCACCGAGGCCTACCAATCAGCCAATTAATTCAAGATATGAATAGAAATAATAGATGATAAAATGTAAGGGCGTTAACACAGCTACAACTATAGTCCTACCTGAGCAATCTATATTTGTAACATCTATATCATTCAAGTAATGATGACTCATATTGAAATGTTTTTATTTTCACCTAAAGTATCTTACAAGATTTGGTGGTAATATATATATATATATATATATATATATATATATATATATATATATATACATATATATATATATGCACCTGCTCAGTTTCAAAGGGAGTTGGTTTAACAAAATATTGTCTAACATTATTGACTACAGAGGTCTCCCAAAATAAAGAGAAATTATTCCAGGAGTTTGGCCCACAAAGAAGTTACATTGAAAATTTATCATTGTTCATCATTGAGTTTCTAAATCTGGATCAAATTTGAGAAACAAAGTGGGGATTCGCAAGAGAATAAATGAACATAATCCATAATGTCTAAGATGAGTACTTGGAACATTAACTTCCATAAATGAACAGATAAAGTTGTGACATAAATTTCTTCTTATTTTTCCACAGGCATGGAGGAAAAGAAGCCCCATAACTTGCTATTAATTTCTAAGGATATCCCTTAATGAAAGTGGAGGATTGGATTGCTGTTCAATCAAACTAAAATGGAGGAAATAAAAGATCTGGCTGTATGAACGACCAAAATTTAAATACACACACCAAGTAAAGTTTTAAATATTCATACATACCCTCTGTATGAAGATGTGAAAAGGCTAATTCAGGTCCTCGATCAGAAGCATGAGCAAACAAGTCTCTGCCCGCATAACCCTTTCTTCACCCGAACGCCGCAATCGCTTGTCATTATTTTTATCTGCACAACCATGAAACAACAATACAACTTCCAAATTTCACACCAAGACAACAAAAGAACACCAAAATACATAGAGTCAGTGACTAAAAAAAAAAATCAGCTTTCATATAAGGATGCACCTGCCACATCATTAAGAGGAAAGACCAAATTGGACGGGCCCGGATCCACAACATCACCAGCATCAAAACTACAATGAACAGCTTCTAACTGAGTATCACCTACAACGAGCAAGCATATTATAAGGCCAATATCTAAGAGAATTCAACCATATTATAGATAATAAACTAATATGTATCCAAAACAGAGTAAGAAGTAAAAAAAAGTCACAAAATATCCGTACATCACATAATTGAATGCATTATTTCTGGGAGTCTGAAAATTTAGGAAGTGTACCAACCTGATTGTATACACCCCTGCCTTGAAATTAAGATGTCTTCAACCCGCACAACCCTTCGGGTGGAACGTGACTTCCTCTTCGCATTATTATCTATAATATGGTTGAATTATCTATAATATTATCTATAATATTATAGATAATAAACTAATATGTATCCAAAACAGAGTAAGAAGTAAAAAAAGTCACAAAATATCCGTACATCACATAATTGAATGCATTATTTCTGGGAGTCTGAAAATTTAGGAAGTGTACCAACCTGATTGTATACACCCCTGCCTTGAAATTAAGATGTCTTCAACCCGCACAACCCTTCGGGTGGAACGTGACTTCCTCTTCGCATTATTATCTATAATATGGTTGAATTATCTATAATATTATCTATAATATTATAGATAATAAACTAATATGTATCCAAAACAGAGTAAGAAGTAAAAAAAAGTCACAAAATATCCGTACATCACATAATTGAATGCATTATTTCTGGGAGTCTGAAATTTAGGAAGTGTACCAACCTGATTGTATACACCCCTGCCTTGAAATTAAGATGTCTTCAACCCGCACAACCCTTCGGGTGGAACGTGACTTCCTCTTCGCATTATTATCTATGTAAGCAAATAACAAGCACAACTTCAAACTCACACCTCTCTCAGATCAGCAGAAAAGTAAGGAAAAATGTAATATATACAATCGAAGCCAGGTGAGAAACAGCACATGCAGAGCCTTGTCCACTGAGATCCTGATCCCTATCACTCCGCTGTAGTTCCAATCCATCCATTCCTTCACAAATACAAACCATATCAGATCAGTGAAACCAAAGCAAACCACATGAACAAATAAAACACGTACAAATTACAAATACCTTCATCCACTGTCCCCTCACACAAACCACGTCGTCTCTTCTTGCGCGTAGACCCAGCCATTAAAACGCTAAAACAGAGCTGGCACTTACTAAAATTTAATTATCACCTAAAAACTCTCCAAGCACATTGCATCCTCTCTCTCTTATCCATGTGAATCAGTTCAACGCTCACAATAGACACACCCCAAAGTAGAATAGAAAGTGCAACACTTAAGTAATAAAGAACGCAGAGACACTTTTCTTTTCCCAAGCAAAACACTTCTTTCTTAACTATAGGAAATCATCAAAGTAAAGTCACATGTAATGATCTTGCAAGTCATGAAGCATACATATGAAACAAACTGAGACAAAGAAAGCAAACACATAGAGAAAAAGTAACACATAATGCAGTGAGGTAAATAATACAATAAAGACTGAAAATAAAACCTTGAAGAAGCAACAACTTTCGCACACGCTCACTACAGTAGCACCAAGCCGCTCTTTTTAGGGGAATAAATATTTTTGCAAGAGCAGAAAGCCTAATTTCAGAATTCAGAAAATGAGAAAGATAGTAGAGGAGGAAAATGGTTGTAGCAAGCGAGTTCTGCAAAACCCAACACCATAGCCCCAAAATTCCATTAAAAACCCTATATTTGACAGAAAAGTACATCCACTTTTCAAACTGGTCGGAATTATGATCAACATCGTTGGCGGAAAGTGTTTAGCATTAAATGCGATGAGTACGGAGATGTGCAAAGAAACGGCGATATACAGCGGCCATCTCTGCCACAGTCGGAAAAGAAGAGATTTGAGGAGACAAAGTCTAATAATTAAAGTAACTAAGAAAGTTTAAAATTAACCCCTCAAAATCTTCGCTTATTAAATTGGCCCATCTAAAACATAACTATTACACAAGCAGCCCCAGAATGGTGTGAAATTGTAGCATTAAGGACCCAATATTTACACTAAATCACATAGAGACCCAGCTACAGTAACTTACAGTAAAACGCTACAGTAAATAATAGTGATTTTAGGCTAGTGACTTATTAGATATTGGTAGATTGGTAGATTTGCCTATACATAATCATCACACGTGTGATTATTGTGAGATGTATCCGATAGTTGGTGTTAGATACGGATGCAAAGATTGCACGGAGGAAGGAGGCTTTGACCTCTGTGAAGAATGCTACTCATCTGAGCTTGTTTCTGAATGCTACTCATCTGAGCTTGTTTCTGACTACACTGGCCAGATCCACAATAATCTAAAGCATAACTCAAGGCACAAGTTTGAAATTCAAACATCAGTTAAGAAGCTCAACCTGGTTTGTGCTTTCTTTCTTTACATCGTTAGTCTGAAGTTGGTACTTTTGTGAAATGGATTTTGGAAGTCATCTTCTCAACGATACTCTACTGTTTATGTTGTAACAAGTGGCGTTGCAGCTAGTATGTGGCCATGACCATATACCATGGCGTTGCGTGGGACCTGGGCAGCCTGCCTGCCCAGGATGCAGGCAGCACCAGGCGTTTTGCCTGGCTGCACCTCCGCGGCATCGGGCAGCCGGTATTTTGTCGCGCGGTGCCGACCAAATTCGGGCAACTTCAACCTTTTTTATAATACTTTTATTAATAAAAATTAATTGTGGTATAATATTATTGCAATTATTTATGTTATGCATTTAACTATCTAATATATTATTTTATAAAATATTTTATACGATTAGACGTTTAATTAATAACAAAAAAATTATGCATTAAATAGCTAGTACGTATTTCTCTTGATGAAAAATTAATCGGTTGAATTATTGAAAGAGTTTGAAATGCATATGGATGGAGGGTTTGTATAAGTGTAATGGGGATATGGAATTTGGAGGGTTAATGGAGTGGTGATTTTTCTCTTTGTAATTTTTAAAATTTATAGACTTTTGTGCAAAATGTTTTATTGTCCTAAAACTAGTAAAATTGTCCAAGACTTAACATTATTTAAAAAAAAGTTATGAAAAGAATAATTTTGTGCAGTAGAAAGATCAAACACTATGACTATATATATAGAACAAAGTGTTCTGGGGAAACTAAAACCAGTCAGTAGCGATAATAATCCGCGGAACTAGTCAGTATGGGCAAACCAGTCAGTATGGGCAAACTAGGAGTATCATAATACTGTCAGCCTCTAAAGCAAGTAGCACCGGAATGGAGTCAACCGCGGACATAATTCTAATACTATAGCAACTTTATTGCACTTGATCCATCATTATTACTACCACTACAATGCTCTGTTCCATTCGCAAAAAGAAAACCACTAATCCCTTTAAAAGAAACTAAATTTCTAAGGCATACTGGTTTAATTACTTGATCAAACTCAAGAGAAACTTAAGCTGACCTCTATAATCCAACTACAAGTATAAGAAGCCTAATATGTCAAAAAGAATATGTGAACCCTAGAGATAAAGTAATGAAATGAGACAATAGTGATGAGCCACAGACAGTCTGATCAATAGCAAGAATAAGATAACATTTTTCACAGCGGAGAGCAAATAGTATTACTTTGGGCAAACAAATCATTTGATGTCAATATAACATATAGTATTACTTACACAATCAAAACCAGAGTGCATGGTGACCTCATTGCGTAGTTCCAATGCTCATGATCGACAAGATACAGCGAGGGGCCTGCAAATTTCCAAAAACAAACAAGAAATTAAGTTTAAAGATCCATGTGTGGTATTTCACAAGGTCGGAAGTGTCCTAGTACAACTGTTAGACAGGGAAAATCGAAAAAATGCACCATATAATAGTAGTTGCGACCATTGTGTCACTGATGTGCAAATTTAATGCCGTGTGCCACGTAGTTGTGATTAACATTGCCAACTGTAAAGTAACTGTTTCTTTTGCAATTCGCATGGTAGTAATAAACAACACCAGATGAAACTTAATCACACCGCAACTAGTGAATGAAGAATTTTATAGAGTTAATAAGAAATGGTAAGATACAACATAAGAACATTTTACTAGTTTCATGGGTATTTGCGTATTTGCAACAAAACTTATTCTAGAGTCTAGAGTATACTTCTCGTAAACAAACAATAATCCGAAAAAGCTGATTGGGCTGAAGGTGTATAGTAAGATAACGGATAGATAATTAACAGACAAAACTGCTCACAAACATACATGACACATATTTCAACTTCCATTTCCAAAGAAACAATCCCCAGACAACAAAAGTTGCCAATTCTTATCTATCAAACTTTAAACTCCCGAGATGTTGAAATTGCGGGGAAATTAAAGGGAAATTGAAATTGTGGCGGTAAAACGGGTGGTCGAGGAGTGAGGAATTGAATAAAGAGGAGATGTCATGGAGGAGGCGGAGCTGTGGCGGCGACTGCCCAAGTGAACGGAGGAGGACGAAATATAAAGGTTCGCATTTCACACTCCAAATAAACCTTTTCAGTTTTCACTGTATCATTATTCACAATTTACCACGTCAAGAAGTCAAGATCACTTATGCCATCTCTTGAAGTTTCACAAGTTCATATTTTAAGTCCTCAACTTTTGTCACTGAAGTTATTCAACTCCAAATATGTTTAAAGAGTTGTTTGATATAATGCCATGATTTATTTATTTTTTGAACTATGCGAGATCTTCTCATTACGACTCCAAAAAACAGTTCAGTACATAAGGTCGACAAAATGTCCAGACCAATCATATTACCTACTAGATCCTAGTCGAAGCAGTTCAAACAAAAATCAAGAAAAATCAAATAAAAAAGGATCTAGTTCCGCCCAAAAATCAGGTTGTGAACCGGCGCTTGCAGCTTGGGGAACAATACACTACGTTGCGATATCAAGTCGATCACTTTCGCACCAATGGAATGCATGTCGACAGGCTGTTGTTGGAATATGAACGCATTCCGGGCAGCCATCTGCCATACACACACTCGGCAATGAGCCCCTTGAGTAACTATCCTCCATCCTTGGCACGCGCTCTACGGGATAGCGCCATCATGCCGTTGTCCCAAGAGTTCCAAGGCAGAATCACATCAATCCACCCCAGAACTCGTGCTAAGATATTTCGAGTGTCCGCACAGTCAAAAAAGAGGTGCTCCACACTCTCATCACCACCACAAAAGCAACATAGTCCATCATTTTCAATGCCAAAACCAAGCAATCTGTCTTTCGTCGCCAATCTCTTATGTAGGCTCAGCCAGAGTATGAATACCGCCCGTGGCCTAGCCATATTTTCAGCATCAAGTCACGCCAAAACACCTTAGTTTTCGGTCCCCTCAGCCCCTTGTAGATATGCTGGAGGTCGAAGCACCCTTTAATTATGCACTCGTTCCATTCATGGAGGCCACATATTCTGTCCCGGGATTTAAGGACACTTTTGAGTATCCAAGAGCAACTCGACACAGTGCAGTACTCTTCCAGGGGTTGATTCTTAATGTAGTAGCTATGCACCCACCGTATCCATAGCTTGTCCGCTTTATTTTGTAGGTTCCATAGTACTTTAGCCATCAATGCTTGATTCCATTCTGATAGAGCACGAATATTCAAATCCCCACAGCTCCTTGGGTTGCATACTTGTTCCCAAGCTACAAGAGATTTCCGAGAGTCGCCATCTTAATTGCCCACTCCACAAGAAGACTCGACAAATACTCTCGATGTGATGAAGTACCTGCTTAGGGAGAGGAAATACTTGAAGCCAATAGTTAGTAATAGAAAATATGACACTCTCTATTAGTTGTTGTCTTCCAGCAAAGCTCAACAAACGAGATGTCCAATGTCGCACACGTTGTAATATTTTATCAATCAAGGGTTGGCACATGTTGATAGTAAGCTTCTTTGCAGACAAAGGAACTCCAAGATACTTAATCGGCAAGACTTCCCTAGAGAATCCAGTGTGATGTAAGATATCGCCAGTGTCTTCCTCATTCACGCCTCCCAGGAAGACTTTACACTTCCCCATGTTATTCGCCAATCCTGTTGTCCGGGAGAATGTATGAAATTGTTGCATAAGTAACTGAACTGAGATCACATCTCCACGAACAAATAACATCAAATCATCCACAAAACATAGGTTAATAGTCTTTAATTTCTCACACTTGGGGTGGAAATTAAAATTAGGATTTAAAGCCAGCCTCTGTAAACACCTATGTAGGTACTCCATAACCAAAACAAATAGTAACGGAGACATAGGGTCGCCTTGGCGAAGACCCCGCTTTGCTTTAACGATGCGAGACGGAGTGCCATTAATTGAATACCGATATGAGACCGACGTCACACACAACAGTACCCATTGAAGAAATAAACACGGAAATCCAAGCTCTTTCATTATCCCCTCCAAAGCACTCCATTCCACCGTATCGTATGCTTTCTGCATATCCATCTGTATCATGCACCGTGGAGAAACACCTTTCCTGTTATATCCTTTAACCAGTTCTTGAGCCATTAATATATTGTCTTGAATATGTCTCCTTGGGATGAAAGCCGACTGACTATCATTTACAATCTCTGGAACGACCTTCCCCAACCAATTAGTAAGGATTTTAGAGATTATCTTGTACACCGTGGTGCAGCAAGAAATAGGGCGCAACTCCCTCACTGTTCTAGCCTCCGGAGTCTTCAGAATCAATGTCACTAAAGTACAGTTCCAACGGGGTACAATTTACCTTGTTGGAAGAATTCAAGTATAGCAGCAAGTAAATCATGTTTGATGAGATGCCAAGTTGCCTTGAAAAATTTAGCATTAAAGCCATCCACTCTTGGTGCCTTGCAATCTCCAATAGAATTGAGAGCGTCCCATACTTCTTTCTCCGCTATTGTAGCAACCAGGTCGGCTCTACTTTGGCGTAGTAGCTGGGGTCCAGCGCGTAAGGCCTCTAAATCGATAGCTTGGAGGCGTGTAGCAGCCTGCCCAACCAACCCGCCATAGAAGTCGAGTATCTCTTTTTCCATATCCTCATGAGAGCGCAGAACATTGCCCGCCCCGTTTACCAGTTGCTGGATGCCAGCGTTCTGATTTTTTCCCCTCACACACGCATGAATGTATGCATTATTTCCATCCCCTAGTCGAAGCCAATCAACTTTCAATTTTTAATGCATGGCCTTTTCCTCCAGCGTAAGCCACTTTTCTAAATCCAACCGCTCAGCTTTCATTCGCTCAATGAGCTCTTGGTTATGTCTGTCCATGCTCAGCGCGGCATGTGTGTTCTCAAGACGCTGCCTAGCCGCATCAATTTTTACCGGGAGGCCTGTTACGCGTCGTGTCATGCCTTGGAAAAGACGTTGCAATTTTTTCAACTTATACCAGACCTGACCAGCCAGCTCGCACCGTATCAAAGAAACCTTGTTGCTCGATCAAACAGTTCAGAACTTTGAAATTTCTGTGCAATCGTGGCGTGCGCACCATCTGTGAAATGTGGAGCGGTGAGTAGGGATGGCAATGGGCCGGGCCGGGCCGGGCTTTCAGAGGCCCGGTCGGGCCCGGGGACACTAGCACAAAGCCCAGGCCCGGCCCATGGCCCGGGTCGGGCCTGAACAATAGGCCCAAGCACGGCCCGTCACGGGCCGGGTCAGGCTCGGGCCGGGCCTAAGGTTTTTAAAAAAAAAATTCTTTTTTTTTTTCAATATTTAGTTATCAAAATGTCTTTTTTTTTTCAAATTTTTATTTATGTAGTGTAGTATTAGTTGAGTGATGAATCTATTTAATAGATATCTTTTTGCTTGATATCAAATATTTTGATATCACCTTATATCATTTGAAATTTATCATGAACTTCCTTATTTGACATATTCAAATTAGTTAATATTAAATTACTTAATAAATTATATAAATATACTAAAAATATAATATATAAAATGATTGTATATCACTTGAAATCTTATATGTATAGAAAAGTATTACAAATGTGTAAAGTACAACATCATTTAATAATATAAGTGTATAAATATTATAAATTCAATAGTTATATATCTATATATATATATATATATATATATATATATATATATATATATATATATATATATATTATATATATATATATATATATATATATATATATATATATAACATAAATTTATATATAATCACGGGCCGGGCCCACGGGCCAAGATGTTAGGCCCGGGCCCGGGCCCGGGCCCATGGGCCTAGCTATAAGCCCAGCCGGCCCATGGGCTTCTCTTGGTCGGGCCTGGGCCCGATATATCGGGTCGGGCCCGGGCCGGGTAGCCCAAATTGCCATCCCTAGCGGTGAGTGGTCGATAGTCCCGGGCTAAGGATAGTCAGTGATACCATCGGATTCTGTTGGAACCACGCCATGTTGGCAATAGCATGGTCAATACGAGATGATACCGTATTGTTGGACCATGTAAAGCGCACCCCCTCCCCCCCCGCCCGTGCATCAATTTCATAAAGACCAGTGTTAGTCATCATTGTAATTAACTCAATATATTCATGGGCATGTACGTGAGTACCACCCTCTCGATCGTTCACATTCATGACATTGTTAAATCCCCAATACACATCCAAGCACCAATGACAGAGGCAGCTAGCGCTTGCAAATCATTCCAAAGATCCCGACGAAGCTCTGGTTGATTATGCGCATATATAAATGTGACAACACCCTTGTCCACCCATCCATGTCCGTAACTTGGCAATGTATGAATTGATCCGTAGACGAAATCATAGTAACGGTGACTTTACTCTGATCCCATAGGACCCATATTCGCCCGTTTGCATGGACATGATAATCAGTAGCGGAGCTAGGGGGTGCAGTGGGGGTACTGGACCCCCCTGAAATTTGAGGTATTACTATATATGGTAGTAGTATTCTCGAAGATATACTTGTCCTGGTGGTAGGAACTAGGTGGTTTTATTTGGGCGGTGTGGGTTCAATACCCACTATGTCCCAATATTTTACCTCTTTCTTCTCTCTTCTTATTTCTTCCTTTAATATTTTCCAAATTCCATCATTTTATTATTTTTCTTTTCCTTTTATCTTCCATAATTTTCAAAATTTATCTTTTTAAATCTAGATGTGTTGCTCAATAATTTTTTAAGTACCGTTGTGGCATGTTTTAATAGTTGAAATCCAATATTAATTAACATTAGATCTTAGATGTATAATGTAGAGTAGTATTTTGATACTTGAATGTATAATTATAGTTAGAAACATATGAAAAATAATTTTGTTTTTGAAATATTTTTATTACATATGTGGCAAGAATTATTTTTTTTTTTTTGAAAATTTTTCTACTCTCTATATAAAATAAATAAAATACAACTTTTAATTTGGACCCCCTAAATTTTACTCCTGGCTTCGCCACTGATGATAATTATCATAGTAACTCCAACGGTTGCCTAACTTCACCCTTATTCAAGAGTATTTGCGTATTAGGCAAATAATTATCATGGAAATTGAAGAAAACAATCTAAAGTTTTGTCGTTCTCTATTACAGAAACTCTATTGCACCTCTTCCATCACTATTTTTTTTTTTTTGAGAAACCTCTTCCATCACTATTGTAGTGTTTGGTTGGGTGTATTTGTAGTCAAACTGCACCCAAAACGCATCGTTTTTCATACACATGTTGTTTGTTTGTCAATTTAAGAAAGTGTGTTCTGGCTAGACCGGTTGGGCCGGAATAATTGGACCGTGTGTTTTGGAGCCCCAAAACACACCTCTTTTTCATACATGCCTACCCCATGTATGAAAAATGTACATGGTCAAGTGCACATGAATTGGGCATATTAATAACGAAATTGCCACTGCAAAAGAAAAAGAGAAATGCGAATTGTTCCTACAGGTGTATTTATTCGTCCCGCCATTTCATTTCTTCCCTTCTAGGTTTCAGCAAATCGACAGCAGCCGCCAAATTGGGGAACTCTGTCCGTCGAAGGTAATCTTGTCTGAAATTTTGATAACCAATTCGCAACTTCATCCTCTACATTTCTATCTTTTCGATTTGTAAAATGGTTGTGTATTGACGGAGAATTTTGTGTTTACTCTGTAGGTTACGCCTGAGCTTTGTAAGGAGCTGCTGTGAGCGCCGGCCGCCATGAATGCACGGACCACTGCTGTAAGCCACCATACGACATCCCTTTCTTGTGTTTTGTGATGTCCACTTGAGAGTTTGTTCTTTCATAAAAATTTTGATAGTGGGTTACAGTAGCTTAACTTGAGTGGATATAGGAGATGGGGGTTGTCTTCATTGTTGGGTATTTGTGTTTTGTGAAGTCCAGATCTGATAGTATGCACTAGCTTGAACTTGTGTGGATTTAGGAGATGAGGGTTTTTTTTATTGTTGGCTATTTGTGTTGTTGTTTCTTAGTTGAGTTTCTGTGGTTTTTGGAGATGGTGGTTCTTTTTATTGTTGGCTATTTGTGTTGCTGTTATCATTGTTGAGGTTGTGTGGATTTAGAAGTGTATGTTTAAAACCTGACTTGTTTCAAATATGTTTGTTGGGGACTTGAGGGACCTTTTGTTGTGTTAGATGAGTACTTGAGATGTTTTAATGATTGGATGTGGTTTAATATAATACAAACATATGGTGATAGTAAGCAGTATGAAGTATCTAACTAAGTTAAATGGAATTGTGTTGTCAAGCTTGTACGCCGGAGGTTGGCAGTGAGGCTTATTGTTGTTGTTACAGTTGCAATGATGACCTTAATGATGTGGTATTATCACAACCGTGTGCTTCGACGGCTGTCCCGTAAGCGCAGATTGCCCATTAGGTATAGTATGATTCGTAAGAAAAGCTGCCAGCTTAGGTATATTAAGAGGATAACTGAGAAGAGTGACACACACACAAAAATCTTCTTAGAATGGATAGGTCTGCATTTCGTCAGTTTTGTGATCTTCTCGTGAACGAAGGTGGTCTTACGCGAAGTACTTATGTGTCTATTGAGGAAAACGTAGCCTGTTTCTTGGTCATCTTAGGACACCACTTCAAATACAGAGTTATCCAATTTGCCTTTCGTCGTTCCGGGCATACTATTAGTCGTTCCTTCCATCATGTTTTAAAAGCTGTCCTAAGATGCCATAACATTCTAGTTTCCCGGCCAGAACCAGTTCCTGCTGATTGCGAAGACGAACCATGGAGGCATTTTGAGGTAAAACTACATATTGTCAATCATACTATCTGCTATTTAAATTTTCCATGGGAACTGTAGAACCTTCGGTTTGTGTTTGACAATGATTTTATTTTTTAATTTCAGGGGTGTCTTGGAGCATTGGATGGGGCTTATATAAATGTGGAAGTCCCTATAGGCCAGCAGCCCATGTATCGTAATCGAAAGGGGCAAGTAACAGTGAACGTGCTTGGCGTTTTTGATCGTGAAATGAAATTTGTATACGTACTTACTGGGTGGGAGGGTTCTACTGCAGATGCAAAGGTTTTAGGGGATGCATTAGAAAGGGAAAATGGCTTCAGAGTTCCGGCAGGTTTGTTCGAGCAATTTGTGATGTCTCGTTTATTTTGAAAAGCAATTTTAATTAAATCCAAATTAATGGATAATCCCCTTATGCATTATCTTTTGGTGTAGGCTCCTATTACCTTGTTGATGCTGCTTATGCAAATACCCCCGGTTACCTTGCACCATTTCGTAGCACTCGTTACCATCTAGAAGAATGGGGTCATGGTGGAACTGCCCCACAAAATCCCAAAGAATATTACAACTTGAAACACTCTTCGGAAAGAAACATAATTGAGAGGACATTCGGGCTACTAAAGAAGAGATTTGGCATCCTTCGATCTCCTTCTTTTTATCCCTTGAAAACGCAGAACGATATTATATTGGCTTGTACATTGATTCACAACTTCCTTCGGAATGTGAGCAAAGATGATCTGCTAAATGATGAGGTTGACGAGAGTGATGAATCGGACAGTGATGATGATGATGATGTTGATGGCGATGATATGGATGATGACCAGCATGTGCTTAACGGTGGTGAGGCAAATGCTGCTTGGAAGGAAAAGAGACAACTACTGGCCCAGTCGATGTTTGATAACTGGCGTGCCCATAGAAACAATCGTCGCTAAAGAATGACTTACGATCCATAATTGTTTGGGTGTGGAGTTTATTTACAGGATTGTGATCATTATTGATCAAAATTACCAGGAGATCAGAGTGTCTATGTTATATATTGTCGTGTTGGATTGAATTTCTTATCATGTATTATGATTTGAATGTACTATTAATTTCCTGACTGCAAATGTGATGTGTGCTTATGTTCTTCTATTTATTGCATATTTGTATATGAAAAATGTTCATGTGTAACCCCCTACCAGGGTTTGCCAATTTTGTAAGTTTTTTTTTCTCTTCTTTTATTTGTATTTGCTGATTTTTGTGTTTCTTTGAGCAGGAAGTAGAGAGTAATGGGAGCTTGCCCCAGAGTGGCCTTGGAACTGAGGAAGTTCATGAAAGTACGCCAAAGACAACTGCTGGGGGAAACTACAGGCCATGGACTCATGAGGAGGAGAAAGTGCTGATAGAGGGCATGAAAAAGGCAAAGCTAGCTGGACTGAAGTCACCTCAAGGTTTCAAGCCGGGTGGGTTTCAGTACTTGCAAGTTCACATGAAGAAGCATTTCCCTACAACTGATCTGAAAATCAAACCCCACATCAAGAACCGTGTCAGGAGCATGCGTGACAAACACAAGGTTGTTCTTGAGTTGAGCGAGAAATCTGGAATGGGTTGGTGTGATATCAAGAAAGAGTTTTCATGTAGCTATGACATATGGCGTGCTGCCTGCCAGGTTATAATTTACTAGTTATATTTTTCAGTTCTGTTTGTTGCTGAAACTTTATTGATTAATTTAGATGACCTTACACTGCCTAAATAATTATGTTTAATATTATGCAGAAGCACAAGGTGCTTAACAAGATCAAGCGTGAGAGATTTGTTTTCTTTGATGACTGGTGTGAGATCTACGGCACAGAACGTGCTCGTGGGGAAGGTGCTAGGGGCTATGAGGATGACCACGAGAAACTTTTGATGAGTGATGATGAGTATTTTAGTGATGATACTGACGGAGTAGGTGAAGCTGCTGATGAATCCATGAATGCTGATGGGGGTGCTGGTATGAATTTAGGCCAGAAACGCCCCATTGCTGATGAAGTTGAGTCTAACAGGAGCACGAAGCGCACTAGGAAGAGCAAGCTTGGAGTTCGTGGTAGCAGTGATAGTTCCCACTTCTGTAATATGATGAATGGCTTGGGAAATATCCTGAAGGAAGCCGTTCAATCCATGAAAGGCCCCATCATCGTCACAACTGGTCCCGGGCCCATGAGTAAGGGTGAGAAGGTCCAGATAATGAGAAGTCATTTAGATAGCTTCTACGCGCTCCCACCGAGGGCTAGGTACTGCATGAACAAGAAGCTTTTGGCTGATGAAGAGCTGCTTGATTCCTTCAATGGTATGGAATATGCTGAGATGGAGGAGTGGATTATGAATGAGGTGCAGACTTGTGGAGAGATTTGGGGAGAAAATCTCTCCACTCCTTAGTATTGCATAATCTTTACTGGGGTTGGGGTTGGTAAGGGCATTCTATCTCTATACATACTATGCTACAGCAATTGTGTATCGATCGAGAATGTTCGACTACTTTTTGGTTCTGTTTGATCAAACTCTTTTTGTAACACCCCTCCCCTTGTGTTTACCTTATTTTAGAATATGATTTATGTAAGCAAACAATTTGACTACCAGCCTAGTTCGATCTTGGGATGATGATTATGGAAACCGAGTTAGTTTTATTGATATGGGGCTATGTTAATTTTTGTAATTGTTGAGGTCTGTTTTTTTAACTCCACAGTAAGAAGAATTGATTATATGAGACGATATGTCTCCCAAACATGAATTGATTGGACCTAAATCCATTGGGCCTGTGTTTATGCCTTAGCCCACACTATTTGAGCTTACTGATCGTCTATTAAGAACATTGACTGGATCACCTAAAACGCGTCAAATTTTTACTCACGTTCACTCGGCCACTAAGATAATAATGTATACAATTGGCTCCTATAATGATAGTATAAGAAGTAACTATTAATTACATTTTATCTTTCTCATAATTTAATAGTAATTGAAGGCCGAAGTTGCTACATGCTCATCCGAATTACGGGTTCTTGGGGATTAGTACGAGGTCTGGGCGAGTTTTTTTGGTTTAGTTGATTTAAATAGTTTAATCCGAAAGATTTAACACTTACTCGATATATCCGTGATGCCGTTGTAGGGTTGTTTAGTACTGAAAACAATTACGACAACCTCGACACCAGCTAAGCACAATGGACGATGAATTGAAAAGAAAAAAAATACTAATTTAAAGATGTTGGATTTATCTTTCACATAACATAAACAATTAATGTAAAATTCTCTTATCCATCCGACCTGATTTCGCTTGTTCACTATCTGTATCACGACATTCAATATGATATAATGTGAACTCTATAGGGTTTAGGGTTTAGGTTAAAGGGCTCAAGGTGTAGTGTATAGGGTTTAGGGTTTAGGGTTAGGTAAAGTTCGTATACTCTGTAATCAATGGCCACACGCTTATGAAGTATCATCATTAACTTGATATACATTGAAAGGAATTTGTTCAAAAATATACATTGATATACATTGAAAGTAATATTTTTCAAAAATGCTAATATATATAGCCAAAGTATACACACTAATTTAGGATAATTATCAGATTCAGATAATTTAAAAAAAGTCGCACCGGTTAACAATTTTGTACATCTATATATTTTTATAGAATTTGTGGCACCTATAGTCATTAGTTTTCTCACATATATATTTTCATTAAAAAAAAAATATTAATGAAATATGCTAGGAAATTAATTTATATCCTCCATAATTATTAATGTAATTTTTTAATGAATATGCCATTTACAAGTATAAATTAAAGAAAACCATAAATAATAAAATTGGAATAAACGTTGTTTCAAACAACGATTATAGTTAAAATTTAGCTTCGCAAGTAATAAACACGCTTGTTATCTCCAGCCCTAGTTCGTAGGTATAAATAGATTTTCAACCTTATTTTCCATATTCGTGTTTCACTATTCCTACCAGAAAATAGATCTGGATCGCCGTCGAGCCTACAGTCTTACGGGTGAGTTGCTTCTCTCCATATATCTCTTCATTCCTTGTCTGAATGAAATCGATTCTTCACTGACACTCTACGCATTTTACTCCACTGCCTGAAGGTATTCCAGAACCCTTTATTGACTCTGTTTTACGATGATTGTCGAGCTTTTCGTAGACGATTACCACTGATTATTACTTGCCGTATGTATGCGTTTCGTGTTCTATGACCTGTACTTCATTTCGCATGCTCTACCATCCTAATTTGGGGGATTAGGGTTTTCGATTTTGGGGATTTAATTTAATTCTTTATTAGTTTCATTATCAGGATGTATGAATTTAGGGTTTAGGGTTTATGAATTGAAATACTTATGAATTTGCACATATTTCTGGACAATCAACTGCCTCTTCTATAACTTACAGTGCCTACCTGCCTTGAACAGCATTCCATGTCCCTTTTCTAGGTACTGTCGAAAAATAAATAGCTAGAAGAATGAGTTTGGTAATGAGCTACAACAATGCATATATTTAGATATATGTAATTGCCTATTTGCTGATTTCAAATGTGTTAGTAACGAAATGGTAAATGATTTTTCACTGCCAGATTAGGTTGTGACAGATATGGTAGTGACCACAAGAAGTGACTCTCAGCTGAGAGCAAGGTTCTTTGCTCATGCAAGCAGAAAGAAGAAAGCTGGACCCAAGAAAATGTCGAATGTTCATAGGAGAATTGCAATGGTTGTACATGCTAGGGAGCGGGGAAACTATATCAACCGGCTTCTTAACCTCAATGAGCAGGAAACGAGGAATATGGTTCACTTAAGTACACGTCAACTAGAACACTTCTGTACCTTGCTTCAACGGTATGCTGGCCTGGAGAGCAGTCCCTATGTTGATTTTAGGGAGAAAGTTTACATGTTCCTGGCTATCCTTGCACACGGGGCAACTCATAGCATACTGAAGTTTGCTTTCCAGCGGTCTGGAAGTACGGTGGTTAGGTCATTCAATGAGGTACTCGACTGTGTTGTGAGTATGAGGGAGCTCATGCTGGCACGTCTTGACCCGGTGACAAGCGTTAACACAACTGAACCTTGGTGTCACTTTCAGGTACAATATAGTGTGCAATGGCCATTATTCCTTAATAATTAGCATCAAATTTATTTACGAGTTATCGATTTCTATTGCAAATGTAGGGCTGTGTTGGAGTTGTTGATGGTATGCGGACGGGCCCAAACGACTATCTGCTAGCTGCTTGTGGGAAAGATATGAGGTTCACTTACGTGAACACTAAACTTGATGGATCCCGTTGCCCAATGTTTGTGCTCAGTCAAGCACTGGAGGCAGATAATTTGTTGCATCCTGATCCAGGTATTCAAAGCCTTAATTATTTTTCTTCCACGTAATGTAATAATTAATCCATGCAAATGCTCTTCCTATCATATGATGGCTTTCTCAATAGTGACACTGACAAGCAACTATATTAAATAAACTATAATCAAACCTTTTTACTGATCTTATTTTGAAATACAAAATGTTTCTGTGGATATGTTTGGTGTATTTTAAATTACTAGGAAACAAAAAAGGTACATTATCTCATGAAATACTGAAATTCAAAGTGGGTGCCCTGTTCATTTTAATATTGACTTCTTGTGCATAAATACAATCTTTCAGGATATTATGTGACACTCCTACCTCATTTGATTTGTCATAGTAATCTGATTTAAGTGGGAAATTATTTTTTAATATCAACTCCAAACCGGTTTACTGGATTTGTTTAGTTAATATTTCTCTTTTTAAAATTTATGAATCTACGTAAGCATATGACATAAAACAAATTGACAGATTGCTTTCTTTGGTCTTTGGAGTTGATATTAAATTGTTGTGATTAAAAGGAACCAGCATTCAGTCTTTATGTCAAATGCCTAAGTAGATACTAAACAAATGCATTCTGGATGACCAATTATTTGGACTCATGATTTGTGTGCTTAATATGCTTTTAGCATTATTTGTGACATTGTTGTCTTGTTTGGAATGCATTTGCAATGGAGTTTTTTTGCTGCTATGTATAAGGTTATTTTACTGTCTTAATTGGGTGTTTACATAGCCATACAATAATTTGATTACATTATTTACTGATTTGTGTATTTTTGCAATATTTGGAACTTAGGAACTTACTACTTGGTTAGCAAACAGTTTGCTAATGTTCCCGGGTTCTTGGCTCCCTACCACAAAGCCAACTGCCGTTTGGAGCGAAACGGACCTCTAGATATGGAGCCTAAGGAATACTTCAATGAGAAGCACAGTCAAGCCTCGACCACCATGACGAGGGCATTTGGTTTGCTGAAGAGGCGCTTTGCAATTCTACGGAATGGTGGTCTGGGTAACTACACACATGATAGTCAGCTTAAGATAGTAGTAGCTTGCTGCCTGATCCACAACCTTGTTCATGAGATTGACCCTCTCACAAGTTGGGATATTTCTGGACAGGAGGAGCAAGAAACTTGCGCTGAGGCGGTTACTGAGGTTCCTTGCTATGAGAATCCCACACGGGATGGATTTCCAGGCACCAATGAATGGTGCAATTACCGGGACTCCGTGACCAAGAGAATTTACCGTCGCTGGCTCAGGTCCTTGGGTTTGCCAGAACACTTTGAAGAGTAGTGTTTGAAGTTGTCTTTTCTTTGACAGTTTGACAAGATTTGTATTTGAGCTTCTGGCTAATATAGTAACTCGTTTTGATGCCCTAATTCACTCATAAAATGGGGAAATATGTGGCTTAGCTTAAGAACTTTTGTAGGCAAACTTGTATTTGAAAATTAAGTCTGATTACAACTCATTTTGATGTTATTAATGCTTATCTAATTCTATAACTAGTTGTATGGTTACATCGTTTCTTGTAGGGATAACTTTTTTTGTGCATCTGAACACTTTTTGAAGTCCATTAGATGAATGAATATGGGGAAAGTAATGGATATTGGATTCTCAAAAAAGTACAGTACTGAAAAAAGCAACCATCAATATAAATTGCTCACCATTGTAGACATACAACAACACCAAGAGCAGCTTCATTGCAACATACGTTGCAAGTAGCTTTTTGCACACAAACAACATACAAACTACAGATTTTCAATGGCAGTCTCCTTGGTCTTTCTCAAGACACAGCTTGGTACGAAGGAAAAGTCCCGAAAGGCCATGTGCAGCTTATAGTTAGAAAACGGAAGCAACTGTCCGATGAAGGGCTATGGTATGGCCAGACGAAACACCAAGCGTACGATGAGGTCTCCACTACTTGTGGAACGTTCTTGCAGTCAAGTATTCAAGAGGTAAGTTGGAGGAGGTTGTCGAACAGTTGCTTAACGTCACGAGACATTCAACAAGCTTCTAGGTCGTCACGGGATGAATGGGAGCACACGACAAACACTTTTAATTGTGAAACAAAAGTTTGGGAAGCACTACTGAATGTAGAAAACCATCGTCCCCATTAATAAGGAGATTGAGAAACATCACCTTTATCTTGATTGTTTTGTTTTTGTGACAATTTTAGGAAGACGAAAAAATGGATGTAGCCGCAATATGGAGAACCATTCGGGAGTGAGCTAGCTTGCATCTTCGAAGGGTGGTCAACGTTCGTGCGCATAGGAAAGTGATAGAGACAACATGGGTAACACATCAGATAGTGGACCATTTGACATCG
>CM051458.1:9324872-9534578 GCA_028274465.1 Plantago ovata
TATATATATATATATATATATATATATATGTGTATATATATATATATATACCACAACACACACACACACACGTAGAATTCCATTGTGAATGAGTAACAACTAATTACCATTGGTAACGTGGCTTGGCGGAGATATAACAGTATTAACTTCATCCGGAGAGCTCTCTGGAGAACTCTCGAGTATAAAGAACTGCACAGGTTCATGTGAAGGCGTGGCCCTACATGTTGGCGTAATAGGGCCAGGGTACGGGGAATTGTGGTGAACAAACGGTAAGGAAGACTTAGAAGCAACCGAAGCTTGAACATTAGTGGATCCAACCACACCAGGACTTGAACAGTTGTCAAGGAGGACACTTGATATAGGATATTGTAAAGGAAAAGTACCTACGGATATAGGAGATAACCTGGCGGTGGAGGCAAAGAGGGTCGTGTGACATTATATGGAATTCCATGCGGTTGTGTAGGATTGTATTGCGGAGTAATAACATGTCCGAATGAATTGGCCTTCAAATTCGGTGTTTCCCCGTACATCGAACTTGCTATAGATCCACGAATGTCAAAATCAAGTTATTGGAATCCCATTAAGCGCTGAACATGCTACTACTAATTAAAGACATTCACTAATATAAAAAATATCATACGTGAGAAGTAAAATGAAATGATATTATCATACCAGTGTCAACAATGGACGATGAGTTAATTCGATTTTCATCTTGAGTAACAGTGTTGACGAAAGATTGAGATAGATGTTTCAACGAACGTCCAAGAGTATTGACGTCAATACTACTACTCACATGAACATCGACCAATTTAACTAAAAAAAAACAAACTTACAATACATTAGACATAATCCAAATCTTATCCAGAACAACACACAATGTGGAGTATTGCCAATGTGAAAAACATACCGTTTGTAACGTCACTAAGCGGCGATAAGCTATCATTCACTCTTAACCTTTTTTTGGATTTAGTGACTTTGCGTGATGAATTTGTATTTGAATTGCTCCCTGCTTCTATTATAGAAGCTGTTGTAAAAATCAAAGTGACAATATAATTAGAGTCGGAGCAAAAGCAAACACTACTCGATTAGCATCATTTTCTAGCTGAAAAATCGAACAAACAGTATATGAGACATAATCATAATTTCATACTTACCAGGGAACGGTGATGAGATAATTTGATTCTCATCTTGAGTACAATTATTGATAGAGGGTAGCGAAAGATGTCTCAAAGAATGATTAGAATCAACATAATCACTTCTATGAATTACATTAGAATTGAAGGGAGTAGCTGGAAAAGATATCAAACAATTTATGAGACATAATCAAAATTTCAGCAAGAACAATTATATGAGACATAATCACATACCGTTTGTAATATCACTAAGTGGTGATAAGTTCCTAACACCATTGCCTCTTGGCCTCTTATTCGTAATCACACCATCAGAAACTCCATTAGCATTGTTCAAATGAGAAGCTGCATCACAACTATTTTCAGTATTTCGAGTATAGATTCGCCTATCATTACAATTGGACGTCTTGCGATTAGTATCCATGGAGAAACATGTATGCATAAACTGATTAAGAGAAGAAAACAATTTAGAAAAATATATCCGTCTATCAATGATCTATATACACAAAAGATCTGTCATTGACATTTTCGATTCTAAATATGTCATATATACTGAATAATAAACACAAGCATAATTACTATTGCTACTTACTAAAATTACTTTGCAAATCTTGGAATATGCACGCGAGTATATATGCTAAGTATATAGTAGATTCGGAAATAATCAACATCGAATAATATCAAATCAAACATTGCATAAAAAATTATCCGGGTGTAAAAATGATCTATCAAATTCAAGTGAACTTTGAATATGTAACCAATAATTATTTTTAAATCCTGATTTACTTATATGTCCGGTATTGTGTACGTATGATGTTAATAATAACATTGTTTTGCGAATTGCGCTGCTTCTTATCGAGTAATATAATTTAAAGACCTTTCATAAGTTGAGTGCTGATGAAGTGTATGCAGATGAATGATCAAGTTATGAAGCTCATAAAAATCGAACATTGGATATGCTTAAGAATTAGTGAAAATCCATATATGTGCATAAGAATTAGTAAAAGAACTTTCGTTATGTACGAATTATATATTGTCAATAAAACATCAATACAACGATTCAATGGAACAATGTTAGTTCAAGAAGTCTTTACCAACGTATTATAAGCTTTTAATTATTCCAAATTAACATGATTATAAGACACAAAAAAAGAACTTCCACCATCAATTTACAAATTAAAAGTCTTATTCAATTTCAAAGTGCATAATACATAATTAAAATTTAACTAAATCATATTTAACATTCGAATAAAACTCAAATTCAATAACATAAGGGTTCTCCAACTTCATCGATTCAATGCTCAAAAACAACTCCAAAGTCTCAAGTCTGTGCAACTTCAACACCACCATATCAAAGAGTAGCGTAGATTATATGATTCCTTAACGACTTGACATAGACTGCAATCGACCTCACCTGCTTAAAAAAGAAAAAAGAGAGAAAACAAAACATAGAAACACAAATATTGAACAATGATGTATCATTGCAACCTCAACATGGCCATATACTACTTCAAAACGAAAAATGGGTGATAAAAAACAGCAAATCACCAGCAATATCCAAAATGATATGGTTCGACATGACCATATAGACGCAATATCAAATCAGTCCAAAAACAAAATTTAAACAAACATGTCCAACTTAAAACCATAAACACCAAATTGTTCAATATAAGTTCTAAGGGAAATTACGAAGAAAAAAATTATTTCTCCATTTTGATAGCCTTAATCCTGCTGCTCGATTTCTGAGTACTAGTGTTGACATCCTCATCATCACTATCAGAAGACGAAGTACGTTTGCAAGGTGTGACGAAGCCTTCAGTATCATTGCTAGCATTTTCAGGTCCATCTAGAACCACCTTTTCCTTGCTCTTCCGTACAACCGAATTGTACTTCAAACCGGACACGCCATTCTGGTATATTAGAGAATAAAACATAGAGTTAGGATATTGAAACATCTCATAATAAGATAATCATAACATTAACAATAATACTAATTTTCCATAATAATAATAATTCATTTTATTCTACGAATGACAACAGAAAATACCTCAATGCTAATGCTAACGTACTCCCTGAGAATATCAGCATCATCGGTCATCACACCAATGCTAAACTCTTTAAACTTGTCACCATTCAAGTTATACTCCATGATTCTCACTTTAGTAAGGTAATCACGGTTCAGCATCACGGAGAAGTCCATTGGTATCATATCCTCATCATCCTCCTATTTGAGGGACATATCAAATAAAATGACAAACACGCTCTTGAATGCTTATAGATAAATATAGATATATAGATGGAATAAATATACCTCTTTTCATTCATCATAAACCTGCTGGCACGTTTTCTTGATAAACTTCATCATCATTTCTTCAAACACAACAACGTAAATTCTCTCTTCCTTAGCACCTTTAGCTATGAATTTCACTCGGAACATATATTTGATAATAAATAAAAATTTAGATCATAAATCAATTGATTCAAAACTGTCATATAAACTTGATGAAGGAGATTACTTGGGAATGAGAGCTTTGATTGGCTGACCAACAGACTTGATGCTATTACGGTTCACCAACTTGAGACTTCTTCGCATTTCCATTGCACGAAGAACACGACATATAGTACCAAGGAGACATCTCATCAACCTTTTGAAAGCAAACAAAGGTGATGTAGGAACCAGCCTGTCCAAACCAAATTTACTTCATAAGTTTTACTCGAAAAATTATAAATGATATTGTACATCTTCACTCAAACCTAATAGAACATACCGTCGTGCAATCCTTAATTTGCCTAGCAGTCCTGTGCATGTCCATGTTGAGCCACTCATCATGTCTTAATGACCTAGGGTCAGCAGTGAGATACGTGACCGAATTACCTTCATTGTCCTTTTTCCTAAAACAATTGAAACTCGACATTAGATAGGAAAGATATAAGATATCAATTTAACTTCATGTAAACTACAAATTAACTCACTTTATGTTGAACTCATGGAATTCAGGAAGATCAGCGTTGATGTAAAGCTTGGTTGCATGATAAGCGGTTTGAACACGTGTCTCATCTGTTTTGACATAAAATTTGAACTCATAAATCATAAACTTATAAATCCGTAAATGAATCAGCGCATGGGTTAGAAAGACTTTTACTTACTAAGATATGAATTCTTAAGAGCAAATTGAAAAGAATAATAACAATTCCCGGCTCAACATTTCCGCTAGCAGGGGCCAACTCAATGATCCTATCAGCATAAGACTCCCATAGCACATCCTTAATAGTGACATTGCTATAAAAAAATAAAAATATATTTGTAAGCTAGAAAACAACATATTAGCTATTAAAGTATATTGTATTTATACTAAAATAGGTACCTATCGTCTCGAAGCTCAACATCAATTTTGCGAGCACGCATCTTCTCGACAAAGGTAACATCACTTCTACTCGTGACTTGTCCAATAACATTTGTATGATATAGGAAGGGAGGAGGTGAGGAGCTCATAAACAAAGTATAATATTGATTGATTAAAAGGATGTGATAGATTGCAAGAGTGTACAGATTAGAAGTTCATGAGCTAAACGACCAAAAAAATACGGTACATATACATTTGAAATATTGGAGCACCACAGCATACACATAAAATTAAAAAGAATATTGAACATGCAAATCAATAAGTATAAATTTTCGAAATGACATATACATATATAATTTTTACTACTAAACAAATTAAGATATGACTAAGTAGAACATCTCACCAACATAAAACTGTGGATCAGAATCGTTGATGTCACGATAAGCAACCAAATTGATACCGTTAGTCAGAATGCTGAGATCCGGCCTACACTGGGTAACTTCAGCACCATAACACATCACGAGCCTTGCCCCGTGATTGACCCTCCCCTTCTGATACTTTGGTGGAGTATTTTCCTCCACATCAAACTTGATGATTCTATATGTTTCTCCCTCCTTAAGCCTTTTGGTTAAAAACTTCAGCATTCTCTTCGAAGACGTGCCTTGAATCAAGGTGCCCTATATGATTAAAACAAACCACAAATTAGTGTTGTTTCTACAAACGACAGAACATAATAAAGGAACGCATAATAATAATCACCTCATTATCAACTAAAATAGCCTCAACCCCGAGTGGGTTCTTGTTTGTATCCAACGAATTCCAAAGCTTGATAACCTTAACGGTGACGGTGAAAAGCTCGACACCCTGCATGTCCTTACAAATATCCTTAAGAGCAATTGGATTCATCTTTTTCTTTTTTTTTTTTTTTTTTGTTCGACTGATTACAGTTTCGTATGCTTAAGATTTTGCATTAGAGTCTGAGATGCAAGCGCATATATATAGTGAGTTTTTTGGGATATATATCGTTTTGGCATATATTTAAACGTTTCTCTGGGAATATATATCGTTCCTTTTTTGCACATATATTGGTTTTGGCATATATATCGTTTCCGTATATAAGTTGGCACGAATATGAAGTCTAAAAAATGAAAAAAAAGAATAATTGAATTGATTATGCAGAATTTGAAGCAATCAAAAGAATATTTAGGAAGATACTAACCAAGGATTCAGTCACCACAAAATCCTTTAAAATTCGAGTGTTTTAAATACAGAAAGAAAATTGAATCAATACCATAATTTGTGTCAAGCGTGTAGTTAAACACATTGCTTTATTTAAACAATTTATTAAAGATGGAAGGTCTACGCCCTATGCGTATTCCACAAATTTGAAAATTCGACTTCGAGTATTGAACGTAAATTCATATTAAATCAAGTACCAGTATCAAATGTTATCAACAATAAACGATTAAAAAGCTGTGGACGAGTGGAATGTAGTAAGTTTCATCATCCTCACCACACGATTTCAATTCCCTCCGGTCACAGCTTTTAGTTATGGTTTTTTTTATCATACGGTGGATTCTAAATCGATATTTTGTTAAATTCTCAACAAATAGACAACTTATTTAAATATATAGCAATTGTCAAGAAATATAATTCATTTCTAATGAAAAAAAGTATTGAACGTAACAGTGAGTCTATAATCTACCTGTCTAAGATCACATTTGTTACAAAACCATGCACACTTCACTCACATAAACTAACATTTTTTAGAACTAAAGTATAAAATTTGGTACATTCCAAAGTAACGATGAAACGTGTTGCTGACACTAAACATGCTAGCAAATTGTAAAAATCATACAACATAAATAACCATGTGAAGTAGAATAGTTCTAGAAGTTTAGTCATGCAAAAAAAGGTGTAAACATGAATAATGAATAATCATAAATAAAATAAAATTGATATATCATACATCCACGTCTTCATCCAACGTGATATTTCACACGTGTACGTCTTTATTGAGAAATACTTAATGAATCAAAATAATTGTAAATAAACTTTGAATAATTTAAAAAAATCAAACATGAATAGTGAAAATTCTAATTAAATGAGATATATCATACGTCTACGTCTTCATCCAACAACGGAAGACTAATAACGGCCATGAAATAACTCGACTTAGAATATATGTTAGTCTGTCCTCTAGAAGTGGAAGAAAATGATCATATTTGAAAAATCCAACTTCGATTATTCAACTTAAAGGCACATTAAATAAAGTACCAGTACCAAATATTATCAATAATGAACGATTAAAAAGCTGTGGCCGAGTGGAATGTAGTGAGTTTCATCATCCGCTCTCGCCACAACATTTTTTTTTTAATTAAATGATTTATTTTATTAATCACTGACTTAATAATTAATTTTCTAGAGTAATTGTTACCGAAAAAAACTTAATTGTTAATATCACCAAATTAAAAGCATAAAATATTAAGTCAAACACCAATACTTGATGTTGTCAACAATGAATGATGGAAAAGTTGTGGCCGAGTGGAATGTGGTGATGTTCATGGTATATGCCACCCGGGTTCAATTCCCTCTGGCCACAACTTTTTTTTTTCCAATTAAATTATTTATTCGATTATATGACTGATTTAATAATTAATAATCTAGAGTAATTATTACGGAAAAAAACTTAATTGTTACTAAATAAAATTAAAAGCATAAAATATTAAATCGAACACCAATACTTGATGTTGTCAACAATGAACGATTGAAAAGCTGTGGCCGAGTGGAAAGTGGTGATGTTCATGGTATATGCAACCCGGTTTCAATTCCCTCCGGCCACGGCTTTTGCGATTTTTAATTCTTCAGTTAAATGATTTATTCGATTAATCATTGATTTAATAATTAATAATCTAGAGTAATTATTACGGAAAAAAACTTAATTGTTACTAAATAAAATTAAAAGCATAAAATAAATAAAAAATAAGGTGTAAACATGAAAAATGAATAAGTATAAATAATTAAAATTGATATATCATACATCTACTTCTTCATCCAACATGAATAAATCAACGTGGTAGATAAATACGTCTACATCTTTATTGAGAAATACTTAATAAATCAAAAAAATTGTACCACGGCTAACTTGATCATAAAATTTCTTTTTAATATCTTCGAGTGTTTTATCCCAGATCGAATCCACCATAATGTACGATAGAACTTCGAAGTGTTGATTGATAAGTTTGAATTTTAAACATTGGCCAACAATGTTATAGTCATATAATTAATATCAAATTTATGTGATTGGGCACAAAGCCGGTAAATTACATTCAAACTAAAAAGATACATTGAATATTGAATAATCAGACAAACAACCGTAGCTACATATCTAATTATCAGCAAAACACCTATAGCAAAAATCACCAATTACAAAAACTAACTCTGGAATAGAATGAATACAACAAAACTTAGGAATACAAAATTTAGTAATGAACACGCCATCATATAATTTGCAAACTCCTTCCAACACCGTTTCTTTACATTTCTTCAAATAAAACAACCATCAAGGCATCGAAGCAATCTTGCCACACAGTAAGAATCCATCTTCTCTAATATCTTTGTTGTTATTCAACATTTTACAGATACATGTCGCGTAATTGGACATTGGATGATTCACTTCTATGAAAATGTCTAGCAAAGGTTGTACTCGATGGAAGGTCTTGTACTCGAAAATATCAACCTTAAAAGAAAAATAAAATATCATTAGCGAATGTATAATAGAATACGGATTGAATAAGAATAAAAAAATACAGGACTGACTACGAATTGTTAGTGATAATTGCAAGATCAAAGCTTTCGTAAAAGCATCCAACATCAAAAACAATTTAATCAAGAAAATTAGACTAATCAATGAGTGAACAATTTCATCAGAATACAAAAACAATGATAAAAACTAACCCAATTAGCATCGAGCTTCATCTGTTCAGTAATGTCGTTCAATGCATCATCCCAGAAAAGAAAAGACAAATCTGAAGACATGAGAACAAAAATAAAATATCATTAGAGAATGTATAATAAAATAAAGATTGAATAAGAATAAAAAAATACATACAATTCAATTATATTAGATAAAACTTACAATTAGCATCGCGAAATAGAAATCAGGACTGACTACGAATTGATTAGTGATAATTGCAAGATCAAAGCCTTCGTAAAAGCATCCAACGTCAAAAATAATTTAATCAAGAAGATTAGACTAATCAATGAGTTAACAATTTAATCAGAATACAACAACAATGATAAAAACTAACCCAATTAGCATCGAGCTTCCTTTGGTCAGTAATGTCGTTCAATTCATCATCCCGGAAAAAACAAAGACAAATCTGCAGTCATAAGAACAAAAATTCCATATCATTAGCGAATGTATAATAGAATACGGATTGAATAAGAATAAAAAAATACATACAATTCAATGATATTACAGAAATCAGGACTGAATACGAATTGATTAGTGATAATTGCACGATCAAATTCTTATCGAATTCGACAAATTTCAAAAGACAAAAACCGAAAATTGATAGAGAGGATACAGAATGAGGTTAGCTATATATAATCGTTTTTTAGGGTTTAGAAGATCCTTAATTCATGCAATGATTTTTGCTCCGTTTGAATTTTAAAATTACTTACCACATTATGTAAGCAAAAAATCTAAACATTCCATATTTTTTGATTTTCATAATTGATGAGGCGTGCATGGAAAGAAAGGAAAGACAATTAAAATTAAGACTTACCAAAATAACTACTTAAAGATATTGTTACGAACAAAAATATTAAATCGAACACCAATACTTGATGTTGTCATCAATGAATGATTGAAAAGGTGTGGCCGAGTGGAATGTGGTGATGTTCATGGTATATGCCACCCGGGTTCAAATCCCTCTGGCCACAACTTTTTCCTTTTTTTCCAGTTAAATGATTTATTCGATTAATCACTGATTTAATAATTAATAATCTAGAGTAATTATTACGGAAAAAAACTTAATTGTTACTAAATAAAATTAAAAGCATAAAATATTAAATCGAACATCAATACTTGATGTTGTCATCAATGAACGATTGAAAAGCTGTGGCCAAGTGGAATGTGGTGATGTTCATGGTATATGCTACCTGGTTTCAAATCCCTCTGGCCACAACTTTTTGTTTTTTTTTTCAATTAAATGATTTATTCGATTATATGACTGATTTAATAATTAATAATCTAGAGTAATTATTACGGAAAAAAACCATTTTTTTTTTTTTTGGAATCAAGACCTTAAATCTCTCATTTCCACCAATCAAAATAGTATCGTCGATCCGTAGATCCAGACGTGGCTACAACCCAGCCAAAAGTTCTCAATACTAACTCAACTAGACACATGACAAGCTAACACCTGCAAATGCTATTGTATCTGATTTTTACAAGTTAAAACAATATACAACTAGTTGCTCATCTGCCAAACACAGAATGCGTACATTCTCCCTTATTTCTTTTTCAATCTGCACACAGAAAGGTTGCTGATAATAGAGTTTTTCATTCATGTTTCTCCATACTGTATACAGCGTTTCAGCAAAGGCTATTTTAAGTAACCTGGCCTTCAACGTTTTCCCCTGTGTTGCTCTGCGCAGCCATTCCAACTCATCTGTAAATTTCTGTGGCCTGTGATCAATCTTCTGCCATCTCAATATTTTCATCCAAACTAGACTTGTACTTCGACACTCAAAAAAGAGATGGTCAATACTCTCTTGAGCCCCACAAATCACACAATGATCATCATCACTTATGCCCATTCGTAACAACCTATCTTTAGTGTAAAGCCGATTTAGACAACACATCCACATAGTAATTTGTGCTCGTGGCCTGGCCTTATTTCCAAAGAAGATTTTACGCCATGGTACAATAGGCAAATCTCCTCTCAACTCTCTGTATAGTGCCGCTGTATCAAATTTCCCCATAGAATTAGCGTTTTGCCAAGTCTGTAGGTGCAAAACCTGGTCCCTCATATTTAAAATACGCCGCATCACCCAAGAACAGTTTGAGCCAGGTTCATAATCCTCTATGGCAACACCTTTCATATAAAAACCATGAATCCACCTGACCCATAGGCGATCTGTTTTCTGACTGATGTGCCACAGAAGCTTTGCAACAGTTGCTGCATTCCATTCCACTAAAGAAACCACATTTAGACCACCCTGATTCTTAGTATTACAAACTGTAGACCACGCAACAGGAGCCTTTCGTGTTCTTTGATCAGTTCCACTCCAAAGGAAGGATCGACAGTGAGCTTCAATAGTCAATAACACCTGTTTGGGTATCAAATTAGTTGTTGCGAAGATTACACTCTTAATCAATTGTATCCGCCCAACATAACTGAGAAGGCGCGAAGTCCAATGTCGGATACGACTTAGCACCTTATCAATCAAGGGTTGATACTGATTAATGGATAACTTCTTGCTAGCCAGTGGGATGCCCAAGTATTTAAATGGCAACACTCCTTTCAAAAATCCAGTCGATACCAATATCTCATCCTCTTCTTGAATGGTTAATCCCCCACAATAAATCTTGCTCTTACTTGGATTTGCCACCAATCCAGTAGCACTAGAGAACTCATGAAATTTAGCCAACAACAATCGAATGGAAGTAATATCTCCTCGAGCAAATAATAATAGATCATCCGCAAAGCATATATTAGTAATTTGAAATAGCTCACATTTCGGATGCCAGTTAAAATCCGGATTGCTCTTAACAGATTGCAGCACTCTATGCAAATATTCCATAATGATAACAAAGAGGAGGGGAGAAATTGGGTCACCTTGTCGTAGTCCTCTCTTTGCTTGTAGGATTCTTGATGGCGAACCTTGAATGTTATAGCGATAAGAAACTGAGGTAACACGCGCCATAATCCACTCAATAAATTGCCTTGGGAAGCCCATCTCCTTCAAAATTTTCTCTAAAGCACACCATTCAACACTATCATATGCTTTCTGTAAATCAATTTGCATCATGCATCTTGGCGATATATCTTTCCTTCCATACCCTTTAATAAGTTCCTGAGCAATAAAGATATTATCATGTATTACCTTTCCCGGAAGGAAAGCCGATTGACTATCATCAACAACATCATTTACTACTCTGCCCAAACGATCTGTCAGAATCTTGGAAATTATCTTGTACAAGGTAGTACAACATGAAATAGGCCGCATTTCCTTCATTGTTTGAGCTTCACTAGTCTTTGGTATTAAAGTAACCAAAGTACAGTTCCAAGCCTTGTACATACTGCCACATTGGAAAAAACTCTTGATAGCTCTAATCACATCAAACTTGATTATCGGCCAAGATGCCTTGAAGAACTTTGCATTAAAGCCATCCACACCGGGGGCTTTATTATTACCAATGGATTCCACAGCTTGCCATATCTCCAATTCAGTAACATCTTGACATAACATGTCCCCTTGTTCTCTTGAAATCTGCTTTCCATTCCGTAAGACAGTAATATTGACCTGTCGAACAGAAGCTGCACTCGAGCCCACAAGATTTCCATAATAGCGCAGCACTTCATCTTCCAAGTCAGGAAAAGCTGCCAACACCTGTCCAGAATCATTTACAAGCTTTAACATCCCTGAACTCCTATTACGTTCCCGCACCGTTGCATGAAAGTATGCATTATTTTGGTCGCCTAGTTTCAACCAGTCGACTTTAGCCTTCTGTCTCCCAATACTTTCATCTAAAGATACCCATTTCAAGAGCTCCTCAGTACATTGTTTCACCCTTTCAATACAAGCTGGGTTAAACTTGTCTGCCAACAAAGAAGAGTGTGCTAAATTAAGTTGTTCTCTTGCCAAAACCACCTTCTTCTGTACCCCATTATATCTGTCATTAATACGCCGCATATGAGGTTGCAATTTTTTCAACTTCTCCCATACAACAAACATGGGGTGGCCATGCACTTGGACGCTCCAAACTCGAGCCACTGTATCTAAAAAATCAACCGCATTAGTAGTACAGTTTAAGAATTTAAAAAGTGGCTTGGGCCGAGGTACAAGAACTTCAAAATTGACTCGCAAAGGTGTATGATCAGAAATATGTGGATCCAAGATTTCAATTGTATGCTGAGGATAATGTAGAAACCAATCCACATTGCCTAGCACTCTATCAATGCGTGAATATATTACTCTGTCCTCTTGTTTGTTTGTCCATGTAAAATGGTCACCAAGAGTAGAACATTCAAATAATCCCACTTCATTCATCATTGCTGCAAAATCCTGATATTCATGGATGGTAACAGAATTACCACCTTCACGATCATCCACCGAAAGGACATTGTTAAAGTCCCCCATTACAATCCAAGGACCTTGGATAGTACCAGCAAGATCCACAATATCATTCCATAATAATCTTCTACGATCTAGAGTATTCTGAGCATAAACAACAGTTAACCAGAACTTCAAGTTTCCATCGACTCCATGAACACGTACATGTAGAAACTGATCATTACATTTCACAAACGAAACTCTAAATCTATTACACTTCCACATAAGCCAAATTCTACCATACGGATGCATACTATAATTGTCAAGAAAGGACCAATGTGGACCAAATTTGGCCCTGATCCTATCTGACTTACACTGCCTAACTTTAGTCTCTAATAAAGCAATACAGGCACAATCTAAATTCCTGAGATGGGAGCTAACCTCAGTATGCCTGGCAACTTTATTTAACCCCCTAACATTCCAAGACAACATCATTGTGCCCCAGAGGAAGCATTGGCAAGACCCTTCCCAGTCCCCAATGCTACACGAGCTGATTCAGTCTGACTAATTGAGACACCCACAGTGTGCCCACCATCATTTGTTGTCCTCTGAATCTGTATCCCAGATTGTTCACCAGTAACAGAGGTTGAAACTACAGCCTTTGCACGCCAATTCTGTGATTGTACCGGCCGCTTGTTACCACCAACCTGCTGCTGCACCTTTTTCAGACAATCATGACCCATTTTCTTACACTTATGGCAATATAATGGACGCCACTCATATTCAACAGCCTGCTCGAACTTACGCCCAGTCCGATCAGAAATCACAACAGTTTCTTTCAGTTTCTCAGTCACATCAATCTCAATTAAAACACGGGCATAAGAAACTCTTAACTTTTTTGCAGTACATTCATCAGTTACAATTGGATTACCCAATGCACTAGCAATCTTACCAAGGCTTTTCTTACCCCAGAGATGTAAAGGCAGTTTGGGGAAAACAACCCACAGAGGAAGCACCCTGAGTAAGTTAGTTTTCAGATCAAACTCCGGCGTCCAGTTACGCAAGAACATTGGCATATTAAATATCGTGTATGGACCATATTCTGCATCACCACATCTCTGTCCTCCAAGGATTTGAATCGGATTATGAAATAACCGTCATCATGATAGTGCAGATCCGGTAAGGCCACAAACGACCATGCTTTCACCATAAACTGCTTGACTGCATTCATGGTCAGTTCAGAGCTTATGACAAACATAATAACTGCCGCATTCCAGAACAATATTTCATCTTGCACATCATCTTCATCAATAGTCACTTCCAATCCCAGATCGGAGACCTTGGGCGCAGAAAACTCCATCCCCAAACCATGAGTAGGAAGACGATTCCCTCGCACCACATCCACCCAAGGCAATGGCTCATCAGTTGCAGTCGCAGATGCTGGAATCGAAATCCCTGGACCTTTCGCTGCAGAGCCCCTTTCCCTTGTATCCGCCGGTTTCTCAATTACTGCAATTGAATTCGGAGAAACGACAGGGTGTTTCTCACCAATCCCCTCAATTGCTTCACATTCATTCACTTGACTACTTTCAATCTGACCGCTATCATCTTCCGTTGCTCCGTCGGTTGATGGTGGAACCGGCGCCGTCCTTTTTCTCGGTTGGCCACGCTTATTCACCATGATGTCGACAGTTACACCTTGACTGTGTGTTTTTCGCCCCTAGTAAGAGAGAGCGTCAGTTTTTTTCCAAACTGTAATTAAAAAAGTAGATTGATATTTTATTATTACGGAAAAAAAAAAACTTAATTGTTACTAAATAAAATTAAAAGCATAAAATATCAAATCAAACACCAATACTTGATGTTGTCAATAATGAATGATTGAAAAGCTGTGGTCGAGTGGAATGTGGTGATGTTCAAGGTATATGCCACCCGGGTTCAATTCCCTTTGGCCACAGCTTTTGCGATTTTTTTTTTATTTATTATTTCCATGAATTTGCAAAAAAGATTATTCTTAAAATAAAAACCACAAATAATTAAATCACTGATTTCTTAAATATCATTTTTCAATAATTAAAATTAATTGTGAATGAATAAACTAAAAAAATTAAACTGATTTTCGTACAATTGTGTCTACGAATTTAATTTTAATTCCAGAACATATTTTACCTAGATTTTAATTAACATTTTAATTCACCGTTTAAATAAAAAAATATTTATTATTAATATTAAAATTCATTTTGCCAAGAATTTAATTGACACCACAATTCAACATTTAATTAATAAACGATTTATTTTTAAATTCCGAAATTTGTTTTGTTGTATAATTCAATTAACATATTATTTTTAAATTTCAGAATTTGTTTTGTTGTATAATTTCGGATTTTTTAATTTAATTATGGCTGGACGTTTTTTATAAGAGGAAGAAGAATAAAAATTACCAAAATTAGGTGAATGAAAATTTACCAAAACAAATGAAATTGAATCTTTTACATGAGCTCAAAATTTTTGCCACATAGTGTGAAAGCTCTTGAGAATGAAATTGAGCTCTCCTAGACCTCTACCTTTCATGTATATATAGATAGATAGATAGATGTGGCAAGAATTTTTTTTTTATTTTGAAAATTTTTCTACTCTGTATATAAAATAAAATAAAATGCAACTTTTAATTTGGACCCCCTAAATTTTACTCCCGGCTTCGCCACTGATGATAATTATCATAGTAACTCCAACGGTTGCCTAACTTCACCCTTATTCATGAGTATTTGCGTATTAGGCAAATAATTATCATGGAAATTGAAGAAAACAATCTAAAGTTTTGTCGTTCTCTCATAAACTCTATTGCACCTCTTCCATCACTATTTTTTTTTTTTTTTTGAGAAACCTCTTCCATCACTATTACTACCTACAATATAACATCTAGTATTACTTGCATAATCAAAACTGAAGTGGTTGGTGACCGAATTACATTGTTCAGATGCAAAATATAATCTCCAAAGCTGATTGGGCTGACAAAATAGAGTATGATAACGGCACAGATAGCTAATTATAATTAACAGACCAAACTACTGTTCACAAACATTGCAATATTTCAACTTCCATTTCTGTAACGACCCGAATTGAAATTACCTAGGGCATATCCAGTAACATTGTCATAATGCTCTCCCGAGATGTTAAAATTGCGGGGAAAGGGAAATTGAAATTGTGGTGGTCGAGGAGTGAGGTACTGAATAAAGAGGAGATCTCATGGAGGAGGCGGCGACTGCCCAAGTGAGCGGCGGAAGAGAAAATTTAAAACTTCGCATTTCACTCTCCAAAGAAACCTTTTCACTGTATTATATTTACAATTTACCCCCTCAAGAATCAAGATCATTTTTGCCTAATCATGAAATTTCACAAGTTCATATTTTAAGTCCTCAACTTTTATCACTGAAGTTATTCAACTCCAAATATGTTTGAAGAGTTTGATATAATGCCATGATTTTCTCAAGTTGTTTACCACTGCAATTGGTTCTGTTGACAACACTAACTAAGGTACTGGTTCATGGAGAAGCATTTCTGATCTATATGTCCAACTGTTCACAAGAAAAGTTGCTTATACTATTTACTGCAGATATTATCAGCCTTATACAGTACTGTACTAAGTTGGCCTTAAAACAATTTACTGGATTTTCCTATGATTCATAGAATAGAAACATGATTTCTTACAAAAATGCTTAACAAAACTGCAAGTGTTCTACTCGATCTCATGACATGATTACCCCTCTACGAGAGATCAACGTACGTGATTGTGAGAAATACAGAACATATCAATATCAAGTGTTCTACTCGATCTCATGACATGATTTAACTGGAAAAAAAAAATTACAAACCACTGATCACAGTTCTTGTTTCTGATTCTGAGAATAATTAAATGACTTTACAACTTAATTGAGTAACACAACACTTCAAATTGCAAGGACAGTCAACAAACAAACATGAACTTCATTTATTTTAGGAACCTTTATTTTACGTACATCATTAGACTTGCAAACGACTGAGCTTCAACATGATTGTCAACTGGTTCCACATATGATACCCGTGAATCCTGTGATAATCACAGATTAATTAATATAGAAGCTAGTGGAAAGCACTAAAAAATATATACTAGTTCAAAGAACTGGAAACTTGCAGACAAAGGAATAAGGCTAAGAAACAGAAAATAGAAATTACCTGACATCCAGTTAGTCTGCGACAATTACTTGAAGGCCTTCATTGGAATTCTCCTCTTGCTCAGCTTGGATCTGCCTGGCAGACGCCTTCAGTGATTTCTTACCACCACTCACTTGAATTAGTTGAAGAGTCACTGATTCTCCAATGCCGACAGGAATCTCCTCTAGGCTGAATACGAACATGATCTTGAGAATTTCAAGGCTCGGAAAGTGTCTGCTCTCAGCCTCCCAACCAACTAAAGGAGTACTTTTAAGTTCCAAATATTTCAGCTTCTCAAACTCACCTTCATTTGGCTTCCATACTGTATCTCTGGCCACCTGATATCTTAGTTTTAGAACTTCAAGATTTGGCAACAAACCGACTATGCTCATATCTTCCCACAGGCCGTATGTATTGACTAGAGTTAGCCTCTTTAGACTGGGTGGGAAATCAAACTTCACGGACGTGATCAGTGAAATGGTTGGACAGCCAAGATCCAGGCCAAAGATGAGTTTGAATGCTTCCAGCTTCTTAAACTTAACAATATTGTCGAATAGAGATTTTACCAGCTTTTTTCTGTTTGCCCCATCATAACGTAGCCCCAATTTCCGCAGGTTCACCAGCATTTCTGTGATCTGGCTTGTTATCTCCAAACCCAATGGCGCAGAAAGAGTTTGCATGTTTGATTCTGTTATAGGTTGAGACTCAACATCGGGCTGCTCCAAATAACTCATTTCCGGCAAGATAAGATGTCTTAGTGAAGGCATCTTCCAAATCTCAACAGGTACAAATATCGGAGTATCATAGAAATGATAATTCCCGCGAATAATTAAACTCTCAAGCTTTCGAAGCATGAACCATGATCTGGGAAGGTCATGTTTGTCATAGTCGAAAGCAAGGTACCTTAAATGGATTGCTTTTTCTGGGCTTATGATGAGATCTGTAGCTGGTGCATCAAAAATCCTGAGCAACAGAAACTCTGGAACAGAATTAGGCATGATCCTCTCTTCTTCGGCCACGCTATCAGTTGACTTCTGTTTCCGAGGCCACATTAGATTTTGGATTGAATCTCGCTTTTTGGACAAGGAGATGAACAGTGAACGAGTTGATTGGCAGTCAATCTCATCAAGGCAGCGCATAGACTCATTAGTGTGAATGCTGAGTCTGCGCGGTTTACAGCTTCCCTTGTGACCATGAGAAGAAAATCTATCTTCTTGACACTTTACAGTTCCAAGATCTCTAAGGAGATCATGAATTCCAACCGCTTTAAGCCTCTCATTATACCTCGTTCTGGAGATTACAAGAAGACTTCTCGCAGCAAGATCGTTTAAGTACTCCTCTGCCACTTCTTCCACGCGTTGCATTCCATGATCACTTGGTTCCACGAACCTCTCAGCAACCCATAGCCTAATAAGACGGTTGGCGTTGATCTCAGCATCCTTTGGGAAAGATGTCACATGGAGAAAACACGGCTTAAGGTGGAGCGGCAAAAGATCATAACTCAAAGACAATACTTTAGAGCAACGATCAGCAATTGAAAGTTGTCCAGAACTTATGTTTTGCGAAATACTTTCCCAGTATTCTGCACTAGTTTCATCTTTGAGCAGACCAGCAACAACCACAACCATCAGTGGCAGTCCACAACAAGTTATCAAAATCTTCTTCCCGATTTGCTCTAGCTCGGGAGGAGCACTTCCTTTCCCGAACACTCTTTCGTTCAGTAGCTTCCAGCTCTGATTTGCACTCAAGAAATGCATCTCATGGGGTGAGCTATCATTACAAGTAGATGCAACATGTTCAGCAACATGTTTGTGCCTAGTGGTAAGCAGAATTCGACTACCGTTTGGCTGTCTAGAAAATATCCTGCCAAGATCATCCCATGCATCTGTGCTCCACAAATCGTCTACCACAATGAGACATCTCCTGTTAAACTGCTCTTTGTGAATAGCTACCATCAACTCACTGTCACTCTTATGGTATTGCTTCTCTGTCTCACCAGTCAAAGATTGCAGAAATCCCAGAAGTATCTCTGTGCGAGAATACTCTTGGGAGATTACAATCCAAGCACACCTATCAAAGTGAGAGCCTCGAGTTTCTTGCTCGTAAAGCTTTCGGGCTAAAGTAGACTTGCCTATACCCCCCATCCCATAGATTGGGATGATTTCGAACCTTTTAATATTTCTACGCATTCTATCTTTAATGGCCTTAAAATCATCAAAATCAATAGCAGATAGACTAGTAGCTGAATGTTCTGCAGGAACAGGGAGTACCTGTGGAGATTGTGCAGCGACAGAGTTGTTCTTGATCTCATTCAAGTCCTGCAAAATGGAATCAAACTGTTCCATGACTTTCTGCAGCAGCTCAGGAACGTTGACTTGCAGGTCAGGTCTGGAAAGAGAGAGAGATGAAAGGTGGGTCTCAACAATATCTTCGGCTTGGTAGGCTGCATCGATGATTCGAGCTTCTATGGGATGGATCTGCTGCTTGCTGGATGAACAGTCGTCTTTTTTCAGGAAAGTCAACACTGTGGTGACCTTTTCTTGGAGAGATTTTAGTTCTTGTTTGTCGAGATGAAGGAAATCTTGGTCAGAATGAATGATGGGGTTTAGAACATGGGAAAGAGAAACGAGAGAAGAAGCCATGGATGGATTATGGATATGTCTGTTGGAGCAAGAAGAAATGGTGTGAAGATTGAACTGAGAATCTGAGATCTGAGTGGTGAACAGAAGGAGCCTTAGTAGTATCAAATGGAGCATTGACTTACATTGATTTAAGTCTATGAAGTTTAAATATTTTTTAAAATAATAATGCAATAGGAAGCACGAATACGAATACGAAAAAAAAAATTGATACGAAACGAATACGAAAAAACGGTAAGATCTATAATATCAAAATATGAATACGTTACAAAATACTATGTTTTTTAACATAAATATTTTTTTAATATATATTTAGCAAAAGTACCAAACACTAAAATGACTTAATATAAATGAATAAATCAAGAAATATAAACATTACAATAAAGTAAGAGAACAAACTAAATTAATTAAGCATCACTAACATTTTAATTTAATTGTCCACCACCAAACATAATATAATCTATGCAATTAGATTAGAGCTTAATTGACGATAGTATATTAATGTGAGTCTCTAAATTCCAGCCCAATAATACAGACATCACGACGCGTATTAATAAAGTAAGAGAACAAACTAAATTAATTAAGCATCATCACTAACATTTTAATTGTCCACCACGAAAAATAATATAATCTATGCAATTAGAGCTCAATTGACGATAGTATATTAATGTGAGTCTCTAAATTCCAGCCCAATAATACAGTAATACAAACATCACGACGCGTATTGGTCTATTGGATAAGCAGCAGAGAATTGTGGCTTAGAAAAGGAAAATACTAAAAAAATAAGCAAACAGTAGGGAAAAAAAACATTTGGGCACGGCTTTTCGGCGTATTGGTATTGAATACGTTTTTTCCAATAATTACAAATTTGTGATACTTATAATAATTTCTATCAAATTAGTTTAACTTTAACCTAAATATTTTCTTTCAATTTAGTTAATACTTTCTTACAAATTGGTAATGATACTAATTTGTGCATTTATATTCTCAGGTCGTCTTCGTACTGACCTGCACACAGGTCTCTGTTAGATCATTGACACGTGGCACTTAATTCAATCTGGTCCATTCATTTTGGTTCAAAGCCATTTAACATGTAATTTTTGGTACGAAATATTAAAAAAAAAATCCTCTTATAATATAAGTTGACTATAATGTCCTTTTCTAAAAACCATATCAATTAATCAATCTTCTTATAAATTACCGATGAAATATTATTACTTAATTAATCATCAAAATTTGATTAATCCAATTAATTAAACTTAACAATCATTATTCATCCCTAATTCATTAATTAACCTCTATTAAATTAAATTAAATTAATTAAATTAAATTAATTAATTAAATTAATTAATTAAATTATTAAATAAGTGAAGAAAACACGCGTGGAGCTCACGCAGCTGCCCAATTGATTTTTCTCTTCGATCTTCTTCCTAATCTCTACTTCTTATTCTCGCAGAGTACTTCTCATGTAACTTCACCTCCTCCATCCGCGAGAATAAATTGAGGATGATGGTCTTTTCCGGTGACTATCCTCCGACGAATGTCTCTTTATCCTCCATTAAAGATTGTCTTCTCTCACGAGGGCAGGAATCATTCCATCGATTACTTTATCGAAATCGATCAAAGAGAACTGATTTCACGACGTCCTTATTTCACTTTTACAGCGCACACCAGCTGTTCGACAAATCGGCACTTAGAGTTCTGGTGCGTAATGCTTGAGTTTTGCTTCTAGGTTACTTTAGGGGAAGGTATATTAGTATTTGTTAAGATGCCATTTAAGTGTTTATTGTGATCCTGCTACTACCAGTTTAATTAATTTTGCTATAGAAGTAGTTTGGTTTTGTGATCAATTGGATGCTTAATGTGTATTAGGATGACTTGAATTATGTACTAAAGTGAATTTCTTATACAGGAATCACGTCGAACAACTCGATCTATCCCATGGCCTTTGTGACTCAAAAGGTAATATACTCCCTCCGTCCCTGCACCATTTCATTTAATTTATTTGCCATATCCAACATTTATTTGCCAAATCAACACCCACTATCAATATAAGTCACTATTAATATAATTAATATAAGTCAGTATTTAAATATTCTCCTTATTTTCTGTGTCCAAAACCAAATGTGGTGCAAATGCTTGGGACGGAGGGAGTATATATGCTTTCAGGAATAACTCTTGGTTTCTTATATTCAATTTGTGTTACGGAGCTCTTAAAATTTGTAGCTTCTTTTCTTGTTGGCAAAGCAAATATATTTCCAGAGAGTGTCATTGGAAATCTAGCAACTAGCAAGTCATGTGACAAAGGCTATTGTGAAAAGTTCAATGAAACATGTGGTGAACACTCTGAATCATGTTAGAGTTCAAGCGAAGGATATAATGATGGGTGGGTATATATAGAATGATATTTCATTGTATAAATTGTAAATTAAGTTGTATATATCCAGTCCCTTTGGAATCAGGTTGTGCATGGTTTAAGACTTTAAGTATGAATGTTTGAAAAATTTATTTGGAGTTGGAGCTTCCGATCACCTTCACAAAGCTTTCTGCATCTAGACCTCTTCAATTCGATCAATTTCAGTACGATTTTGCTTAAAGTGTCGGTGTAAATGACGTGGCCAGAGTAGATGGTAGCATTAAAAAGCCAGAGTTAACTGATGAGATTTATATTCGGTGCCTAAATTTGGTTTTATTAATTGGCTTATTGTTCATAGAAGAACATCTACTAAAGATAGGTTAGTATGATTTTAATATACTCTCTGGGGCTACTTGCTCTTTATGTGGAAAGCATAATGAATCGATAAATCATCTTATATTTAATTGTCCTGGTGTTGTAATATTGAAAAGTGTGGTTTGAGTATTGCAGGCCATACACTTGCTCTCATGGTCATTCTCTCTTAGTGAACTTGTCGTCTCCAATTCCCCAATCTATTATAATCACAGTTGTTACTCTTGGAATGTTTTTGACTCGCTTAAGTATGGAACACACCTCATTTGTACTGTCAGAGGAGTTGTGTGCCTAGAAACACGTCATAAACATTCTGATTTGATCTTATGGAACCCTTCAATCCCATAAACTCAGACCTGTTCCCAAGCCAGCTCATACAAATTCCAGTCCGGTATTTTGTTCGAGTATATGTGTGTAGTATGTTTTATGTTCATTAGTACATCCTGTTCCTTTTCTTGCTATTGCCTATATATGGCTTCTATGTGTGAATCTGTTTCGTTTCTTGCTTTTGACTATTATGGCTTCTATGTGTGAATCTGTTCCGTTTCTTGCTGTTGACTATTATGGCTTCTATGTGTGAATGCCTATGTATATTGTCTATGGATAATTTTCAGAATACATCATCACCTTTTGTCATGTTAGTAAATGAATGAGAGGAAATGAAAGTGCATGAGATATCACCTTATCTGTTTACATCACAAGTGTGTCGAGAAGTAAAATCTTTGTCTTTATGGATTTCCAAGTGAACAGTGGGAAGTTAATTTACCTGCTGAGGAGGTTGCACCCGAGCTCCCTGAGCCTGCTCTAGGCATAAACTTTGCCAGGGATGGGATGCAAGAAAAGGATTGGAGTGGCTCTTGTTGCGGTACAAAGTGATGCGTGGCTACTTTCTGTCGCTTTCTATTTTGGAGCTAGATTTGGTTTTGATAAAGCTGACAGGTAAAGTTTGTTCCTGGAGACGATTTTGCGTCGGCGTTGAATTTGCTCCGAGATCGACTCTGGGAAATATGTTGAGAGGCTTTTGGTTTACAGTTGGGTCACTCATTTGTTCTATGAAATGGCTCAGAGTTCAGAGGTAATTTTAATCCTGCATGTTTTTAGAAATCTGTTTCAATTGATTGCACGCATATGCATCTTGATGAACCATTGCATGTTCTTAGAAATCTGTTTCAATCCTGCATGTTTTTACAAAATGCACACATGTACACTATGAAAGTGATAAAAAATCCGGAGTTCCGTTAGTATTGTAAGCAGAACTTGAACGTCTTTTTATGGAAAGGATCAACGTTATGGTCATCAAGATGCAAACTTTCTAAAGTAGGAGTTGACTTTTTTGCATAGCAGGTAATCAATTTGTTTCGAATCAAGTGCCAATTAATGTGTATTTGATCAAGAAGAAATTTCTCCAGCTTAAAAAGATAAGCTCATCACTAAGTTCCCAGTGCACAATATAATGATTTAATGAACTTGAAGTTGCTTTTCTATATGGTGATATGCTCTAAAGATCTGCTCATCCGAAGTGACTGCTGTTCTTTTTCAGTTATTCTCATCAGTAGACCCAACTTCACAGTTTATGATTTAAGGCACTTATAAGCCATGACGGCCAATATCAATTTGTCGAGCAAAACGGATGATTTAAGAACATATGTCTTGTGGATTGAATAACGTTTCAACTAATTTAGCATCCCGAGATATGGGGGCGAGTATTACAGATTGTTACATTTTGTTTTTCTTTTAATTATTCTCATCAGTAGTATAAGAAGTTCAGTTTTGCATTTTTTTATAAAGGGAGCTTTGGTCGAGACTAGCTTTCTGGACTTTGATAAATATATTGGTTAGTTAGGATTAGCCATTGGTGTGATGGTAGTTTGTAAAGAGAAAGGTTTGATTGCATTGCATCTTAGGAGCATGTAAGGAGGTGTATACTCTATAAAAGGAGACTGCTACTATATGTCATCACTGCCATACAGAATTCCTGTTCCACTCTATTTTTTTATTATTTTTTTGAAAGAAATTCCATTAACTAGATAGATGTCATACAACATACCATACAGCAGCTCATAGAGCAACTAGATTGCTAACATTACACATTAACTAGATCAACAGACTTTAGAGTGGAGTAGGTGGTGCTGGATTGGAACGTGAGTGCCGTTCTGGTTTACGAGCAGATGGGAGTGAAATTTCACCTGATTATCTCTTTTCTGTAGGTTGCTGGGTAAGCTCTATGAGCTTATTATCCTCAAAATTATTATGAGCTTACTTCAATCTCAAGTTGATATTATATGTAGTATATCTTGTGAGAGAGAATCATCTCTGGTTTCATGCATGTTTGCAACAGTTTTACTCTATGTTGTGAATGTTTTTCAATTTCACCGTTTCTACTTTTTTAATCTGGTTCACACGATTTTAGACCTCGAGCATGTTATGTTTGTTCACGATACAAGTTTGCTAATTCACTTTATGTTTAACCTCCATTGATAGACAACTTAACTATGATTGTCATATCATTTTTTATTTTGTAAATTTTACTCATGATTATTAATGGGATTTACATGCTTACAAGTTTGGATTATCCATGCATTCGTAACAGTTACTTGATCTTATGTGCTGTATATGTTTGCTTGCTTAAGCATGCTTAAACTCGCAACATGGACATATTTAATGACTAAAAAGAGCATTAAGAAAAAAAGCTTGATGTTCCTACAAATTATATGTTTGCGTGTCATTTTAGTTGGTTTCAGACAAAATTGGTATCTCTTGCACTGATCTCTATTGGTGTTGTTTGTTGTTTGTATGATGTACTGATTGAAGTTATCGACGTGTTGTAGTCATTCAAGACCCGGAGGCCAGAGTCCGAGATGTGAATTCCGACAATAGAATAATAGGTGCTCCATTCAACTGCTCATGCTATGCGTGGTGGATAGTGTGTTTGACGTTTTGAGATTCAGTGACTTTTCTTGATGGACTATCTTGTTAGTTCATGGAGTCACTGGTGTACTGTACGTGCGCACTGGCACAATCTATGTTCTGTATTTTTTTTCATGATTACTGGAGAATATGAAGAGAGGGAGTTGTAGCTTAAGATATTTTGCTTGTGTGGTGCTATTTGAATACTGTAATAGTGTAAATATTTCTTTTACTCGTAATATGTATGGAATGTGATGTGTAAGCCTCCATTTTCCGTGGCTATAATGTAATGCAACAAATAGAGCTGCTGGAAAGGTTTTCTTTTTTTTTTTTCGAAATTATGCTGGAAAGGTTGCTTATGTTGTATCTTTACTATCCATATATTATACTTGCTGTTTGTTGGAAAATTATTCTTGAAATATCCATTTTTTACTCCAGTTAACTTAAATTGTTATTGGGGTAATTTTCATATAGCCCCTCTGTTAGTTTTTTTTATTACAGATTTATCCCTCTTAGTAAAACAATTACATGTAGCCCAGTATTTGACAAAATCAATTACATATAGCACCACGAATTTGACTTTTTTCGAATTAAGAGCTGGAAATGACATTTTTAGCCCTGCCGGAAATTATGTTTTTGACTTGAAACAAACAACTCAAATTTGCATTATTTACACATTTGCCTCTAAATTATTTTATTCTACAAAATTAACTTTAATATATTTCAAATCAACCACAAAAATTATATAAATTTCAAAATGAACTAATATTTATTATAAAAGAACCCCAAAATTAAGGGTTTGTTTCAAAACAACCCCAAAATATTTAAAAAAAAAAAAAGAAAAGAAAAAGAAAAGCTCATGCCGGAGCTGTAACAGCTCCGAAATCGGAGCTTTAAAGCTCCGATTTTGGAGCTCCTTCTCCTACCGGAACAGTTCAGGTACCGGAACTGTAGAGGAAGTTAGGGAGGAAGGAGGTGAAAAAAAAATGAAAAATGATTAAAAAAATAAATAAATAAAAAGAAAAAGTCTAAGGTCTTGTTTGGCCTGACAAAACAGAAAAATGAATAACGGTGAGGTCAATGAAAATTCGGTCATTGGGGCCAAGTGTAATTGTTGAACTAAGAGGGAAACTTTCGTAATTTGATGCAGCAAGGAGGTGGTTGTATGTAATTTTCCCTTGTTATTATTATTTAGTTTATTCTCTTTTCTAAAAAATTTATCAGTGATAATAAGGCTCTGTTCTCTTTGTCTGAACTGATTTGAACTGAACTTAAGTTATTTGTATTATAAAATACTATTAGGCAAATCTGAACTGAACTGAATTAATGCATCTGAACTGAAATTAAAATAATTAATTTTCAAACGAAAATAACATAGCCTAATTAAACATTGTATCACTTCCTTTTATATATTTACCTCTAATTTGGTAATTTGTGTATAGTACCGGGTCTTTGTAGATGGAGGGACTAAAATTCTAACCGCCCCGCCTCAATATATCGCAACAGAATGGGAAGCATTACAATTATATCAGGTTTAAAAAACCACAAGTAACCAAGATAAAATGCTAACGTGTTACTCGAGTTCTAGAAAACAACAAATGAATATAAAACCTTATAATTAACTTTTGCATTGTGAATATAAGGATACATCATCACTAAGGAATTACAATAAATTCTAAAATGACCGGTTGTATAAACTCAAAATTTAAAATAAAATAACACATACGTAATCACTAAGGAATATGCTTCGCTTACGCGTGCGACGACGCGATTTCTAGTATTATAATAGTCAAAGAACCCTAACCATCAATTTCCCCCTTGTTTCATCTTCATCGCAGATTTCTTCGTCGAACGACTCACTTGTTCTACCTCCAATATTATGCACGGCAGATGCAAATTGGCTATATACGTTCGCGTTCCTTTAATTTCTCGATCAGATCAATTTTAGTTGATTGTTGGTCACGAGAATTCATGAATGCTGAATAATAAATTCATTCCTAAATATCACCTCCACGATTTTTAAGTGTGCAGAAGGTTGTTATATAGCTGGAGAAAAGGATTATGGAATTGTACAAAAATGAGTTGATTTAAAAATTGGGGAAGAAGAGTTCACCGATGGGGAATAATTTTGGAAGAAGGGTTTATGAATTGTTGCAAAAAATTGTTGTTGGTGGATGAAACTCTATTGTTGAATTATAATTTTAATAAGAATTTGTTTTTAGGTTTAATTAAGTAGTATTATGGTTTTTATTTTGATTTTGATTAAGTGAATTTAAATTACAGTTTTTTTTTAAAACAATAAAAATAAAGGTATAATGGAAAAAATATAAATTATTAATTTTAATAGAAAAGTTATGGGCATAAATGTACATTCAAATTTTACTATTAAAATTGATTTAATTATAATAATAAAAAAAAAAGATCGTACCAGGGCCACGTGGCAATCATCTAATGAAGACCTACGTTTAGTTCGGTACGAATGAGACCTGAGAATAGAAAGTCCCTACTAAGTTTAGCATTAACAAAGTTAACTAGGTTCGTATATGTTTTCCAACTAACCCACACAATCTAAAAAAAATCAGAGTCACCCTACCTACCGAGATTTGTTTTTACAAACTTACTAGTGGAGTATGAACTAAAGCTACACAGAAGCACCATTTACCCTTAATTATAACTGCTAAAAAGTAACAAGCATCGCCATATCAGTCGTGCATACAAATCTTACTCGTGGTCAACAAATCTGCTCTGTGCTTTTTCATAATTCTGTATGCAAAGACAAACCTCGAGGAAGCTCCAACAGATGAGAGCTGAAAAGGATAGGATAAGCTCAAATCCATGCCTTTGCATACACCTCATGACATTGGTAATGAAAACCTATGGACATGGTAGACGCAATCAAGAAAATCATAAACCATTAGTCTTTCACCGAACTTTAGTAGTCACTTTTGCTCAGAAAAGAAAAGAAAAACATTGCCATATTAATTAATACAACAACGAACGTACCATAACTTTGTTTCCATTTGTCCGGTACAAATTTTCCTCTGAAACAAAAAGAATAATAAGAACTCAAAAACCAAAAAACGAACTACCTTCTATGCACACATACATAAAATTTCAAATCCATAAATTAGATAGCATTTACACATTGAAAAGTCTACATAATTATCATCATGTTAACTACCTGATACGTCAGACATAATTGGCTGATCTTTTATCAAAATCTCCAGCACCATTGAAGTTGAAAAGTCCGTTGATCTGCAATTTTCCAGGAAAGGAGAGAGAGAGAGAGCACACATGATCTGGAAAAAAAAATCAAAACTCAATACAATGAGGTGTTCACAAAAACTACCTGCACACATATAAATATGTGCTTAGTTTAGCCTCAGCCTATGCGGATTTAAAAATCCAATCCCCTAAACACACACTCAATTATCAACTTGGGAAGTTGGCCTATAGCTACATCTTTTGAGCCCAGGCCAGACGAAAAGCCAATACTGAGTCACGTTGAGGAGAGAGAGAGAGAGAGAGAGAGAGAGAGAGAGAGAGAGAGAGTAACAAAACATGTAAATAGAAGACAAAACCCCTAGGAGTTATAAGGGTGGTCGAGTGGTTCAGGTGCTGGAGTAGTCAGGAGAGGTCAGAGGTTCGAACCCCGACGGAGGCAAAGGTGGTTTAGGATATTTGGAGTTATAAGGTGGTTAAGAAATAGTGTAGGATTAGAGTAGCATAGATTGGCCATTTCAAAAAAAAGAAAACAAGAACCCTAAAACCCTGAAATCAAAGAAAAATTAGAATTAGTGCAAAAGAAAGGTGAAACGTCGAGAGTGTGACATTGAATGTGTAAAATTGATTATCAAGTGTGAATGATACAACTCCATTATTGGAGCAATCAGTTGCAGTAAGCTAGAGAAAACAGAAAAATAGCATGTACGGATGAGAGTAGCGAGAGTGAGCAGCTGGAGCCATAGAATTTGCGTGATTGTAGATGTTTTACAGATCATATGTAAAATCAGAGAGGAATTATATATTTTAGGAAAGAGGAAAAAGGGCTAGAATACATGATTGAGAATGACAGTTGTAGAACATGAACTTTAAAACAACAAAGAAATGGAACAACAGTCCAAAAATAAATACCGCAACAAAGGTAAATAACAAAAATGTCATTGCTACAGTAGTACATTACACCTACATTAAAGTGCTACAAGTACAATTTAAAATAGAAGATTGGTAAATTATGGAACTCTAGAGGTGGCTTAAAAATCCCCAATTCAACCATTCTTTTTCATCTCATCTCAGGCTGGTTTAAAATTTGTGAACTCGAATTATTAATTGATTATGGAGCTCTATAGAAGAGGCTTAAAAATCCCCAATTCAAGCATTCTTGTTCATCTCATCTGGCTCTCTCCAATTTGGGTTTACCTAGAAGACGGTCTAATGAAGACATCTTAGTTCGCGATTCAATATTGTTTAGAGCGCGATCGGAGTAATATTAGAGCGCACAAAGCGTGCAAGCGAGATTTAAACGGCTGTGAACTGTAAAGGCTTAGGGTGGCGCCCTGCAAATCCCCCTCTCTCCCTCTTCATCTTCTTCCGCCTGGGGTTTTACTTTCTTACCGTCGGAGAAAGTTGGGACAAGCAAAAAAACGCCAATTCGGGCCTATAACAATGGCTTTTTGGGGTCCGTCAGCTCTTCAATCAATTCTCTCTTTCTGTTTGTTTTTCTTTCTAGTATTGCATATTTTACATGTTTTTTCCATGTCGTTTCAGGTATTCTGGTGAAACCCGGAAAGCCAGTCACTCATTCCTGTGAGAAGTCTCATGGTAGACTCAGAATCACCCAGGTACGTAATATTTCTTATCATTCTTTATCAAAATTGAAAAAAAAGGTCTATTGTGATTTATTTTATTTTATTTATTTTTATATATTTTGAATTAGGCAATGTTGGGAATTGGTGAAGCTACCAAGAAAACTATAGTTCAGTGTAATGTGGGGAAAAGAATTCCTGTATTGCTTTGTGCTTTGGTTCCTGACAAAATGGATTCTTGCCATTTGGATTTGGAGTTTGCTGAGGCTGATGATGTCATCTTTTCAGTCATTGGCCCCCGAAGCGTTTATCTTATCGGTTACTATGTCGCTGCAGACCCGTAATTCTGTTCCTCACAGTGATTCGTATCCTTTTAGCTTCATCATTTTGTTTATACTCTTAATTAATAATAAGTTTGCTGGTATAGTTTATGCTTTTAGTTGTGAAAATGCTAGTTTGTTAGTTCCTTTACTTTTTCGTAATAGAGAATCATTCGGGGTGGATATTCAGAACTCTCACTCGGAAGGATCTAGTCATCGTAGTGAGGATGACGACTATGAGGACAGCTTCATAGATGATGGCGAGTTGGAAGTTTTGCCACCGTCCCCTGTTTCAAGCAATAAATGTATGTTCTCACATTACTATGCTTTCTCAATTGCTATGATTGGCTATTACCGTTGGTTGGTTTCGTATGCTGTTTGACTCATAAATCATGCTCTGGTTTTACTGAAGCAATGGATGAGTCTGAATCGGAGAGCGATAAGCAGAAGGCGAGAAATAATAGTCGTAGACACCTAAGGAAGAAAAACAAAATGGTTGTATCAGATAATGAGTCCGATTCACATGAAAATGACGATGAAGATGATGGATACCTTTTATCTGTTTTTAGACATAAACCTTCTGAGAAGAAATCTACTTCAAAGGTGCAAGAAGCAAATGCTCAAGCAACTGCTGAAACTGGTGAGAATCCTAAAGATAATGGTCTTAGTGGTGACGATGATGATGATGGATATCTCTTATCTGTATTTAACAATAAAAGAGCTGTGAAGAAAACCATGTCAAAAGCTGAAGAGAAAAAGGATCAAGAAGCTGCAGAAACAGGATGTAATGCAATTGATAATGGTCTCCATGACAACAAAGTCGATGAAAAGGCTGGCCTTCAAGTTGCCAGAGGCCAAGATGAAAGGTAATGAACCTGAAATTCGGTTTAGTTCCTTCGTTTGTTTGGATATATGGTAATGGTTTTACTTATTGGCTATCCTCTGAGCTCATGAATTTCATGGCTCACTACATGTGTATACGTTCAGAGGTTAACCATAACCATGTGTATATGTCATTACATTTTTCAGCTTTGCATGTAACTCATTATTTGGATATTGTATATGCTTTTGACTGTTTTATTAACATCGAATGTCATATTTTTATTTCGGTCATGTACTCAGCGGGGAAGAGTTGCTGCAACATAACATGGTGACTCGAGTCAAGAATAAAAAGAAAAAACTTTCCAAAGAAGCGGAAACTACGCAAGAAGCCAGTGTTAGTAAGGATAAGGTCACATCTGATGGTAACATTCAGGAAAATGTGGAAGAACATAAGACCATTAACCAGAATATTCCGACTAGTGACAAGCACGACCAAATTGATATGTGAGTAATCTATCAACAAGTCTATTTCCTGCTTTATTGTTTTGTGAACTATTCTTTCTTGGGCATATATCTAATTTCCATCAATTCATTTGCCATCTTATCAGTGGTAAGAAAAAAAGAAAAAGTAAAGAGTGCTCCGATAAAGAGGAGAAAACTTTCGAAGTTGACATTGACATGGATCACAGTGGTGTCAAAGAGGGTAAGGAGCATGAAGTTGAGCCCTCCAAGAATATGTAAGATCACTGTTTCTTTGATCTGTTACATAAGTTCCACATAAGGATGCAACTTTTTGTCTCTTGTAGTTATACCATCCCCAACTCTTTTCTTTCACAGTTAATACCCAGCAGTACTATTAGCTTTAAGCCATTAATCTTGTATCACATTTGCATGCAGGGGCTCTAACAGTGGTCATAAATCAAAGAAGCGACGGAAAGAACCTCAAGTTGAAGGAACATCCACTGATGGAATTGTTCAGACATTTCATGTTCCATCTTCTGATAAACCCGGGCAAGGTTTATTGGATACGGACAGCTCGATGAAGGATCTACCTGAAGCAAGTGGAGTGTCTGTTGGAGAAAAGACCAACAAGTTAGTATCTCACTATTATCTCCTTCCAATTCATTGAGATGTTTTTCCGTCAAATGTCAATTCTTGCAATGCATATCACTGGAGTAACAAGAAATAAGGTTTTGTAGTTATTGGTTTTCTTGTGAGCACAGTTCTTCCTCAAATTTTATTTTCTTTGATTACGAGATAGATAGAGCAGTATTCAGGATTAGGGTAAGCCCATTTGTGTGATAACAATGCTCAATGATTTCCAAGTAATAAGAATAGAAATTAAAGATTGTAGTTGTGAGGAAACCTATTAATGAATAGTATTAGGATCAGAGAGTTCTTGAGTGGAACACGTCTGTTTAGATGACATGGCAAAACTTTGAAATAGTGCACTGGTAAAAACTTTCTAAAACATTGTTGCCGCATAAAAGTTGAAGGAATAGATTTTTGTTTCTAGACTCTTGAAGTACTAACTCATTGATTCACCAGTTTGTACTGTTACTGTGGAAGATATTCTACAGTCTGGAAATTAACCCCACCAACACCTTCAAGTGAGCTAACAGCTTTGTATTCAACATCAGTAGCAAGTTTTGAAATGTTTCATGATACATTAGCAGGTGATTTAACAATGTGACAGATCAAGGAAGATTGCAGATCAAATACTAATTTTGTAGAATTTGAAATCAAAGGTTCTAAGAAGTTGTGAGAACAGTAATAATTTATCTGTTAGAGAACTATTTTCTTGCATGTGAATAGTTTCTACAACAGGGTATCGTCGCATGGTATTACTTCTTCCTCCTGCCAAAATTACATGAATTCCCACATTGGATTATTTGACAAACAACCAAACGATTATCATTTGCCTAATAATGGAAGTATGTTACTGAAACACATGCAGTCACATATATACTAAGATGATGTGCGGTTTTCTATTTTACTTGTTAACCAATGCTTCATTACTAATTATATCAAACTGAGTATTTCATGAAATTGAACAACTAATTTAACACTTTAAGAAGAACAAGAGGCTTTCTATTATAAAACCAGAAAAGGAGCCACAACTCAGAGTATCAAATCACACAGCAAAACAGAACTGAAAGAAACAGCAAAAAGAGTCTGCTAAATGAACTTAAAAAAAAAAAAAGAAACTAAATGGGTTCAAGGCAAACACATGAGACATCAATTTAACTGATCGTTCACAACTAAGATAAGCTGGGATGTAGAAATGTCTTCTTCAGTACAAATTAATTAAGATCTCCAATGAACCATATATTTAATCAACTACATGACATTTGCCAGAGAAAAAATGACTCATGAATCATGATCAATTCAGCTGAAGTGTTTCAACCCCCCCCCCCCCCCATGTTTTCTTCAATCGCTGAATTATCTTGACAAAATTGAAACAGAATCCGTTGATGAATCTTATTTTGAAGCATGGAACGTTATATCTACGTTATCTAGGGGAGAAAACTGCAATTTTCATTTCTTCTTAAAATTATAGAGAAAATAGATTTTATACGTCGATAGATCTTATGGTCTTGAAATTCGATCGATGACTTCTCCTAGGTTTTGATTGTGGCTTGTAAAGAAACATTGCATATAACTTCTGATTTCAGCTATGATTTTTTAGGTGTTATTTTGGTGCAAGAAATTTTCACCGTGACAATCCATAATAAGCTCATGGTTGCTTTCAAATGATTAGTGAATCTGGGAAGAAAAAGAAGAAAAGGTCGAAGAAGAAAACACAAGATGACAATCAGGCTACAACTGAGATTCCAGATAACAAGAGAACTTTATCAAATGGATTGAGCATTGAAGTGTTAGTTAATGGACAGCCAGATGGAAAAGTAGCTGGTCCCGGAAAGAAGGTATATTTTCTGTAGAGTTAAGCATATATAAATGTATTTGATTCGTCCAATTGGCATGTATGTTTCATTTTTCTTAAGTCAGGAATTTATTAGTTTAACCTGTGATAATTGAATCAGGTCAAACTTCATTACACAGCCATGGTAAAGGAGACTGGGCATATTTTCGACTCCAAAGTGGGCAAAACTGCTTTAAAGTTCCGTTTAGGTAAATATTTTATTTCATTACTCAAGACTCAAGGAATCACACTTTCTGCCCCTAATTGTTGTTTATGCTCTTGGAATAAGAAAACTCAAAATGATGTTCTCTGTCATCGTTTACTTACAAGTTACGGTTATTGTGTTTGTGTATTCAGGTGACAAAGAATTTACTGATGAATGGAATGCTGGAATTGATGGTAGTTATTTGAATCAGAATATGAGTCTTTCATTTATAGATTACGTTTTCTTTCCCATTCTGGTTGTGTTTTCATGCTTTAACGCATAATCTGAACACGTCATTTGCAACAGGTATGCATGTCGGCGAGAAAAGGAGACTTTTAGTCCCTCCAACCTTGGGGTATGGTTTCAATATTTTAAATCATGAATCTATTTTGTATTGCTGTCTATGAGTATAATATGCCATATAATCAGTTGGTTGCTTACATATTCATTGCTCATATGGTGTTGATATATTTGTGTCGGTGAAGTGTCAAGAAGCATGAAGAAAATGTTCCTCCTAACTCATGGCTGGTGTACGACGTTGAATTGGTTGGTGTACACTGATAACCCACCACGTCCCGTTCTTACTTTATGATTCCTTTCGTTTCAACTCCTCTGAAGTTGTAGAAGAAATGGAAACTAAAGCAGTGCTGAGGCATGAATTGGGGATTGAAGCCAAAGGTCCAGGTTAAACTCTAAGGTGAAGAATGCAGAGCCTTTTCTTTTTCGGTTCCATTGATTAAAGAGAATTTTGTTCGTCTCTTAAATCTTGATGCTATCTATGTGTATGAAAGTTCCACCGTTTTGGAAATGTTTTTGATAACCTTAAAGAAATTTGTCATTGTAATCTGGAAATCATGTATCATTTGTGGGTGTTTGCAACAACTGGCTTATCAACTTACTTTAAGGATTGAATTTTGATTGAACTATAAACTTATAAATTGAGTTGATAATTTCAAGATTGAGATAGGATGGGTTGGACTTGAGCTTCTAAGTTGTTTTTGTCCAGAAAAGTTGAGTTTTCTAATAATATTATTGCAACTTCTCTGACTTTTAATGAGGGAGCCGGCCAATACTCCGCATACTTGGTAGTTGGTACAATCTCCATTCAGTTCTAAATCTATGAAAGCAATTCGTCTTCGTTTCTTCCACTTAGTTCGACTAGAAATGCAAATAAAACCAAGCAACGGAGAACAAGACAAGATTGCACACCAAAAACCCTACTCATTCTCAACCTACCACCAATCCCATCATTGGATCTTTTATGGTCCACTTGACTTTAGTTTCCAGAAATGACACTACGCTTATTAGTGACTCCCAGAACTTTCGGTTAATCTAATGTTTGTTGCACGCGTAAAATCTTTCTTTCGCGCAAAAATAACTAAAAAGCAAAAATAACTTGGTACCTACCTTTTTGATCTCGCCGGGTCAACCCGGGTTGACCCGGTTTAACTGTTTCTCGGACGCCTGTTTGAGACAGAACCACAAAAACTCGGAAAATCTCGCTAACCCGGGATTTTTCCGAGTTTTGGACGGTGGGTTGACCTGGGTTTTTAATAAAAAAAAAAGGGGGGGCGTTTGACTGTTTGTGTTTGATAAGGAAAAAAACCTAATTAAGATACCAAACACGTCCAAACGCCGCTTTTTCACTTTTTCCTTATTCTCCCCCTAATGATGTACTACTGATATGAGTGACTTTATTTTTGGTTTCTATGAGTTTATAATTTATATTGACATTTATGTTTTAATTTCAATGTAATATGTATAGTATTTATTATATATAATTTGATATATTAATTAAATGGACCGAGACATCCCTCCGAGATGACCCGGGTTGACCCTTCTCAGGAGGTCGTCCGAGACAGCCTCTGAGACGAGATTCAAAACATAGCTTGGTACAATCTCCATTCAGTCCTAAATCTATGAAAGCAATTCGTCTTCGTTTCTTCCACTTAGTTCGACTAGAAATGCAAATAAAACCAAGCAACGGAGAACAAGACAAGATTGCACACCAAAAACCCTACTCATTCTCAACCTACCACCAATCCCATCATTGGATCCTTTATGGTCCACTTGACTTTAGTTTCCAGAAATGACACTACGCTTATTAGTGACTCCCAGAACTTTCGGTTAATCTAATGTTTGCTGCACGCGTAAAATCTCTCTTTCGCGCAAAAATAACTAAAAAACAATTTCACCTAAGCTAATAGTGGAACGGAGAAACAACTAATTAAACTTGATCGAAAACTTATTAAACTTGATTTGATTGAAATATTCCGCAATTTCATCATCACCGCCGGCCATTACAATATTAAGGTAGGTTAGGTTTTGTTAATTAGCGTGGGATTAATTCTTTAATTGCTTGCATAATACTTGTAATTAATTAGAGAGAGAAACATAGCCAATAATTGATTAGTTAGAGAAACAAACACAATTGCTCTAAAAAACTCATATTGTTCCTATCATAATCTCAGATTTACCATCGCCATCTTCAATTAATTAGCGTGACATCATTAGTTTTTTTTCTAATTCTGATTTATTTGTTTGCATCATTGATTGATTAGAGAGAGAAACATAGCCAATTTATTTAGTTAATCATTTCATTTGCATCATAGAGAGAGAAACACAACACAGTTGCTCGCTCTTGTTCCTATCATATTCTCAGATTCAAATCCAATCCAGTCGAGCTCACATAGATCCATCAACCCATGGCGGCTTATGCAGCTCTTCTCTCTCTCAACTTCACCATTGACCAGCATCAAGAGCGGTCCGTTGTTTACCCACCCCAATACCGGCCGATTCAATCTTCTGTCAAACAAACTATCACTTGTCTTCTCAAAGTGTTCAAAGGTTATGATTACCAATCGATCACTGAAGAAATTGTTGAGCTGGAGAGGGAGATTGCAGAGGCCGCTTATGACGTTGACTATGTCATCGAGTGCCTTGCTCTAGATCCAGTTCTTGAGAAATCTGGTGGATACAAACTGGGCAAACACAGCTCACAGCTTTTCTCTGAAGATGAAATGATGGAGATCATGACAAAGTTTGTGTCTTTCGGGGAAAAGGCCATGAAGGAGGTTGTTTCTTATTCTGATGAAGGTGACCATCATCAACTGCCAACAACAAGTCTCACGCCCAGAAATGCAATTAATGATGTATTACACACAAACATAATGATGATGGGATTTGATGAGCTCAAGAACGAGTTCGCGGGTCATTTCAAGGGCACATCAAATCTGGAGATAGTCCCTGTTGTTGGGATGGGAGGCATAGGTAAGACTACTTTTGTTCGAAATCTTTTTGATCGTTGCAAGGATTCTTATAATGTTGGTATATGGTGTACGATCTCTCAATCACCCGACATCCAAAGTGTTGTTCAAAGTTTTCTACACGACCTTGGCATTAATAATGTTAATGATCCAGGGGAACTATTGCGCAACCGTTTGTCTGGTAAGCATTACTTTATAGTATTGGATGATATTTGGGGTGTTGATGTTTGGGATGCAATCAAAAGTTTCTTTCCTGATATTCGTAATGGTAGTGTGATCATTATAACAACCAGGCTGTTAAGTGTGGCTTCTTATATTGGCAATTGCAAACCTTTTGAATTACGGTTATTAAGCGAAGAGGCCAGCTGGAATCTACTCAGAGAAAAGGTGTTTGGTGGAGATATCTGCCCTCCTGAGTTGGAGCATATCGGGATGCAGATAGCCCGAGATTGCAAGGGACTGCCTTTAGTAATTGTTGTTATTGCGGGACAACTGTCAAACAACATGACAAGAGATTCCTGGGAGAGTGTTGCAATCCGTTTGAGATCGGCCGTAGATTTAGAAACCAATGAAGATTGGTGTCTACAGATTCTGTCTTACTGTTACGAAAGCTTGCCTATTCATCTGAAACCATGTTTCTTATACATGGGTGTTTTCCCAGAGGATCACAGCATCGAAGTGTCTCTACTCATAAAGATGTGGGTTGCCGAGGGGTTTTTGAAACCAAATGGAGATCATCAATGCTTAGAAGATGTAGCCACATGGAGTATCTAATGGATCTGGTCCAGAGAAATCTCATCTTGGTTACTGACCGATCATTCAATGGGATGATCAAGTATGTCCAGATTCATGATTTCTTAAGGGATTTGTGCCTAAAGAAAGCCCATGAATATAACTTTTTGCGTAGCCATACATACCTGAACCTCGGTATTCTTCCTGGCGCCGATAGAGATTATCCTCTGTACCTCCTCCCCACGCATGACAGGTCTATAGGAGTATCTCCTTTTGAATTAGCAAGCAAATGGGATTTTTCTGCCAATAAGAATCTGATGCACTTTCGCCTCCGGTGTATTCGTTTGTCAGCTGCTCAAAGCATGGACGTTTCGATTTGTTCAGCATCTCTTGCTTCAATATCCATTTTTCAGAATCTACACCGTATAATTATGGAGACTATTCCTGGGGAAGAGCCAGTTTTCCTGCCACCTCAGGTATGGGAGATGCCACTGCTTAAACATGTTGAGATCCAACGAGTAGTCTTACCTAATCCTCCACATGCCGATCCCGACGTTAGAGAGAAAGCGCATTTGTTCTCAAGAACATGGAGACGCTTCTCAACGTATACAATTTCAAGTTCAGTGATGACGTGTGTAAAATAATTCCAAACCTGAAGAAACTGAAAGTAACAAGCACAGAAGTGTCTGAAAGTGGGGAAAGGCCATGGTACTGGATTGATAATCTAGTCCAGCTATGTAAACTTGAATCATTAAGTTGCTGTGTGTTTGGAAAGATTTCTACAACAAACATAGCTTTCCCACAAGCACTGAGAAGTTTGAGGTTGGATGGTGGCATGATCCCTTGGGTGGACATGACAATCATGAGCTTGTTGCCTAATCTTGAAAAGCTTCGTCTGTGGAATGATGCCTTCTGCGGTAGTGAGTGGTGTACGATTGAAGGACAATTCTGTAAGCTAAAGGAGTTACATTTTGGTGGCTTAACCTTGAAGCATTGGAGAACCAAAAGCACCCACTTCCCAGTACTCAGGCGACTGGCCTTTTATGACATGCAGATGCTGAATGAAATTCCAACACAAATTGGAGAAATTGGGGCACTCCAAGTGGTCTCCGTGGAACGGTGTTGCACTTCCCTTGTTGAATCAGCATATGAAATAAAAAAGGAGACACGAAGGAATGGAAATTATGCTTTTCGACTGCATCCAGACAGAGTATATTTCTTTATCATCTTCAATTGTTCATGAGTGTGATATTTTTTGTTTTAGTGTGAGTTAAAGTAATATAATAGACTATGAATAAACTAAAATTTTAAAATTAAAATTCCAAATTAATTCATAAATAAAAAAGTATTTATGCCACTCATCTTCATTTTTATGTCGTGATTCAGGAATCAGTGAGAGGCTGTTTATTTGTCATCTTTATTTAGTATCACTCACACTTTTAGCCAATTTCAAACAGCTGTTTATTGCCTTGTGAGAATGATATTTAAATTCAAAAGAATAAAGCCGTAATTAGTCTCCTGACTCTCCTCTTTATGTTAATTCTAACATATCCTTTATGTGTTCTTTGCCGTGCACACAGACAGACTCTCCAGTACATTTTGGAATTCTCTGTGATTATTGTGAGAAGGAACCTATAGTTGGTGTTAGATACAGATGCAAAGATTGCACGGAGGAAGGAGGCTTTGACCTGTGCGAAGTATGCTACACATCTGTGCTTGTTTCTGATCATCCTGGCTTTCAAAAAAATCCGAAGCATACCTCAGAACACGAGTTTGAAATTCTAACATCAAATTAAGAAGGCTTGACCAGGTTGATGCTTCTTTTACATGGCTCTGTGCACAATACAACTCTAAACATATACATTTGTATTTTCCATTTATTCTTACATCCCATCCCAAATTCAGTTCTACTACTGTTTAGTAACTCTTGACATACTATCTCCTTGGCACACAGCTGGCTTGCTAGTTATTTCTATTTCAGATTGAGGAATAATATACTGTCAATGGTTGCTAATTAACTCAGTTTTGTTTCTTTATATTGTTAATTCAGCCGTAAGATTTTAGTTTTGTGAATTGGTACTTGGAATCCCTTCTTTACACAGTACTCTCCTTTCTCTTGTAACAGGAGGCGGCTACATTAGTAATTTTTGGCTATGACCATTTACGAGTGGCGCCTGTGCTGCTGGTTACATGATAATAATTGTATACTGTCTGCTGGACGTACACTTAGTTTCTTTCAAATGGTGAGTAATTTGTTTGTACAGACATGCTTATTTGGTAGCATTACTGGGATCTGCTGTTAATATAATTGGTTAATCTTTAGATAACTTGGATTTGGGCATTGAGATCGAAGTGTAACTGAACTTTTGTATAAGAACCACTTCAATGTAAATTTACATGTAGTATATCTTAGATCTTTGGAATTTAGTCTCAAGGGATTGTGTGTGTAATTGTTTTGGCTAGAATGCGTTTGTGTCATACCACAATTTTCATCATGTTATTTCAAAATAATAGTATCAGGTTCAAATATTTTAACGCCACAAACTAGCATTTCCTATCCAAACTAAAATCTTATACTCACTCAATTCTATTCAAAACTTATTTTTAACTCTTATTCATTTTAGATTCAAACTCTTTAGTGCTCTGAAACTGTCATGCTGATGAATAAATGGTATTCTATTTTGCAGACAAGTATGTATTTCTGTATCACATATACTTTTACGTTGTTTATACATGTCAGCTTACCTTGAAAAAGAGCACAAGCAACTTGTTTAAATGCCTAGGAATAAACGAGTAACTAGCTAGTTTCCTCTTTCCATTTTTTTCCTTTATGTTCGTCATACAGAGATTATTTTTAATTGCGTTCTCGTGCACACAGATATTGGATTTGCCGGTACATGGAGAAATCTGTGATTATTGTGAGATGTCTACGATAGTTGGTGACTTGGTGTTAGATGCAAATGCGAAGATTGCTACGTGGAGGGTAGAGGCTTTGACCTCTGTGACTGTGAAGAATGCTACTCATCTGGGCTTGTTTCTGATCATTATCCTTTGTACCTCCTCCCCACGCATGAGAGGCCTATAGGAGTATCTCCTTTCGAACTGGCAAGCAAGTGGGATTTTTGTACGAATACGAATCTGATGCACTTTCGCCTTTGGTGTATCTGTTTGTCAGCTGCTCAAAGTATGGACGTGTCGATTTCTTCAGCATCTCTTGCTTCAATATCTCTTTCTCATCAATCCCATCATTTTATCTTATAACAATTGTGAACTGATGAGTATGAATTTATTTTTGGTAGCCTATCCGTAAGTTGACAAGGCTCGACCAGTTTGATGTTTTTACATGCCTGTGTAGAATGCAATTCGAACATATCATATGGAACACTGATTAGTTTGCTAGTTATTTCAGGTTCATTATTGATGCAGAATTTGCCAAGCTTTGTTCCTTGACATAGTTAATCTGAAATTGGTTTTTTTTTTGTGAAATGGTATTCGGAAATCTCCTCAACCATACGAAACAGAACTACCAAAATTTTAACACTAAAACCTGGCATTTCTCGCACAATCTTAAAAATATAAAAACTAATCCAAAATCGACATCAGAGTCTTACACACCTGTGCTCTTCTCGGTTCAAACAAACATTAGCTAAGCTGCAGCCATATGGTGCTTGCCCTGTGAGGCCAAATTGTGGTTGCTAATGTTAGAAACTGCAGCTTCTCTATTCAATATATAGAAAAGAAAAGAATAAAGTACTACTATATTTGCATAAACAGTTAAATAAATTACATTGTTTAATGTACTGTTGCTGTTGTAGTATCAAGTATGACAGGAATGATCCTAACTTTGGAGGAATTGGAGTTGTATGTTTGTATAAATAACTAATATGCTACTGCAAAGAATGGTACAACATAAAGGTTTAAAACTAACATGTACTGTCTCAAACTAATTAGGATACAAAATGGAGTATAAAAAAAGCAAACTCAAAAATCTCTCCTGGTGCTTGCTAGATCATTCGCGAAATCCCCCAAATCGTCTTCCAGCTGTTTAAAGTACACCTTATATTTTGGATCAAAAGCTACGACTCTCTCCAAGCACTTGCGTGCCTCATCTTTGCGGTCCAAGCTCAGGTAAGTACTAGATGTCAACCAAATAAGATTCAAGACAATTAGTCAATTAGCGTTCATGGAACTTGGAGAGATTAACACAGTTAATGCATTAACAGAAGCTAACACTTGTTGCAACCAGTCCCTACCTTGTAAGCATAAAAATAGTATCATAATAGTGGGCCTTGAGGTTTGGATGCTCTGGTTCATCCATTTGAGCTACTCTTTCTAGATGAAGAAGAGCTTGATCCTTCTTTCCCTGCAAACGATAGAAGACAGTTTGGAGGACATCAAAATTGAAATTCTTTGCATCTCTCCAGTCCAATGACCAATGTAGATTCTAGACACTTGAGGAATATACAAATCTAGTTGTCTAGACATGGTGCCTTGCAAAAGCATAAATATCTTAATTCATCACAATATTCCAAACATAACTATAGATGCTTACCATCTTCAGCTATTTGAGACTGATTAATATAACTGTAGCTACATTACGAAACATAATGCCCTTACAGAAGCTATAAACATATTAATATATTGTCCAATTAAGTCTTGGCTATTCAACACACAAGAAATATAAGAATATTATATATTGCTAACGCCGAAATGGCAACTTGACTGCTTACATATTTGGAACCCCAAAAGGACAGGAATATGAAATTTTTACCAAGGGATATGAAACAACAGTCTCCCTCTTCCTTTGGAATGTATAGGTATTAATTTGATTTCAGTCAGTTTCATTGGATTGTATGAATTTCTATGTTTGGCAAACTTTTGCATCTCATACTGTACATTTATTAGTGGGCCTCCCGGCTACCACTACAATTAAAGCACATCCTACAGATCTAATAAACAATCCAAAAGAAAATGTATACCATCTAACAAAATGGAAGAGTAACTGAAAAGATACACAAGCAAAAATTAGAACATACCAGCTTCGCGCTAGCCATACCAGCCCGTTGAGATGTAAGAATCAAAAGGTCAAGTTGTTCTCCTGATGGATTGTTCCCAGCCATAAGCAGCTGGTGACCATATACAAAAAGTTAATCCTCCAGTCAAAGTATCAAACATGTTGAAATACTTGAAAAAAGTTTCAGCAAAACAAAAGTAGCACATGTATCAAATAACATAGAATTGAATCAGCAAGTTTACAACCATGTCTAATATGTACATATATCTGGAAGTCTAAAGCTGAATTAAAATAATCTAGTGACTAATAAAAACATAAATCATTCACTTAGCTTAAAAATAATAAGAACTTAATCAGACCTTTGAAATGGCACTTTCGAAGCAGTCAAGAGCTTCTTGGGGTTCTCTATTTATCAGCGTCTGCCCAATATAGAATAAAGCTCTTACATCTTCAGGATCCTTTTCAAGTGCAATTCTGCAATTCATTTTAACAGAGTGGAATATAAAGTAGGAAATTGAAGAAAACAATCTAAATTGAAATATATATGTTACCTTAGGAAGTTCATTGCAGTATCACCACGGCCATTTGACAGTAGCTTTGCTGAATACTGTTGACATGTGCAAAGACAACTCATCAAGGAACTTACGGAAATAAATCATTCTGCTTAGAACGGCATCATTACTCACATTAACCAATTCCAATGGTGATAGACTCTGAGCAGCAATAGGCCCGTTCTTTGTCCGTATAAAAAAGTCAGGTACTCTTAAGTTGCCCCGTTCTCCATTAGATGATTCTGCGTTCAATGCTGCTACAGGGATATCCATCTTAGGCATCCCTAAATATGCGAGAATGTAAGGATTGCTGAGACAAATCGTCTGCAAGTAAAGGGATTTAGTGCATAGAAAATTAATCAAACAGCAAGCAGTTCAAACTTCAAATCATCTGCAATACTCTATCAAATCAATGAGTCTTGGAAGTCGTCATATATGAGCTTAGAGCAAAGAGATGAAGGTAACAGAACAAAGACAAGGGAGAAAACGAGAACAAAAACATAGTAAATTATTATCGATGGACAAGCCAGTGCACTGTTTATTAGCATTCCTATCACCTCCCAGCATATGATTATCACTCAAAAGAATATGTTTTACAACACAAATGCTTACTCCAAACTCCTCACCTAGAAAACTTTCCGTGAACCTTTCTATAACCGTGATTAACAAATATTGCACCAAGCTGATATAGTTTAATAAAAACTAAAAGGATAATACAAATTGAGTACATAAGCTGTTGAAATGAAGAAAAATAGATGCAAAGGGAAGATGAAGTGGTCAACATAAAGAATTATGAGGGAGAAAGAATTAATAAAAGGAAAAAAATATCAAAAGTATAATCAGTGTTCCATAACCGCTTTGTGCAGTGGAAATATCAAACACTATGCCTATATATAGAACTAATTGTTCCGCCAAAACTGGGAAACTAAAACTAATCAGTAGCAATACTATAATAGTATGGACTTAAATAGAATAAGAAAACAACCAAATACTAAGCCTCTAACGCAAGTAGCACTAGAGTGGAGCGAATTGTTAACATAATTCTAATTCTACTGAAACTCTATTGGACTTCTTAAATCATCATAACTACCACTACAATATTATGTTCCATTTCGCAAAAAGAAAACCGCTAAATTCCCTTTAAACAACAGACAGAAACTAAATTTCTATGGCGTATGGCTTATTACTTTGAGCAAACTCCAAGGTACTTAACAATCTAATACAGAAACTTCCTAGCAAAACTTTAGCTGACCTCTATGCATGAATCAACTTTAAGTAGAAGCAGCCTAAATGTTGGTATTATAAGTAAGATGCCAAAAAGAAAATATGAACCCAAGAGATAAAGCAATGAAATGAGACAATACTGATGAGCCACAGATAGTCTGAGTAACAGCAAGAATGAAATCACATTTTGCATAGCAGGAGAACAGCTTCCATCTGATTTCTATGTGTATTACGAAAATTTAATGCTTCATGTTTCATATTACTGGAACTTCAGACAATGCAATCAACCTATAGCAAGTTACCAGTCAGGTCAAGCTCAGTCATGACATAGATTATTTCTGAAAATATAGGTAAATGAAAGTGCAAGGTCTTGTGGCCACCCCCATTATGTTAATGAAGCCACCGGTAATACACAGTAGGGTGTTTATTTACCAGTCTCATGTAAAATCAACACTAAAAAGAAAAATGAAAAAAAAGATACGTCAGGGACAAACCATAAATTAACAGATTGCGAAGTACGTAAAATACAGGTAATCTCCAAGGATACTATCAAATATCCAAATCGATATACTATCAGATTTCAGAACACTTTTAGGTAAGTATCAGAAAAACTATTGGTACAAACCTGTATCAGAGACACTGAACTATTCGTAAGCCAATATACTAAACTTCCCTGCAAAGTATCAGAAGAAAACCAAAATCAGAATAAATAAATACACAAAACAAGGATGAAAGAAAAAGGTCCAGAATATATTCCTTCTACAACGTACTATGTCATGAGCGTTATCATAAATCCAATTGTACAATAGCTATCAAAAGAAGGATTATAAAGAATCCAATTCTAATAAAAACTTCAACTTCCAACTGGTTATCTTGAATCACTTTATCTTCTTTTTCTTTTCTAAATTCTAGGTAGTTCCTTTTCAGAATCATTCTTTCTTTAAAGTTGTTCTTCATGAGAATTTCGCTAGAACAAGAAGTACAATCTTGACTTGACTCACGAAACTTAAAGCTTTTCAGCTTCTCTATTCAGTGATCTCAATGTGTTTGGGTTCAAGAGTGTTTTTTGCTAATCTATACTCTCCGCAGAGAAAAACAAGAATGGAATGAAACAGTAACAAATTATCATAACAAAAAGGGTAAACACTGTGAAAACCTTCCCGGCTCTGTAGGTGTAGGGTGGATTGCAGGCGTCCACCCACAAACTTACCATGACCAACAGGTCACCAGGAACAAAATTACAGTTACACTTAAGTTGCACTCCTTATAGTCCCATAATCAGGCGTACAAAGAAAGTTTATTTGGTTTCTTTCTTGTTACTGGAAACAGAAAGAATAATATGAATCTACTATGATGAGAACTTTAGGAAGTCCTGATCCAGGGTGGAAATATATTCTAAGTTACCTGGGGAAGATTGAAGGCAGTAAACATAAGCGGAAGTGTCAGCACTTGTAAATACCTCTGGTACAACTGCAACCAAAACAGACATGTAAGCATGTTTTATTTTGTAATATCTACATGAATGAAAAGTATTAAGGAGCCTTTCCTTTTTAAGGTTTTTCAAGCAAGAGTTACATGTGATAAAAGTAATCTGTTGAAATAGATTTTAATGCCGTAAAACTCATGAAGTGTGAATTAGCACAATGAACAGTGAATAGTATTGCATTAATTAGTAGATATTCTTGTGTGATTCGTGTTTTACTAAAAAGCTTAGCACTTGTGTAATTATACGTCCATAATGTTTGAGAGGAGGCAATATACAAAGTAATATACATCCTTCTTGTATTTTCTACATCTTTTCTTTGTTCAGTGGTGTCCTCCACATGTAAATGACAAGATAACTAGGTTTAAGTAGGCCACAAAATTTCCAAAATGAAAGAAGGTCATATGTATTTACCATGCTTTTCAGAAGATAGAGAGGTAAAGTTATCTGCCATTTTGATGACTCAACATAACGGATGATATAGAAAAGGCATATTCTTCCCTGGACCCAGTCTATCAGTAATTTGTAGCCCTTGAGGGGCTAACAATCGATGACATTATTTGAGAAATGAATTTTAATGAGTTTAAAATATTTTTTCAAGTCATGTGGCTCAATTTCAGCACAAGGTCTAATAGACCTGGCATATAGAACTTTTTTGAAAGGTAATAAGAAAATTTTATTAGAGAGAAACATACACAGATTGTGTATTATAGCAACTAAGACATAAAGAACACTAAGTTACTACAATCAGGCAAAGGGTTACTTTGAAACATATATTGTTTCTCTCAAGTCTCAATTAAAATGCACCAAATAGCATATAGAACTTAGAAGCATTCCCCATCTAAAAAGATGCCGACTTGGGGTAGACGCCTCCCAAAACCTTGTCAGTCAGGTTAGCAATATCATCAAATATACCCAGTAATTTCAAAAAAGACTTGAGCAAAAAGCTCCATATTTCCCCAGAAAATTCATCACAGCTTGATAGCAAATCATTCCAAACTTCTTGTACCAGAAGTAAAACATTTGTCGTGAATAGAGGGTTGATTGTTCACTTTTACACAGGGGAAAACAAAAATGGAAACAAACACTCGAGGTGAATGGACATCATAGTTTAAAATCTTATTTCAGTTATAAACAAACAAGGTTTGCAACTGCATGGTTACTACATATTAAAAGATAGTGGAAACGAAGAAAGCACCTGCATAACTTTCAGCTCACCTTTGCCAGTGCTCCTAAAGGGCCAGGCAATTGTTTAAGTGATGATCTAAATGCTGTCTGAAAAGATAAGAGAACAAAATACTTTCAGTTGTCTGTGAACATTTCAACACAAATTACACGCAAACACCAGCATGCAAAGGGCAAAAGATTCAAGTAATGGATCAGAGAAAAATAAAACATGCAGCACAAGCAATAGTCACCGATATAAAAAGTTTATGTAATAGAATATAGACCATACCAATTGAAAATGAGTAAGTTGAAAACTGAATAACTAGGATATTAAAGTTTAAGGATCACACAAACAATCATATTCCAATTATAATTAGTGGAATATTTGTAGTTTACCACTTACTGTCCCCAGGCACACCACATAGGGACGGACGATAAGCACATGAAAAAATAGATATAAACAAATAAATGCCAAGCTGCTTCTATCATTTATGGGAACAAAAGTTGAGTTTTAACTAAGATAGTTGACAGAGAAAAAGAAAGAGGTATCCAACACCAAGCCTATAAATTCTGGAACATACAACTAATGCATCAGCAGTTACTCCAATAAAATACCACATATTGAAAAAGAAATAAGAATATGCATTCAGGAGGAAAATAGTACTATACTATGTCATGTGGAAGTAGAGCCACCTAACTCATGATTGGCCAACAAAAACCAAGGTGTTCAGTTCATATTACCAGCAATGTCAAGACTGAAGAGCTACCAAACCAAGGAAAAAAGTTAATTGAAAGCAGATCATCAAATCAAAATCAGAGCTCTGCAACTAACTTATCCGCTAAGACTCAACTCCATGGGAAAAGACAGGCATCTTGTGATTATAGGTACGGTAATCAATAACTAATGATGTTCTACAATGTACATGTTCCAAGGGAGAGGATAGTCTATACCTGAACATTAATAAAATGCAAACCCGCTATAACTAATGGGAATATAGGCCCCCACACCCCGTTGGGATAATCAGTCAAATTCTGGAACCATAATGCTCCTCCCTGAAATGTAGTAAAGAAAATTTTCATTCATCATTCATCAAAAAAGAATAAAGAATAAAGAAAAAATGCAGGATCCCAAAAAAAAGGCAAAGTACAAAAATAGAACTTCAAGCTTCTGATCGGTTGGATCATGGAGCTATGTAAGATTGATTAACCAAAAAAAAAGTTGTAAATATGTGGTGTATAGGTTATGATCCCACACAGGAAAAAAGATACACATGGAAAGAGAGAATTTCAGACTCCTCATAAACACTTCCTGGTATACATATTTTTCGAAATTTTAAAGAGATTCATCAAATTAATTGGTAACCTCAAGTGAATACACTTATAACTCATCAAGTAAAACTGGATTCAATGAACTAAGCAAAATAACAGGTTGCTTTGACATGCATAATGTGTCAACTTGGGCTTGCACTCACTAATCAATATTGATGCTTCAATCACATCTTCAGAAATCATGCCGATAACCAACATCTAGAGCCTAAAGCGCGTAACAATTATTGAATTGCATAGCAAGCCCAGAATGTCATACAAGGGAAAGGAAGTTCTTCTGAAGAAAACATGCTGCCGCCTCGATTTCAAATAAAGAATCAAATAGGCAAGGGCTCTCAAATATGTTATAGTCATAACTTAAACAACCCTGGAAATAGAAGCAGACCCACTGAAGAATTCCATGTTTCAAGGCATAGTTGTCCCATGTGGTCTCATAACTACGGCACTAGGATAAGAGGTTCGTAAGTAAAAACATTATACACCTAAAATTTAGAGCCCAAGAACCTAGATTCTCCTTTAAAGCCGATATGCAGTAAAAACATAAAAATGCACCCCGCAGAGTTTTGCGGATAGGAGGCAGAAGTGCAAACTTTATGTTGTCCCTTAAGCAGCAGTCAGAACAGAGTATAATATGTAGTCCATTGACTCCATTCCAAACTCAAGATAAGAAACACCCAGATTCAAACTTCAACAATGGTGCAGGTATAAATAATTAACAGGATTTTTGGGGCAAACAAATCATTTGATGTCAATATAATAACATGTAGTACAGGATTACTTACACAATCGAAACCAGAGTGGTGACCCAGTGACATAGAACGGATACTCATGATCCACGTGATAAAGCAAGGGAGCTGCAAATTTCCCAAAAAAAACAAACAAGAAATTAAATATAAAAATCCATGTGTGGTATTTCACAAGGTCGGAAGTGTATCTTTTAATTCTGGATACTAGTATAACTTTAAGACAGTGTTGATCGGAAAAATTCCCCATATAATAGTAGTTGTGAGCACTGTGTCATTGTCAGTGCAAATTTTAGGCCGTGCCACCTAGTTGTTATTAGCATAGCCTACTGGAAGGTAACTGTTTCTCTTGCATGATAATAAACAGCACTCAGTGACACTTGATCAAATCACAAGTGAAGAATTTACACAGTGAATGAGAAATGGTTGAAGACAACATACTGAGACACCAACAAAAGGGCAATCAACGATAAAACATTTCACTAGTTTCATGGAACTTCATGAGTATTTACAACTTATTTATGCAAAATGAATCTCTTTATCAACGAAACAGCAAAGAGAGTGAAACAGAATTGGTATAGAGTATGCTTCTTGTAAACAAACAATAATGCACAAAAGGCTGACTATTATTCTTCAATCAGAACTTGCAAACAGTTCCACATTTTAGTTTCTACTATTTAACTCTGTCTGTAAAGTAAACACCCACTGAGTATGATTTTAAATTATTTATATCAACTTCTTCATAATCTAGAACTTACAAAATTGCATAAGCATTTCCAAGACACTTAAAAGATGATGAACAAGTGGATTTCTTGCAAAGATGCATAATACTTACAGTCTTGCAGCTGTTGTGGTTTGAATTCTCTGGAGCAAAATTAGAAGTTTCTCAATTTATGTTCACTTAGCAGTAGTAAAACTACAAAATATAAGCTGGCCTCTTAAACAACACATGCAATTACAAATTTACAGTGACCAAAATAGGAAGAAAAACCGTTGCCTGTGGTTGAAACATCACATTGGCATAATTAAGGAAACTGACCTGGACAGCCAATGCTGCAATGAACCAAAACAATGAAGGGCACCCAGCAGCCTTTTTTTCCCTCAAGAAAAGAGACATTTGGTCTCTGAAACTTATTTGTGATCCAGGTGGGGGGAATGGTGGGGGTACTATTAAGAATAAGAGAAGATTATAAGATTCATTTAGAAAAACAACATCAGCATATGGTATATCTGTAATAATGGGGGGGGGGGGGGGGGGGGGGGAGCATGACCAGGCAGACCTAAAACCAAATAAATATCATTGCTTAGTGTCTAATTCTTCTGTTTACAACAAGGGAATGAACCAACAAAAGTAGAACTCTTTTCTTTTCTTTTGTTTTAAGATCAACTGAAATTCTGCAAATTCCATTTCAAAGCTCGAAGTCTTAATTCATTCCCAGTTGTAATTATTTAAGTCTCTTTAATTGTGCGTAAAAACAAGTACATCAAATACAAACTTGAATGAATGAAATAGTAGATAAATGCTCACATTTAGACATCACCTCTCCTATCCGCCTTAATTTCTTCATCTGCAATATGGTTACAGGAGCTAATACAAGCCTCATTGCCACTGTGGATGATGAGATTATTAGCCACCTACAGAAAACAGACTAGCTTAGTTTCTAAAGCAAGACGCAGTTGTACTAATAGACAATGATCTTTAGGAGGCTAAGTTATGGGTAAGCAAAGTTACTCATAAATATCCAAAAAACAACAACTATTCTTTTGAAATAAATCCAACTCCATTTGACATAGACAGAGCAGCAAAAAACACAGAAATCAGTCAGTAAAAAGTTGTGGCAAAACAAAACTGTAACTCATAGAGAAGGTGAATGGAAGTCATAATTAGAATTTAGATAAACGTCGAAGTATTTTTGAAACATAGTTTAAAGATAACGACTCGCACGGCTAATTTAACAGATAAAACTGTTTTCACAAACATTGCAATATTTCCACCTTCCATTTCCAAAGACACAATTCCCAGACAAAAAAGATTGCCAACTCTTTTATCTAACAAACTTTAAGCATGATGAGCCATATCTACGACCATTTTATGAATGTGATGCAGCTGATACGTCATCTATTAAATATTAGTAACTAGTACTAATTAGAATCCCAGTGATGTCAGGAACTAATCTCCTGGCCTCACAGCTGAAAGTTGGTTAATTCGAATACCATAATTTATTTAATTTGGAGCAACGGCATACTTTGGTGAAGCTAGGAGTTGCCATCCACACAGCAGTGTATAACTTCGCCAACTAAAAACCAAAACTAATTATACAACTGTATGTAGCTTTATGCTTGCCAAGGGAATCTAGTGGCATCTTACAAATCGAGTAACAGTACGATATCACTTTATGGACTCATATCCTCACCATCTACTCCAAACTTTCCTAGTGCAAACAACTCCATATTTTCATGAAATGAGGAGTTGCAATCTACACATCAACTACATTACTACTACAATTTTTTCATTAATTTTGTGTGTAATAGTTTGTTACTGCTAAAACAGCTGAAATTAAGCAACAACTATTAAAAAAATAACAATGAAACATAAAGTAAAATTCAAAAGTAATGATGATACAGGTGTATATAGTGTTAAGCTTACCAAGGGAGTCCAGTAACATCGTGATAGGAATCGAGCAGCGCTATCAGAGCGCTTAGAGGAAAAGAGGCCTCGTCGGAGCCGGAGCTGGAGATTTCCGGTTCACTGGAGAAGTGGCGGGGAAAGGAAAGTTGAAATTGAGAACCAATGGAGGAGTGACAGTGGTTGTTGCTGCTGCTGTCATGGTGGCGGTGAATACGGTGGTCGAGGAGTGGGGAGGATATGTGGTGGAGGAGGCGGAGATGTGGCGGGGATCGCCGAAGAAGAGTGCGGCGGAGGAGGAGGAGGTTTAGAGTTCGCATTTCACGGTTTAGAGATTGCTCAGAACGTCGGACGAATAAGGACTAAAGGTCAATTGAATCTAAGCGGGTCATGCCCGTAACCTATGTTTTAAAAAAGACGGACCCGACCCGACCGGTCGGACCGTGAAAACCGAAACCCGACGGCCTAATGTAATCTAAGCGGGTCATGCCCGTAACTAGGACGAAGGTTTTCTGAGATCTGATTTTCTGACGGTTTCCTTCGTCATTAGGGCAATGACGAAGAGGCGATCTGATATGGCGAGTCTGGTTGCGGAAGAATTGAGAGAGGAGAAGAGGAATTTAGGCACGATTGAGGAAGAGGACGAGGTGTTTGAGGAAATTTACTCACAGGACGAGGTAAGCCTATCTCCATAGATATAGGTTGGGATATGCCAGAGTGTACGTAGAGTTGCAAGCAGGTGAGGAGATTATTGATAGTGTTGTTTTAGAAAGGCCGGATGGAACTTAATATGAACAGAAAATTGTTTATGAGCATCGTCCTTTTCAGTGTTTTTATTAAATGCTTCAAGTTTGGACATAATGCACGGGTTTGTAAAGGAGTTAGGCCTGCTTGGGTGCAGAAGGTTAATAATGTGGCGCAGCAAAATGATATTCAAACTGCTACTGATAAGAGGGGGGAAGTAGGCGAAAAATTGAGTTCATCTGAGCAGTATGCTACACATGATGATAGGATATTGAATGGCAGTAAAGAAGTGAACACAAGAGATGTTGCTGTGGTTGGGCAGGGAAGTGGCCGAAGCAGGAATGAGGAAATCAGTCATCAAAGGGAAGAATTAGTACCTGTAACAACAGTTGGGACAATGGAGACTAGAGGCTATATAAGTGAGATAAGACACTGTGAAACTGAGGTAGATAAAAGGTTGAAAAGTAGTGGGCAGGGAGTTAGATTCTCAAAAAGGATTCAGAATAAAAAGGGGAAAAATATTGGTAGTTCAGAGAATGAATGGCAAGTGGTTGAGCGAAGGCAACGAACTGCAAAAGAAAAAGATCACGGAAGCTCACAGATTGGCAAGGAAAGGAATCAAGGGGGACAGGGATTGAAGAAAGGGGTTTACCCCAATGGATAATTCCTTAAATATTGGTGTGTGGAACTTAAGGGGATTGAATGATCCCCTTAAGCAAAGTGATATGGTAGATTTTGTACATAAAAATAGTTGTAGCATAGGAGTTATTCTTGAAACTAGATTAAAAAAAGAAAAGCTGGAAAAAATAGTGAAAAATCTGAGTGTGGATTGGAAGTGTGATCATAATCTGGAAATGAGTAAAAATTGTAGAATTTTGATGTTCTGGAAAGCAGAGAAGGTGGATATTGAGGTGGTTATGAAGACAGAGCAGATGATGCACTGTAAAATGAGGTCTAAGGATTTGAAGTGGAAATGTGAAATTTCTTTTGTCTATGCTCTTAATACAACAGAGGAGAGAAAGGAGTTGTGGAATGTTTTAGAGAATATTTCAAAGAGTTTGGGACATGCTTGGATGGTTTCAGGGGATTTGAATGTGGTTTTGAATGATAGTGAAAAGTGGAATGGTTTAACTGATAGGATTGTGGTTGGTTCAGAATTACAGAACTTCTTGGATGTTACAGGTTTGGAGGATCACAAATTTTTGGCACCTTCTTATACATGGAGCAACTCACATACGTTTTGTAAGCTGGATAGAGTTCTTGTTAACAGAGATTGGTATACAAATAATCAAGACTCTGTGGTTCTCTTTTTACCTCCAGGAATTTCAGATCATTCAACAAGTGTGACTAAGGTTTTTAAAGAAGATGCAAAGAGAAGTATTCCTTTTAGGTTCAAGAATGTTTGGGTTACTGACAAGGATTTTCTTCAAATTGTTGAAAGAAGCTGGAGATCTCCAATTAGAGGCTGCTATATGTTTCAACTAGTGTAAAAAATGAAGCTTCTAAAAGTAGAGTTAAAAAGGTTGAATGGATTGAAATTTCAGAATCTTAAACACCAGGTGGAAGAGGCTCATAAGGATCTACTTCAAGCTCAGAATAATTTGTTAGAAGACCCAGTTGGTCAGGTGAAGGTTGAAAAAGTAGTAAAACTTAAGGAGAATTATTTGCATATTCAAGTGACTTATAATAGAGAGCTGCAACAAAAGGCAAAGATGGAGTGGATTGAGGAAGGAGACCAGTGTAGCAGAGTGTTCTTTAATTATGTAAAGGCTAGGAGGAAGCGGAATAGTATATATTGTCTGGTAGATAAGGATGGCAATCAACTTGCAAAGAGAAATGCAGTTGTAAATCACATACTAGGCTTTTATAAAGATTTATTTGGGACCAGAAGGGAGGTTGAAAGTGTGGATAATACTGTTTTTTAAGGGGGGGGGGGGCACATATAACTGTTGAGATGAATGTTGATCTTCTAAAGCCGATAACTGATGAAGAAGTAAAGAGTGCAGTTTTCTCTATGAGTGATCAAAAGAGTCCAGGACCGGATGGGTACAATGCCTGTTTTTTCAAAAAAGGATGGGTGATAGTGGGGGACTTGGTGTGTGATGCGGTTAAAGAATTTCAGAGAACAGGGAAAATTCTGAGACAATTCAACACAACTGTTGTTAGTTTAATCCCAAAGGTAAATAATGCTTCTCTTATTTCTGACTATCGTCCTATTGCTTGATGTAACATGATTTATAAGATCGTTATGAAAGTTTTAGCAAATAGGTTAAAGACTATTCTTCCCTCTATTATTGATCATTGTCAGAATGCTTTTGTGTTGGGGAGAGATTTATTTCAAAATGTTTTTCTTGCTCAAGAGCTTGTGAGAGGGTACAATAGGGTGAATATGTCTCCTAGGGGTATGTTGAATATAGATTTAAGAAAAGCTTATGATACTGTAAATTGGGATTTCTTGAGAGCTATTATGTTGGGTATTGGTTTTGATAATTGGTTTGTTCATCTTGTCCTAACCTTTGTTATTACTTCTAGAATTTCTTTTTCCATTAATGAAACTCTAGAAGGAAATATGGAAGGAAAGCAAGGGTTGAGACAAGGGGACCCCATGTCTCCTTACATATTTGTTATTTGTGTTGAGTATCTTTCCAGATTGCTGAAAAAGGAAGCTACTTCTGCTAAGGGTTTCAAGTTTCATCCTAAGTGTGGGATAATAGGTTTAACTCACCTTTGTTTTGCAGATGACTTATTGTTGTTTTGGGGGGGGGGGGGGGGGGGGGCGATAAGGATTCTATGAAGATTATGCATAATGTAATGACAAGATTTTCTAGAATGTCTGGTTTGCAGGTGAATCAACAAAAAAGCTCAATTTTCTTAGCAGGGGTAGCAAGTGATGGTGAACAGGATTTGAAGGACATTTGGGGTTTTAGTGATGGCAAGTTTCCTTATGGGGATCCCTTTAATCCCAAAGAGGTTGAATAATGTTGATTATGACCCTTTGATAAGAAGAATGACAGAAAGGGTGCAAAGTTGGGGGCTAGAAATCTGAGTTATGCTGGAAGGCTACAATTGCTTAAGAGTGTTTTAAGGAGTATCGAAAGCTTTTGGTGCCATATATTTTCCCTTGCCTGCTGGAGTAGTTCAAAAGATTGAAAGGATTTGCAGAAATTACTTATGGAGTGGTAAAGAGGAGGGGAGGAAAAACTTAGTTGCTTGGTCAGCCGTCTGTAAAGAGTATGAAAGAGGAGGGCCTAACATAAAGGAAATTCTGAGTTGGAACAAGGTTGTTTTGAGTACCATCATTGTGAGAATGGGTGATGCTACACTAGGTTTGACTGTGTGGACTAAATGGGTTAAAGCCACTACAAGAAAACAGCCAAATAGAGACGGATGAATAGCGACGGGATACGATCCGTCGCAAAATAGCGACGGATCGGTGATTTTAGCGATGGATACAAATCTGACTGATATTTAGCGACGGATGAGGTTATCCGTCGCTAATTTTGCGACGGATGAATTTATCCGTCACAATGTCCTGTTGACTCTGAATTAAATAAATGGAAAAGGAAAATTAGTTGCGGGCTTGGCGACGGATGAGTGCCATCCGTCGCAAGTTAAAATGAAAAAAAAAAAAGAATTAAAGAGGGGATAATGAGAGAACCAGATCTGTTTTTTTCTCCACCATTCCCTCATTTCCTGAATCAAAAACCCTCCTCCAAAATCTCCCCAAACCCGCCGCAATCCAAAACCCTCCGTACAGATCCCCACCACCGCACCACCCCACTTGACTTTCCACCACCACCAGATCGACGTCTGTGAACCACCCAAGATCGAGCCACATGGTAAGTATTCTTTCGTATTTTGAGCCGCATTTGATGGGTTCCTTCAATTCGTTTCTTATTAATTGGTAATGGGTAATTGTAGAAGAAAGTGATTATACCTGGATTATTCTTCGTCGTTCTATTCTGATGCGATTTTTTCTCTTTTTCTTTTATTAGTTGCTGAAGGGGGCTTTATCTAATTCTGCCTTTTCCGGTAAGGCTGATGAACTCCTATCTTTTTTTAGTCGCTGAAGAAAGTGATACTATTGATGATAAAGATGCCTGGTTTCTTTGGTGTTTGGTTTCATTTGCTTTGAATAATTAATCAATTATCCTGATGATAATGTATACTTTGATATAATATGTGTAAATTGATTGATTGATTGCCGTCAATTTGCATTATTTGGAGTATGATTTGAGATAGAATCATAATTTTAGCTTTCTTTAGCTTGCTAAAATGCGGAAGAATAAGACACATACTATTTTCTATGATTTGTGAATTCATTTCTCTTATTTTTTATGAGTGCTTCTCGCTAGTGTTGAATTTGCACTGAGATTTACGAGGAATTTGGTTCCTCCATCAAAACTTGTTAACATCACAACATAATGATAAGGAGTAGTAAAAGTAGATTTACTAGTGTTGAATTTGCATGGAGATTTTTTGGAGTATAAGTAGATTTAATCTAGGGTCAATTGCATATGATACCCCTCTTAGTGTTTTTAATTACATCTAGCCCCCTTTTAGTCCGAAGATTGCATCCACTACCCTTACTAAATGAAATTAATTACATCTAGATCCACGATCTTGACTTTTCGCGAACTAATTCATTGAAAGTACTATTTTGCCCTTGGTCAATTATCGGATTTTTTGGTTGACCAAACAACTTAAGCAGGTGTGGACCTTGATATAAATTAATTTGAATTTTTAGGTGTTAAATATAATAGATAATTATTAAAAACTAAAAAAAAAACAAAAAAAAACAAAAAAAAAAAGAAAGAAAGAAAGAAAAAAACTGTATCAGCTCCGATCTCGAGCTGTTACAGCTCCAGATCGGAGTCGTAAATACCTCCGATTTGGAGCTGTTTAAACAGCCCCAAATCGGAGCTATTTACAGCTCCGATTTGGAGCCTTACAGCGCCAGATCGGAGCTGTAACGGCTCCAATTTGGAGTTGTTGAACAATCCCAAATCGGAGCTATTTACAGCTTTGATTTGGAGCCTTACAACCCCAGATCGGAGCTATAACGACTCCAATTTGGTGCTGTTGAACGGCCCCAAATCGGAGCTATTTACAACTCCAATTTGGAGTTGTTAAGCAGCTCCAAATCGGAGCTATTTACAACTCCGATTTGGAGCTGTTAACAGCTCCAAATCGGAGCTCTAAATAGCTCCGACGCCGGAGCTGTTGCAGAATTATTCCGGAATAATTTTGGTACCGAATATTGGAGAAGAAGACTGGAGATGAAGAAGAAGATGAACAAAAGAAAAAAAAAACGAAATAGAAATATAAAAAAGAAATAAAAAGGAGTTAAGGCTGTGTTTGGTTATCAAACAATGAATAGTGACTTATTCCTTGGTCAACAAAAAAATGGGTTGGTGGACCTAGATGTAATTCTGGGACTAAGAGGGTTGTATATGCAAAGTGGTGTCCCAAGAGGGGTATCATATGATATTTACCCTTTAATCTAGCTTATGGACTATGGTTTGTGAGAGTATAATATGCATGTTTAATTTGATACTATAGTCAAGCAAATTAATTGAACCTGATCCTAAACTATAATTTGCATGTTATAATTTTTAAATAGCTTAATGCTCTAGTTATGTATGAATTTGATCCTAAAGTATCTCTTATTTTAGGTGGTGTAGTATTACCTGATTGCATCATATTGGTTGGCCTATTAATTGATGGGTGGGTGGATTTCAGGTACATGACCTCTTAAGTCTTAATCACTATAGTTGCACTTGTATTGGCTTGTTTTTATTTATAGCTTTTGTGCTTCTATTTATTTCATGGATTAGTTTCCAGTTTGCATCTTCTTCAATTGATTAAGTTTCTTGTTCTTGGTGTAACTATGACTCCAAAAATTCAAATATCTCCATGTTTACTCCTAATTATTAGGCCTTGGTTCAATTTTATCTATGCTTGAGTATGATTCATGAGTATTGTGTTGCCTTCAAGTAATAATTTACATTGTGAATATGCATATCTTTTATTTTATTATGTTAATTTTTTCTATTAGTATGTTTCTTAAATATTTTCGTGTAGAGATTATTTTGGTGAAGAAAATGGGTGTTTGGTCTAGTGGTATGATTTTCGCTAAATGCGAGAAGTCGCGAGTTCGATTCTCGCAGCACCCTTATTGCATTTAAAAAATATATACTTTTTAATATTTTATTATATTGTAGGTGAATTATAGAAATTTAATAAAATTATTTTTTTTTCAAAAAATCAGATTTAAAGACGGATGAGCTTATCCGTCTCTAAATTTAGCGACGGATAAACTCATCCATCGCTCAATTGGTCAATGCCAATTGAGCGACGGATAAATTTAGAGACGGATAGGCCCGATCCGTCGCTAAATGGATTAGCGACGCCACTTTTCACGACGTCCTATTTAGCGACGGAGGGCCCATCGTTAAGCCCGTATAGCGACGGATCGGGCCTCAATAGCGACAGATGGCAACCGTCGCTATTTTCCTGTTTTCTTGTAGTGAGCGTATAAGTTACAAAGAGAAGATATTTTGAATGTGGGGATTAAACATGCGGATTCACCTTGGTGAAAGAAGATTTTGAGCATAAGAATGAGCTTAAAGAGAAATTTCAGGTTGTTGACTGTGCCACTTTGTTGCAGAAGGGATATTCAGATTTGGTTCATAATGTTTATGACAGGTTCCATGTGAAGATGCAAAAGGTAGAGTGGGGAAAACAGATTTGGAATTCTTTAGCTCAACCTAAGAATGCTTTCCTCCATTGGCTTGTTGTTCAAAATAGGATAGCAACAAAGGATAGGCTGTATAAATTCAATTTGATAAGTGAAAATATATGTGCTTTATGTGGTAATTTTTGTGAAACTGCTGACCATCTGTTTTGTCAGTGTGCTGTTACTAAGACGGTTTTCCAAAGATTAATGATGGCTGTGGGGCTACAGGATCAGTCTCTAAGTCTTCAGGGGTGGATTGATATGTTTAGTTTGTCTACTAAACAAGATTCTATCACTTTTAGAGTTAGAGTTATGTGTTTTGGTGCTGTTTTGGCAGGTATATGGAGATGGAGAAACAAGATTGTTTTTTGAGAAGAAAGATATTCCTGGCCAACAGGTTTGTAAAGAAATTGCTGAAGAGATTATGATCAGGTTGAGAATAAATTTAAAGGGTAAGAGTAACAGGTTTGTGTCATATTCGGCCCAGTCCAGTATGACATGATCCATATATCATTGGTCCAGTTATTATTTACAGCATTAAGTAGTTTTTACTTTGTTATTTCAAGTTACTACAATTTTGTTATCTGAGGTTAATAGGCCGTTGGAAGCAATCCACTGTCTTTTGGCGTTTTGTGCGCTCTTGCAGAGATATAAAAGGGTGGTTAGAGCTTGGCAACAACAGGGATGGATTGAGGTAAGCTCAATTCACTGAATTCTGTTAAAGCTCTCCAAATACTACTTTCTCTTTCTAAACCCAATAATTCTTATTTTCAGGTTTGATAGTGCATCTTCCTACAGCCAGAATTCCTATTTTAGTCTATTTTGATTCAGTTTAATTCCATTTCAGTGAAACAAAGTCTGTATAAACCTTATTTGATTCCTTTTATGATATATAATCGTGCCAAGGTCATTACAGTTTGTTAAGAGAACTCTTGAAAAGTTAGCAAATGTTAAGTAATAAAGTTGTTGCTTTAAAAGTTTCAGTTTGCTTGTTGTGCTGGATTGATGGGATTATTATTAGCTGAGAAGGCTGGAAAGATTGTTTGTTGCTGTTTGCAGGTTGGGCTAAATCAGTTTTAGCTGGTTTAAAGAATTTTTGTGGTGTCACTAAAGTGTATAGATAGGAAGATAGTGGCATTGGAGATACATGTTACTTTCTTTTCCTTAGACTCTTTCTCCTCCCGGGAAAGTTCCAAAGGGTCAATGAAAGAAGCCCTCACACATGTTAGCTTGTTTTGCTAACAAAACCACACTTGGATGGCCGGTTAGCTGCCTGGTGAAGTACAGTCACAGGTTCGTCCTGGAGCTGGAAGAGGAAGGGGGTGCTGACTGCTTCTAGAACTGTCAAGTGTTTGATTGTAATTAGAAACAGAATTGTCTTGAGTTAGTTTAGAAGGTTGCCTATCTGTGTTAGGCTTTATACAGGTTAATAGTTGTATTACTAGAGCCTGTATATTCCATTGGTTGTGTTGTAGGCATTGATCCTAGCTTTGTACGCTTTTGATTCTTAGGGATTGATTGAGATTTTTTTGGGGTATACCCCTTGTATCTTGTATGAACTTTCCCGGTTTTTATACATTTAACTTTGTGCGAAAATTTTTTTTACCCCCAAACAAAATCATTTTTGTTGCCTTATCTTGTATTTTTCAAAAGTTCATAATAAAGTATAATAAAGTACAGTATGTAACGCCCTTTTTATTTATCAACGAATTAAAATATATCCAAATTCGTGCTAGAACTTGAATTCGTAAAATTGACGTTTACGACTTAATAAGAACTTAAACCGTGCACCAATGCAAAGTGCACCGACCGTCTATGACATGAAATTCGTGAACATAGTTCATAAAATTGCGGAAAACTAAACGTGCAAGTCTTGCGCCAAAACCGCGCTTAAACAAGGTTATCAAACAGTAATACGATGCATGAATCAGAATATAAAATGACGAATGATGGTGAGTGTAGGCCATGATCACTGATACGGAACGCCCGTCCTCGCTCCAGGTAGCTCGATCTTATCACCTAAAAATATTTAGAAATGAAGGGGTTAGTCAAACCACCGCCTAAGCAAGTTCCATGCACGTGCCATGACCTAGAGGTTCTATCTTTGCGTCTTTTACATCTTTTAGAATCTTGGATTAATGACATGCAAACTAAATTATAACTTGACTTGACTTGGCTTAAAACATGACTTGACTTGATCTTTAACACTTAACATGATTCTTGTCTTTTAACCGTGAGCTCATTTGGTATCGTAGGCTCTACCGTCGCCCATGGGACCATCCTTGACATGACATGAGTTTGGTCGGAGTACAAGTACCCCTCCCAACCGTAAATTTCATGATTAACATGAATACCATGAATAACTTGACATGGCCACATGATGCTAAGGTTCCCCTACGAGCCCGTTAATTATTCCATTATCTTGAACTTTGCTTTGTATCTTAAAATTAAAGTGAATGCATGCACTTAGATTCCCTACTCATGAATGCATGCATGGTCTAAAGTGAGTGCAACAACAACAATAGTAAATCATGATCGATGGAACAGGCCATCATATATTCAATACATATCATGCTACTACAGACAACACTTAAGCAAGTATGTTGTTCAGTTTACTACTAACTACCAACCATGTGATTTCTAATTAATCAAGCCTCTAACACATATTGTAACCAGCATAGAACAAGAAGACAGATTACCAGCACCCGCTTAATTAACTAGATAGGCCATCACACAACTAATTTATAAACAAACACACTACAGGTTATCATCACGTCCAACACACATCAACCAAACACTGAGATTCTTTCACATATATCATGCTAAAATAAAACAGATCGATACCAACTTGCAATTAACGCCCCAGAATTTCAAAGGCTTAAAAGGGGTTGAGAACACTACTCATGTCGTCAACAAGGTGCACCTTTCTTTTCGGGAATCCACCTAGAATAACTTCAGAGTTAAGCGTACTTACTCTGGAGCAATTTTAGGATGGGTGACCCACTGGGAAGTTCTCAGTGCCCGCACGAGTGAGGACAAAGTGTGCGGATTAGGACACGTGTTGGTCTGTGGGGTCAGCATATCACCCCGGAGAGCAGTTCATGCCAGGAGTAACCGCGCCGACCCTAAGGGTTGGGCCTTCGATCGATTAGTGTGGTCGGGGCCTTACAAATGGTATCAGAGCTGAACCAGCCCAAAACGCACAAGGGGTGGACGGTTGGTTGGGACAAGGTCAAGGCGCAACGGGGACGTTGCGCAATTCAAGGTGGTCGGGGTGAATGTAACGCCCCAGAAATTCAGAGGCTTAAAGGGGGTGAGAACGCTACTCATGTCAACATGGTGCACCTTTCTTTTCGGGAATCCACCTAGAAGAATTTCAGAGTTAAGCATGCTTGCTCTGGAGCAATTCTAGGATGGGTGACCCACTGGGAAGTTCTCAGTGCGCGCACGAGTGAGGACAAAGTGTGCGGATTAGAACACGTGTTGGTCTGTGGGGCCAGCATATCACACCGCAGAGCAGTCCAGGAGTAACCGCGCCAGCCCTAAGGGTCGGGCCTTCGGTCGATTAGTGATCGGGGTGTTACAGTATTCCAACTTTTGTACTTAGTAATTTAGTAGATACAGTATTTTGAAAATAAAAATAAAATAAACTACTTATATATACATATATATATATATATATATATATATATATATATATATATATATATATATATATATATATATATATATATATATATATATATATATATATATATATATATATATATATATATATATGGTAAATTACAGCCACCCACCTTGTTGGAGACCCTAATTACTGATCTTCCCTCGCTAGTTTAACAATTACATCTAGCCCCAGAGACCGGAAAAAAGTTGACTTCGCTGTTATTCACTTTTGTTTTTCTCTTTGGCCAAACATGCCCTTAACGCAAAATATAGAGATTAAAATCCTTTTTCATTTATTATTACCTAGTTTCACTTTTTTCTCTATTTGTAATAACTAATAATAAGAGGTGGTGGAGCTCTCTATTTTTTTTTTCCAGTTTAGTTTTTTTTATTAACATTTAAAAGGCTTTCAAACACAAATGCTTTGCTGGCTTCTTTTGGCGTCTTTATCCATCCTACATCAACAATAAAATTTGGAATTTTATACTAGTTCGGATTTGTAATTTTGTCACTCGAATACAAATCATAACTTATGATCCGATTATGAAAGAAAATATAATGTGCACCTTATTTGTACATTTATTGTTATTTAAAAGAGAATAATTTATTATACTTATTTTACTTGTGGTGACTTATTTTGCATGTAATTTAAAAATGATTTAAATTCAAAGAGATTCTAATAAAAATAAACAAAATGAAACTAAAAGCTTTATTACCATGGCGGAGAGACGCAGAGTACATTGTTTTGTTGATCCGTTCAAAATTCCATAAAAAAATTGTGAAGTAAGGTGAGTTGATCACCAAGACCGTGGGTCATGGTCGTGGCAAGGAAGGTGAACATGAGGGTGAAATCCGCCATGAATAGCGGGCAGTGCAGGTAGAGACAAGGAACTGTAACTATCTGTTGCGCCGGTGACGGCTATACATATATCATTTAACATAATGTGCACCATATTATTTATAAGATTACGTAAATTATTAGTCATAGTCATTTAACATTTATTTATGAAATAAACTTATATTCAAACGGACAAATATGGTGGAATCATCGAATAAGGTGATTAATAAACGAACACACACTTTCTCTAATTCTAAAATATTTCAATTTTGTTTTGTGAAGTAAAAAATTCAAATCCAACGGCTATTTTGTTTTTACATTTCACACCTTTTCGAGCAAATCAATTACATATAGCCCCACACGTGCGTGAGCAATTCTAAGCTGTTTGTCTCAGGCCAAATTCTGAAATTCCGACAGGGGCAAATTTGTAACTTCCAGCCCTTAATTCGAAAAAAGTCAAGGTCGTGGGTCTATCTGTAATTGATTTTGTCTAACATCGGGCTACATGTAATTGTTCAACTAAAAGGGTAAGATCTGTTATTAACCAAACTAACAAGGGGGGTAGATGCAAATTACCCATATATTTACATGTGTAAAAGTGGCATTCTACGATGATTTTACAAAATTTTGAATGTAGCACGGCTCACAACTCAAAGTCGGTGTATACATATAAAATTTTGAAATAATAACTACATCGAAGTTCCAGTATATATCACGAAGAAACTAATAAGTAGAAACCGTAAATTTTAAAATAATAACTACATCGAAGTTCCAGTACATATCACGAAGAAACTAATAAGTAGAAAGCGTAAATTAAGGGTTAGGGGAATACAACAGTTAGCATTGAATCCAAATTTCAATTTCCACCCTAAATGTGAACGTTTGAAATTGATTAATCTTTGCTTCGCCGATGATTTGATGATTTTCATGCGAGGTGATGTTGTGTCTGTGGAACTGGTCATGCTTCAGTTCGAAAAGTTTTCACGAGCCACTGGTTTAGTAGCAAACAGAGACAAGTGCAAAATGTTCTTTGGGGGCGTTAGTGAACAGGACCAGCGCGCTCTACTCGGATGTACTGGTTTCGCAGGTGGCAGTCTACCGGTGCGTTATTTGGGTGTCCCACTGACCTCTCGGAAGATATCTATTAATATGTGTCAACCTTTATTGGATAAAATCTTGAGTCGTATTAGACATTGGTCCTCCAAGTTGCTGAGCTACGCCGGACGGCTACAACTTATTAACAGTGTGCTGTTTGCGATGACCAACTATTGGCTTCAAGTGTTTCCTCTCCCTAAGCATGTACTTCACCACATAAAGAGTATCTGTCGAATCTATCTTTGGAGCGGCAAGGAGAATCAATCTAAGAAAGCCTTGGTAGCGTGGGAAACGGTTTGCTCCCCCCGCAAGTGTGGCGGCTTAAATGTTATTGCGCTCCAGGAGTGGAATCAAGCTCTAATGGCAAAGGTGTTGTGGAATATTCAGCAGAAAACTGATAAGCTTTGGATCAGATGGGTACATAGCTATTATATTAAAGGGGAGGCCATAAATACCTACTTACCGCCTTCTACTAGCTCATGGATCATAAAACATATTTTCAAGAGTCGAGCCACTGTCCTTGGACTCCAAGCCTGGACAGATTGCACGATCAAAGGGCGGTTTGTGGTCAAGCATGTGTATGAAGGATTACGCGGGCAGACACAACAACTTTTCTGGAAAAATCTGGTCACAGGGAGCATTGCCAGGCCGCGTGCAGTCTTTGTCACATGGTTAACACTCCATAAACGGTTGGCAACAAAAGACCGGCTGCTCCGATTCGGCGTCCAAACTGATGGGCGGTGCGTCTTCTGCGGGGAGCCTGAAACCATCGAGCATCTATATTTCCAATGTGAGCACACAAGAAAATTCTGAGCGTAGTTCTGGCATGGCTGCGCATGATGATTCAATGGCCAGATTGGGATACTGGGATGCGTGAACTTTGTAAAAGGGTGAAAGGTCGAGGATGGAAGGCAAAGGTGTTAAAGGGGCTTGTGGCTGAAACGATATACGGTGTCTGGCAAGCTCGGAATGGAGTCGTTTTCCAACAGCGACCGAAATCTGGACGAGATCAGCAGCACGGCGATACAGCACATTGTCAAGCGCTGTACGCTTTGGCCTGCGCTGCAGAATAGGATTCATGAGTGGATTTTTGCTGTTTAGCTAGTTTACTGGGATTTTCATTAATTGCTTTGTATTAGGTGATTTGGTTGGCCTGGACACCTTTGTCGGCTGCTGTTTTGTATTGCTTTGGAGGTAATGAAAACGTTCTTTAGTTCCAAAAAAAAAAAAAGGGTCAGGGGAATACAATAATTTTCCTTACATCTGGGGCCACGCAAAATACCCAAAACACGAGGGGCCTATATGTAATTCGAACAAGAAACAATTAAAATAACCAACCCTTGTTATTTTTTGTCTTTGTTTGTAGTATAACTCTTCTTCTTCTTCAGGATTTAGGGTTTTAGAGAAGACGCAGCACCTACAGCAGCACAAGCAATCGTGAAAAATGGACAAGAACATGCTAGGCGATTTGGAGGCTCTACCCGAGGCCGACAAGCTCAAAATGTCCGCCATGATCGAACAGCTCCAAATCCGAGACAGGTACCTTTACCTAATTTTACACTTCTCATTCATCTTTGCTGCTTTGTGGCTTCATAACAAACCTGGTTGATTTGATTCAATTGTTTCCTTTGGTTTTATATCGGGTTAATTTTTGCTCAATCGATATTATTTTGCCTCTGTGAAACTAATTATTGGTGTAGGTTGTGCTTGTTACTTGTTTAGGCCTACTTTTACTGTACGCAGCATTTTTAATTTGGGATTTGAGGTCCGTAGTTTATGTGGGTTCGGTTTCGATCTCGTTTGGAGAGCCTAGCATCTTACAGATGTAAATATGTGTTGTTATTTACCCTGTCATTACTAGGAATTGCCAAACAGAAAATGTATTTGATTTGGATACCATTTTAGTAAGATTTTAGTAGAATTCGCCAGGGCGCTAATACTTCGAAGGGAGTAGAAGTTGGGGTTGAATGTGTGTTGGCTTTGGATATGACAGAGGAAAATAGTTGAAGCTGTCAATTTAGTTTGTTGTCCTCTAAAAACTTCGTATCCTTTCTGTGCTTTTGGTGGGCTTAAAAAAATAGTTCTGATTAATCGGTTTGTTGGGGTTGCAAAACATGGGTAGTCGAAGGTTTTAGATGAGTGAGTACTAAGTACTAGTATGATACATAGATGTATAAGTTTACTAAATGATTTTTAAATGAAATGAGCTTAAGATATTAATGCTCTTGCTGCTTCAAAAGGTGTCTATGCTTTTGTTCCTCAACATAGTTCTGTTCTGTTTGTGTACAAACACACGTTTATCGCTAGCATATGCCCATCTATGCAAGGAAAACCCCTTGATCTGTTCTTATTTACTTACCTCACTCATCAAATTGTGTAGCAATAATATGAACAAAAAATCTGAATGAACACGGATATGATTTCTCCATAATTGTGTACTGGAAATTCCAAAGTGAAATGAGTGTGATCATCAACCAAAGTTTAAGTAGTCTCGATCCCTTTAAGTGATGGTATAGCAAATAGAATTTCAGATGTCCTTTTGAATAGGATCAAAAGCACAGTGGGGCTTTCCTGGCTCACTATAGGCATTCTTGTGAGAGGCAGATGTAATGTGGAGTTGGATTAGGTTGTGTCAGAAACCTTCCCATACGATACATTCTTCTCTTGAGCTATCCAATCATACTCCATGCACTTGGATTCTGCACGACACAAGTACTAGTGTAAAAAGTCTTGTTACAATTGAAATGCTCAACACAGACTTAAATGCAGAAACAAGCTTAAAGTAAAAGCTGGGGACATACAACAAAATTATGGAACATTGTGGAGCCTCACTGTTTTGAACGTGCGACAGTTTTGTCTACAACAAACAAGAGTTATTGTCGTAAAGATAAGATGCATCTTATGTATGTAAACATATCTGGCGGTTTGTGGCTCACCTAACTAGTGTAAGGTTGAACAAAGAATACTGCGTATTCTGTTTCTTGAATCAATGAGCAAAGCTGTACAGGATGGCTGAATTTACGACTTCTGTACAGTTCTGGTGTTATTTGATTTACATACTGGTACCTTTATGCTCATCTTGTCTGGTCATAGCAGTCTGTCATACCATTGTTTAAACCAACTGCTTTCAAGTTAGTGTGGCCTTCGTGAATTTAAGATTCTATACAGGAGGTCAGATATGTAACGTCTAAACCAACAAATACCAATGTTGTTGCTTTCTTTGGTGCAGTTTGAAGATGTATAATTCACTGGTGGAAAGATGTTTCACGGATTGTGTGGATAGCTTTCGTCGCAAAACTCTAGATAAGCAAGAGGAGACTTGCGTCCGAAGATGTGCTGAGAAGTTCCTGAAACATTCCATGCGTGTTGGAATGAGGTTTGCCGAACTGAACCAAGGTGCACCAACACCAGATGAGTAAACCAATATGCTGAAGAGTGGTTTTAAGATGCATTTTCCTTTATTTTTCTATAAATGGCCTAGTGCTCCTAATACTTTTACACAGGAGAGTATTGACTCGGGGATAAAAATGTAGTGAAATTTCTTATAAGTTATTATTTAGCTCGAGTTCCTTACTAATTTGTTGTCTGGCCAAAGATTCAAAATATTCTATACGCATTTACGTGTTTCCCTTTGTTGACAACGTCAAATGCATTTTAGCTCTTCAACATTTGTAATTGTCATCATCTAAGATACGAAAGAATGTCCCTTGAAGCATAAATTTTAAACTGCTTCTTTAGCCTTGCTCAACTGGCGAAGCTGCACTAGTGTTAGCAGCTGCACCCTATGTTTTAAAAAACGGAGCTGGAGTTTGAGCAGGACACCCCCCAAAAAAGATTTAACCGGGGTCGGACCTGTTGAGCCATTATGTGAGCCGGTGTACCATTATAATATTACTAATATTAATATGTTTGTACTATGTTATTATTCTTATTTCCATCTAAAATTACACTAAACAAGATTAAATGATCACCAATCAAGACAAGATTAAATGATCACCAATCAAGTAAAATAAAATGATTTGGTGAAGATCCATATTCAATCAAGATGTTGATGTAAAAAGGCTTTTTTTTTTTTTTTTGCAATTTTACCCAAAAACGGCTCAATCTACGGCCCAACCGCTTTCCGGTTCACCAATTTTGCCATTTTTCAATTTTAGGGCCTCCAGTTTTTTAACGGTTTAATAGCGGCTTCAGGTCGACGAGCTCCAGTTTCCACGGTTCGACCGGCCGGCTCAACTCAGTTTTAAAACATAGGCTGCCCCCGCCCCCCTCCCTCTTACCCCATGTTCTAAGTTTTTATAATTTTATCATTCATTGTTGAAATTTTGGGAACCTATCTGAGAAACTCTTGTAGAAGTGGACGCCATAAGCATTCTTCATTCTGAAATAGGCAAAATGCATGTGTAAACAAGAAAGAATCCTGTGTAGGAAATCAAGATCATGCAGTTGTCTAAGTCCAAAATGAAATCGTATATCATATCTTCTTATTGGTTATACATCTTCTACTTTATTATTTTATCTCCTAATTTATTCATTTTTTTCTCATTCTTCTAATTATTTAAAGATATGTTATTTAAATAGTTTACAATAGTCTTCAAGTTCAACTTGACAAGAATTTGAGATTGGGACAGAAGAGGAAGTACTAATCAATCAACTAAATTATGACACTATTTACAATTAGAAAGGTTGGAGGTTGTCACATAACTGGAGTATGACTTAATTTGCTCGTGGATGATAAAAAACTCATTGTGGTTGTTTGAAGCTCGGTTTCAAAATTCAATTTGGCAAAACTCCTTTAAGGAGGAATAGTAAAGTCTATTAAGGAGATGGAGAAGAATTGTTTTGGAGTTAAATTTAGGGTAAAATAGATGTATAGAGTAGGGTAATAATTAGGTTTAAGAATGAATGTTTTTTATGTTTTGTCTCAGGTACGGAATTTGAAGAGAATATGTGGTGGATGTTTTATTTGTGGATGTAAAATAATAGTAAAAGTAAATTAAAAAAAATGTCAAAATCTGAAGAAAAAAAAATAAAATCCCAAGTAGAGTTTTGGGATGAATAGTACTGGGTCTATTTTGGAATTGAACCCCAAACATGAAACTCAACTAAGGAGCTCCAAAAGAGTTCCTTAATTGAGCTCCAAACGTACCGATTATCTCTTCAACTCCAACAAATAGGTCGTGGTTCAAGTCATCACGGGGCTAAATGGGGAACCATTATTGATCCTCGCTTTGCCGACAAAAGAAAAAAATAAAAAAATATCTGGTGGTGTAACAGTCACCTTCATAGTTGAACCTGAACTGGTTTTGCAATCACGATGATTTCGTTCTTGAACACACTTAGCCCCTCCATTGAGTCTTTCGATAACCGTTTCACTGCAATTTCTTATCCTCCTTCCAGCACGCCCTATCTAATTATAAGAATTCTTCATCACAAATACCGAATGCAAATTTTAATAGTGCAATTGACAAAATGAACCTTATAAACAGGACCAAATCCACCCTGCCCAATCATGTTTCGGAAGTTATTGGTTGCTGCCAAGATCACAGATAAATCAAATAATGGTATCACCAGGTCTTTATGATTTATTTCATCATACAATCCTACACCAAATGAACAAACCTTGCACGTATAAAAGGCGGATTTTGAAACAACATACCAGCTCTTTAAACTATGTTCATTTTATGATGATGTATTTGGTCGAAGAAAGTTACTGCATTTGATACCCTTCATATAACATCACTGAAACTTTTCATGATCATGTACATAAGTTCTAGGTAAGGAATTCAGTTTTGGGGCATACCCTTCGGTTTTGGCTTGATTCAAATTCTCTAGTGACTAGCTTGTTTATTCCTTGGATTTTGTTTTTCCTTGATTAATCATTAACACCTTTGGCGTTGGATTAATTCATTTTGAATCGTTGAATCTATGACGTACTAGTATGATAGGAAATTTGGATCATTGCATTTATATGTAAAAAAGCTAAAAATGAAAACCTACATTATGTAGTCGGAGCGTTATCACACGCACACAAAAGTTTGACATAAAATTACTTGTAGGGGTATAGTGCACCAATATTAAAACTTTGGTGGCTAAAGTGCATTCGAACAAACTTCAGGGGTAATGTGCACAAATCTTCAAACTGCAGGGCAAAATGATTTTTTGACTTATTTTTATGTAATAAGTAATTCCAAACTTACTCTTACTGGGGACATCACATCCTAAAAAAGGGTAAAAATTAGATTCAGCAGCTCAAGTCTTCCACACTGGTGGAAAAGGAATATGCTGCTACTCAACCTAAACACTCTCAGCTAGCTATATTCCTCCCCCAAATGATTCTCAGATTAACCTAATCCTCCAATTTCCTGCCAATTTTGATCGTCTACTCTCATCTTCTCCAGCAGTAATGCGAACCTATCGTCTCCTCTCTCTCTTGCGCCACCGCTACGAGCGTCACAATTGCTCTCCCCTCGCCTTCTCCTCGTTTACCCATTTCTCCTCACCGGAGTCGGAAAACTCCGATTCGCCGGAGGTTGTTAAACCGATTCATTTCCACATTGCACGCCACTACAATACATGTTCTACTTTTGGCGACCGTTCTACCGCATTTAGGATCCATTCGCCTGGTTTTCATGGAAGTTTTAGAAGAAGTTTTCACCAGCTGCCTTTCACTAGAAGTGTGTACATCCGTTTTTTTTTCTCTCTCTCTCGATTGTTTGTTGTTTACATTTTTGGTGTGGTGCGAGTGGTTTATGTGTACTGATTGTGTTTTTTTTTATTGCAGGTTTTATCACTAGAGCTAAGAAAATCGAGAAGATAGAAGTGGTTGATCACGGGTAAATTCGGATTCAGTTGTTTTCTCATGTTGTTCTGTATATGATGATTGTGTGAGGTGTAGTAATTAATATTCTGGAATTGGTGTATTTCATATGATGCCCTTTGCATTTTATATAAGTGGTTGAACACGGGTAAATTCGGATTCAGTCGTTTTCTCATGTTGTTGTTTGTACTATATGATTGTTTGAGGTGGATACGTGGAGTAGTTAATATTCTGGAATTGGTGTAGTTTCTATGATGCCCTTTGCATTTTATTAGTACACTCTGAATTAAGCACTAGTGCTAAGAATATAGAAGGGCTTGATCATGGGTGAATTCGGAGTGGTTTCCTCATGTGGTTTTATCAGTAATTTGATCCAAACTATAAGTCTGTGTGGTGGAGCAGTTAATTTATGGCATCGGTGAAGTTTATACAATTCTATGCAAAGCAGATCCACTCATGCTTATGTGTTGAATGTAAATCTTTAGATCTTTGTTGCAGTGGCCAGTGATTAATCGCATTTGTAAACTAATGGGATGCATATGTCAAGGATTGTGTTTTCTCTACATGACATCAAGATGATTAGAAGAAAGTATTTCATTGGCCTACCTATATTTTTCTTTTCGGAAAGCACAAACTGATCCTAACTTTGTGTTTCTCTGCACATTTGAACTTGTGTTTCACTGTCTTGTATGATATTCTCTTGCCTTTCACAAGTCCACTCTGCCTTAACATACACTAGAACTAAGAAAATCAAGAGGATTGAAGTAGTTGGTCTTGGGTAAATTCAGATTCGCTTCTTTTTTCATTTTTTTTTTTCATTTGTATTTTATTCCAAACATGATATCTGTGACGTGAAGTAGTTAAGTTTCTGGAAAATGTGAAGCTTATATGACTCTGCAAAACTGGTCCACATATGCTTATTAGGTGAATGGAATTTTAGAAATTTTGTTGCACCAAGTAAATGCTTGAATAAACATAGTATTTATCTTGAACATCATGTTGTTTCTATTTATGCCAAGTGATAGATGAGTAGAAGAATGCTTCTCAGTTAGCATCCTTTGATGTTTGTTTCATTGTCGTGTATAATGCTCTTTTGCTTTTTACTGGTACACAACCCCCTTTTGATTTTTCTTCTTGTCTGATGGTGTTTGTTATAGCCAGAGAGCAGTCACAACAGCATTGTGGTGCAACTTTCTTGTATTTTCTCTTAAATTTGGGGTCTGGTTATCCACCTCAAGCCATGTTATACTGGCTGAAGTCGTGCATTCAGTGGCAGATTTTGCGAATCAGGTAATTTGCTTGATGTTTTTCTTGTTAATCGATCTCAAAGGCTATTTTTAATTTAACACAAAATGAAATTTTTCAATGAACTGTGATTAGTCATTGTTTTGTAGGCTCTTCTTGCATATGGTTTAAGTAGCTCACGCCGTGCTCCAGATGCTCTTCACCCGTAAGTATACCTGAATTAACAGTACATCTCTACACGACGGTAATGTTCAGCAGATTTTATGTTGAGCATTTTAGTGAATGACACTATGACAGTTCAGTTTTTTGGATTAACACTACATTTATAAACCAGGGATCTGTTCAAGAGATTTTAATATATAGATCATTATGACACTTAAACGGATATATGCAGCTCTCTCAATCTGCACCGAAGTTGATATTTATTATTGCCACCTAACATGGACTACAAATTACAAAATATCTGCATTTTACTTAGCAACAACTAATTGTAAAGTGGCTTGTCAACCTGACAATTAAGTTCTGGTTGGAGTAAGAATGTAGAATGATTTCAAAGCTATTCTTTAGACCTTCTGTAAGCATTTTTCTTTGGGGGTCAGAAGAACAAATTAATTAATTTAAGGTTTGATAATAATATAGAGTAATTTTAGAACCTTTTCTTTTGACATCATAAAATTCATGATGTCTAGCATGTGTTATTGCAGATGCATAGACTTATGCTTAGCTATTTTGATATCCACTGAGCTCATTTGTGTTTTTCATAATCTCAGTTATGGTTACTCCAAGGAAAGATTTGTCTGGTCTTTGATATCTGCTGTTGGCATATTCTGTCTTGGTTCTGGTGCTACAATTGTGAATGGTATTCAAAATTTAGGGATTGCTCAGGTACATGGTGGTGAAGTTAGAAAATTGTTTTGCACATTTAGAAACAGAACAAACAAGAGACCTCTTTTGTTTCTCTGAAATATGGATTTATTGATTCTGACTACTTTCTCTGTAGGCCCCTGAACATATAGAGTATGCCGCTCTCGTGATTGGTGGTTCCTTCATCATAGAAGGTGGAGCTTTTATTTTGATATTTACCTCGGCTTCTGGAAAAACTTTGGAATTCTGTCTTCTGTTCATTTTTCCTCACTCAGGATAATATCTTTTTCAGGTGCTTCTCTTATGGTTGCTATTGATGCTGTTCGAAAGGGTGCTGCGGCAGAAGGAATGAAAGTCATAGACTACGTCTGGCGTGGCCATGACCCGACGGCTGTAGCTGTCATGACTGAGGTGGATAAACGTTTCTATTTTGGTCACCTAAGTTTATACTATATATTATGTTCATGATTTACATGCAATTATATTTTGTATTTGTATGCTGTTTAAGTCAGTAGCTGGTAAGATTGTTTTTTCATATCTAACTACTTATATTTTTCTATGACATGATTTTTGTTAAGTATTACCCTAGACTTTGATTTTCCAAATCCAATATCCTCTATTCAACTTGCTTAGATACACTACACCAACCAACCTGGTCTAAAATGTAATATGTGGGTTGAAAGGTCTGTGAATATTTGACGGGGTATTTTAATTTCTGAAAATTTGTCATATACTTGAAAAGTCATTGACGGGCTTAGGTGCAGAGATAGTTTATAGCAAACAATCGGGATTATTTATTATACATTGATAAGCAGACAGGGATGGATAGAGTTTAGAGTATTGCTGTGTTCCTATAGATTAGAGATGATTGCTAGAAACGAGATTTCACCTGAAAGAAATAAAGTGTTTGAAATAATCCTTCTTGGCTTCGTTGGCCTGCTCTTTTCTGCGCTAAACTATAACTATCTCTCCAGTGCTTGCGACTCTAAAGGGATGTGAGAAAAACATAGGTGTGATTTGAGGAAAGAAGTCTACACTCTTCACACATTTTCTGGCCAGATAATTTGGCCACTTGGCTATCAGAAAAACCTACTTGTTGTTTGAGTTTATGGTAGACATTGAACAACCAACTGCTTCTCTTCTATTTGGCCATTGTTGATTACAATTTACAACTAGGATTGATTTCAGAATCAACTCTGCCTCGTTTCTATAATTGTTGGAGGAAGACATTATAGTCTGTTAAAAAGAAAAATATAATTACTCTCAGCTAATCATACTAAAATGATGAACACGGCTTTTCATCAAATGACAAAGTTACTTTCCACCCCAATGTTGGGATCTAGTATCGGTGACCAATCTGTGGTTTAAAATGTCCACTGTATTCTTATCTGCTATATATGTTGCGTAGCTCCTGAATTTATAGCCTCAGTCCTCTTATCTAGCTCTAACAAACTGCCTTTCTAATACCAAGTCTGTTAATGCCTTGACATCTGTCTCATTGGTCTTGTTCAATACATATCCCCTCTATCAATCCTGTTTCACGGCATTTATCTTAATACCAGTCTTCGATGATGCAACCTATTAAATATGTGGACCTACTCGTAACGCCTATGTCTGACATTTAAGTTATGTTGATGATGCAGGATGGTGCTGCTGTTACTGGTCTCTTAATTGCTGGGGCATCCCTTGTGGCAGTGAAGGCAACAGGAAATGCAATTTACGATCCTATTGGTTCAATTATTGTTGGCAACCTTCTGGGAATGGTGCGTGATTTGTATATTCATTTTGCTGATGTCAAAATTTCATTGAAATTGCTCTTAAATTTTAAGCTTTTCATAAAACCCGTAGTCAGGTATCTTTTGGTATTCCTCATAAATTAACAAAAGTGATTGCAAAATAATATATTGACAGATGCTGTATTTGGGCACTATTGTCTGTATATAACCTGCATCATGGAACTTAATAATATTGTTTTTAAGTAGTAGAGCACCTGTTTTATGTTGATTTATATGGGCAACGACTGGCAATATTTCTGCAAGTGAACACAATTCTTATTAGTGCCCTGTTTCCTTTCTGACGTGATTCAACATTGTCATTGTCAATGCACTGATGATAAATTCGTTGAATCTTAAGAAGCAGGGAAAGGATGAGAAAAACGTTTGTAATTTTTCTGTACTTCCTTTCATATTCAGCTGAAATGACAAGTCTAATGGTGTGATATGTTGTTAATCATAATGGGGCCTAACTAACCAACCACATGATTAATATAATGCAGGTCGCTATATTTTTGATTCAGAGAAATCGCCATGCTTTGATTGGTAGAGCAATCGATGACAAAGATATGAAAAGAGTTCTTCACTTTCTGAAAAATGATCCAGTACATTTCAACACTATTCACCTCTTGTTACTGATCAATTTGTGATACATGGATACTTAATTTAATTAAAATGTAATTTTCACTTCAGGTTGTGGATGCAGTATATGATTGCAAGAGCGAGGTGATTGGACCTGGATTTTTCAGATTCAAGGCTGAAATAGGTGAGACCATTGTTCTTATAAGATTATAGGATGTAGAGATGACTGTTGACAGGATTTCTTCGTAGAATTACCGGATTTTTGTTGCATTAATGTTTGATATTGTTCTTGTAGACTTCAATGGTGCAGTCCTGGTACAGAACTTGATCAACAGAACTGGACGTGAAGAGTGGGCTAAACAGGTGATTTTTTGGTCATTAATTTCACAGCTGTTTTTGCCCCATCCCCCCACCCTTCTTTGGAAGTATATTTCTCGTCTTTCATAGGCGATGCCTGATGTTCTCCAGTCTTTACTCAGAACTCCCTTTTTCTTTTCTAGCAATGTTATCCAACCAACTTTACCCATTCCTTGAAAAAATAAATTAAATTCTACATGAGTATAAATCTGAAAATATTCTCTTTTGTAGAATGTTTACATTTATGTCATTGTGGATTGTCTTTTACACTGTCAATTTTATAAGCTTTTATTGGCTAAAACATTTGTTTTGGGTTTTCTGTTATTGTCATATACCATCTCTCCAAAGGACATGATTTGACTTCTCATTTCTCTAATTTCACAAGATATCAAGAATAGCCACTCATTATTTGAATGAACTACAGTATGTTCTTTTCCAGTTCTTCCGACGCCTAGAGTTCTCCCTTTGTTACCTTGACTATCAAAACCAACACGAAACCAATCTAATGCATATCCTGATTCTTTTTTGTCAAGTGCCTAATCCATCATATAGCCCATAAAGAGATTATTAGTACATATGTTTCCCTCAGTAGCGGGGTTGTTATTATTCTTGGGTTTATGTCTGCATGTGAAGTTATCTCATGTCCTTTTTTCCATTTGCAAAGATGTTTTAAGATATGAATATTGTGCATTTCTCTCACAAATTCCATTTGTGTAAACAGTTTCGAGAGGCTGCTAAATCAAATAATGATGCTACATTGGACAAGATCATGTCAAATTATGGTAGGTCACGAGACAACAGTATTTTTATACACTTACATTTGTGTCGCCGAACTAATTTCTAACGTTAATGTTATGTTAGGCGAGGAGGTCGTTACAGCTCTTGGGAGTGAAGTGGATCGGCTAGAGAAGGAGATCCAAGGATTAGTTCCCGGTATTAAACACGTAGATATTGAAGCACACAATCCTATAGTTCCCTCGCCATGAAACACAGTAATTTTTACTATTCACATAAATACAATCACCAACAACATGCCTGATTGAGATTTGTGTAAGCCAAAAGATATTTGGCCTGAGGAAATGTAAATAGTATCATCAGTGGAAGTTTGAGAAGAATGAGCTTAAATCTTTCTATCTTCTTGGTGCCAGGCTCCTGATTTCTTTCCATACTAAAATTTAACCTTACAGTGGTATCATAAAGATAAAAATTCCATCCACTTAAACTTGCAACATAAGCCAAGCTCCAACCAACTTAGTTTAACTGGAGAGATCTTTATCTGATGCAATTTATTTGTATTACAATACTTAAAAGTGTGAAGTAAAGCATCGCAAATCAAGTTGCAGCCAAATTACATTTCTGCATATGAATCAGAAACCAATCGCTCATCACAATTCACAAAACACAAATGAATGGCCAATCAAAAGCCATAAAAAAGAAAAATAAAAAAATACAACTTCAGCAACACCAAGCAACTTCAAATATCTGTACAGATCCCTATGGAAACCTTGTGTAGCTTATGTGATATCCACAGGCTTGTGAATGACAGTTCCAGATTCTAGTGTTCTTCAGTCATTCTTCAGTGATTTGTTGCAATCAAGAATCCTGTGATAGGCACAAATTCTATGAGGGTATAGGCATATGATGAAATTTTAGTGAAAGAATTGGCAAAAAGTACTTACCTCATTATTCTCATCTCCCTCTGGTTAGCTTGTAAGTTGTATCTGCTTGGCTGAATTCACAAGTGACTGCTCACAACCACACAACTCAATTATTCTAAGAGAATCTATTTCTCCAATGCCACTAGGGATCTCATGCAACGGGCACCAACCCTTGATAACGAGAGTTTCAAGGCTCGGAAAGTGGCAGCTATCAGCTTCCCAGCTACTTAAGGGAATGTCTACCAGTTCCAAACATTTCATTTTCTCGAACTGACCTTCTATGGGGTTCCATTCATCGTCTATGGCAATGTCATTTCTTAATTTCGGCACTTCAAGATTTGGTAAAGAACCAACTTGGCTCATATCTTCCCAAAGACAGCATGTACTAATCAAAGTTAGCCTCTTTATACTGGGTGGAAAAGCCAAGAACTGGAACGACCCTGAATTAGTTAATTTAAGGGTATGATAACTGAGTTTAAGTGCTTCTAGCTTCTGCAGATAGGCAATGTTCTTGACCTGAGATAGGTTTAATACAGTACTGCTGTAATCCACAAGTCCTAATTTCCTTAGGTTCACTAGCATTTTGTGGTTTGTCTAGTTACTTCCCAGTCTAATATCAGAGTAAGTGTTTGCAAATTCAACGGCTTAGTATCACCCTGCAGCTCTAAGTTACTTCCTCCATTCACCAAATAACCTCCTTGCGGCAAGATAAGATGCGTTAGTGATGGAATCTTTAGTATTTCAAGAGGAATATTACATTTATGGTAGGAGTCTTTACAGAAAACAATCAAAGTCTGAAGGTTTTGAAACTTGGACCAAGATTTAGGAAGCCTATCTATGTCAGTGTCATAGTAGAAACAAAGGTACCTTAAATGGATTGATTTCTCCACGTCGAATATTAGAGATACACCCGGTGCCTCAAATACCCTTAGCAATTCACAGTCTTGAATCCAGCTTGGTAAATCATATTCCTTCGGGAAAATCAAAAGTGAACGAGTGGTTAGGCAGTTAGCGTTTAGAATTTGACTCTTAAGCCCAGTAGATTGCACACTAAGTCGTCGTGGTTCTCTCTTTAGGTTTCCTTGACACAATATTGCTCCTTGAGATCTTGAAGCCCCAAGATCCCCAGAATGAAATCTCTGTTCTTGAGATTTGAAAATACCAAAATCTCTCAAGAGATCATGGATTCCAATAGCTTTAATGCTGCCATTGTACCTCTGTTTGGAGACAAGTAGAAGACTTCTGCCAACAAGATCTTCCAAGTATCCCTGCGCCAAGTCTTCAAGGCACTGTGATCCGCTCCGTTCCACAAATCCCTCAGCAACCCACAACCTAATAAGCCGATTGGCATTAATCTCAATATCTTCTAGGAAGGCTGTTACATAAAGAAAACATGATTTAAGGTGGAGGGGCAAGTGGTCATAACTCAAAGCTAACACTTTTGAGCAATGCTCTGCGATTGAAGGTTCTTTTGAACTTATACTTCGCGAAACACTTTCCCAGTATTCTTTTCTGCAATTCCCTTTGAGAAGTCCAGCAACAACCACGACCGTCAGTGGTAGACCGTGACATCTCCGACCTATCTGCTCTTTGTGGATGCATACCATCAGATCACTGTCACTCATGCTGCTTTGCTTATCAGTTTCCTTAGTCAAGGATAGGAGAAATCCCAAAAGTAGTTCCCTTCGAGAGTAAACTTGAGACACTACTATCCAGACACACCTGTCGAAGTGTGATGCTCGAATTGCTTCGTCGTACAACTTTTTGGCTAGTGTAGATTTCCCCATGCCTCCCATCCCAACTATTGGGATGATTTCAAAGTTGGACAGCTTTCCATACATTCGCGCCTTAATGACCATGTAATCATAGTCTAAACCAATCACAGTGTGACTTTCATCTAGAGTAAGTGTGGATAGAGTAGTTTTCTGCAGGGGAGCATTCTGATGCAGATTGTTACCCTTGGTCTTCATCAACTCTTTACATACATAACCAATCTCTTCTACCACTTTATTTATGTCGTCAGCTTCAACATCTAAATCATAGAAAAACAAGTCGGTTGTGTTCTCTGAACTGGAGAGATAGAGAGCTGAATATTGGGATTCTATAGTGTCTTCAGCTTGGTATGCTGCATCAATGATTCGGGTTTCCAGGAGATCTATCAGCTTGTTGGATGAGTGTTCTTTGAAGAAAGTTAGCATGTTACCAACTTTTTCTTGAACAGAAACTAGTTTTTCTTTCTGGTGATGAAGTGGATACTGATCATAATGAAGTAGTATCTGTTTCAGAACTTGGGAAAGGGAATGTAGAGCTGTATAAGCCATGAACGATACTATCGAAGGGTGTTTTTGTAGAAGCAGCTTTGGTCGAGATCAGAATGTATAATATCAATATGAGATAAATGAAAAGTGTTAGAATGATACTGAGATGTGAGGATAGATAGAAAACGTATAACAGAACTGATAGATTTGTTGGAGTTTTCTATATGGTACTACATACTATGTATCCTCGTCTTGATGCTGGACAGTGAACAACATGAAATCTACTTAGCAGTATAAGCAACAGTGATGCTTCTAAATTATGAGAGCTAAAAGGTGTCAAAAGTAATCATATGATTAAAGACAATCCAATCACTTTAGGCAAAAATAGAAAGAAAGATCTCAGTGGTTCATATATGCTCTGATCAATGGACAACCAGAAAATGAATATAAGTATAAAACTGCTTTCTATATAATGCTCTATGCCATGTACATACCCACTCCATAAAGGTGAGTTTTCGATGGAAGGACGTACTTTGAGCAGGAACACAAGGTAAAGAAAGGCATTATGTACCTCTATTATTGGTTTTTTTTCACTGCTTTTTTAAGGCCACGTCTCATGTTTATCTTGCAAGGCTTTTTATTCCACTGCTTCTCTAATGTGGTAATTAGTTACCTAACACCGAATAATTGGTAAGAAAGAACATAGCTGGAAAAGTGATCCCTGTTTGGGAAAGCTGCACGTATGAGATTCTAGCACGAAACAGAAATTTAAAGATCAACAGTTACGCTCTTTGATGCTTTCTGTTGTGGGTAGAGAGCACTAGAGCCCATGTCAATGTGTCACTGGTAGATGCCTCAATCAAAACATATTATGGCCTATGGGCAGGTCACTTCGATGCATCACCAGTAGATCATATATGAAACCACAATCAATATGTATCAAGCTATATACATACACACACACACACACACACACCTATTCACTACTGTATTTGTCAAACCATGTAATGATATTGTAAAACTTACAGTCTTACAGAAACAATAAATTCCAAGAACAACGATAAAGAAATCCAAATTCGATGTTACAGCTAGTAACAGGTGTGCTTACACAGTTTCCCAATATCTGGACAGATTTGAGAAAGCACACATTCTACCAAAACAATTGAATCAAGTCTCACAACAACAGAACTTCAGTTAATACTCACTGCAAGCAGTATCAGGCAAGAATCAGTTCAATCAGTTCAATGAGCATCTCCAAGATCCGATGATCATCAGACTTTGAATAACCAAGAATCCTGTAATGGGTACCAATTGAAATGAGGGAGAGAAATGTGAAGTTACCAAAGGACATGCAATGGTAATGATGAATTCATGATATATACTAAGAGAATTGGCAAACAATACTTACCTCATTAGACTCTGTTCAGTTGGTGACAATTACTTGAATGTCTTCATTACCCATCTCCATTTGGTTAGATTGTATCTCCTTGGCTGAATCCACAAGTGATTGAATTCTATTATTCACCTGAATTAGTTTCAGCGTATCTATTTCTCCAATGCCGCTGGGGATTTCTGTTAACATACACCAATCCTCGAGGAACGTCTATGATATAATTGTGATAAAGAATTAAGGTCTGAAGGCTTTGAAATTTGAACCAATATTTAGAAAACCGCACTCTATTGGCTGGGTTTTCATTGTAGTTCAAATTGTAGTGCAAAGCAGCGTACCTTAAATGGAGCGATGTTTCTAGGTCAAATTTGAGAGTTCTGCAATGGGGTGCCTCAAGAACCCTGAGCATCGTACAGTCTAGTATGTGAGGTGGCGGCGCATGCCCGTTCAGGAAGATCAAAAGTGAACGTGCTGTAAGGCGTAGAGTGTTCTCGTTTGCACTTTGGGCTGATCTAAAAAGGGATTTTGAAACTGGTCCAGAACGACAGCATTCACTGTCAAGGTGATGCAGAGACTCGTGAGTTTGAATGCATAATCGGCACTGTTTTCTTCTCATGCTTCTGTCTTCTTGAGATAGCAATGCCGCAAGATCTCCAGAATGGAAACTTAGCTCTTGTGATTTTCTAATTCCAAAATCTCTCAACAGATCATGGATTCGAATGGCTTTAATTTTTCCATTGTACCTCTTTCTGGAGATTAGAACAAGACTTCTCCCCGCAAGATCCTCCAAGTATCCTTCTGCCACCTCCTCCAGGTGTTGTGATCCATTTGGTTCTACAAAACCCTCTGCCATCCATAACCTTATCAGACGGTTGGCATTAATTTCAGAATCTTCAGGGAACGCTGTCACATACAGAAAACATGGTTTCAGGTGGACAGGCAAGCAGTCGAAACTCAAGGACATTACTTTTGAGCATTCCTCTGCAATTGAAGGTTCTCGCGAACTTATGTTCTGTGAAACACTTTCCCAATATTCTTTTCTGCAGTTCCCTTTGAGAAGTCCAGAAACAACCACAAGTGTGAGAGGGAGCCCGTGACAATTTTTTGCAATCAACTTCCCAGTTTCCTCTAGATCAGAAGGACAAGAAGAACCTTTTCCAAAAACTCTTTGTTCAAGTAGCTCCCAACTTGGTTTTTCATTCAGAAAATGCATTTCATGTGGTGGGCTAGAAGAAGATCCAGCACAAGTTGCGACATCTAATAGCCTAGTTGTTACCAACACTCTGCTTCCATTTGACTGTTTTGGAAGCATAGTGTTTAGATCATCCCATGCCTGTGTAGTCCACAGGTCGTCCACAACGATGAGACACCTCCTGCCAAATTGCTCCTTGTGAATAGATACCATGAGCTCACTGTCACACTTCTCATACTGCTTATCGGCATCCTTAGTCAAGGACTGCAGAAATTCCAAAAGCAATTCCCTACGGGAATACTCTTGGGACACTACTATCCAGGCTCGCCTGTCAAAGTACGACATTTTAGCTGATTCTCTATATAGCTTCCTGGCCAGCGTAGACTTCCCTATGCCTCCCATCCCAACTATTGGGATGACTTCAAAATTAGATGATAGACCATATATTCTATTCTTGATTGCCATGAAATCATCATCAAAACCAACAACCATACTTTCTGTTTCATTGGGAGCAGGTATGGCTAGACTAACTGAATCCGAAAATTCCTTTCGTCTATTTTCTTCTAGGGGGTGATTCTTTATCTTCATCACCTCTTCAAAAACGAAATCAATCGCTTCTAACGCCTTTTGCAAATCAATATCATGTGACACCTGCTGGGAAGATTTATATTGAGGCTGGCATATACTGATGCAGGATTCAACTCTGTCTCGTAAACGAGACCTGGGAAGATTGATATCTGAAAATTGGGATTCTAAAGTATCTTCAGCTTGGTACGCTGCGTCAATGACTCGGGTTTCCATGAGATGGATAGCCTTGCTGACTGGATTGTCTTTCAATAAAGATAGCATGGTAGTAACCTTTTCCTGGAGAGATACTAGTGTTTCTTTCTGGTGATGAAGGGGATACTGATCATAATGATTTAGAATCTGGCCTAGTGCTTGGGAAAGGGAACGAAGAGCTGTATAAGCCATGGATGATCTCTGAAGGAGAATTTCTTTTATACAGCTCCAGAGAGTAAAGGAAACAAAGATGAGGCCTTTGAATGTTGGAACGAGAAGATTTGAGGGAGGAATTGAAGGGAACTCACAGCAGCATAAGCTAAGAATTATGAAATGACTGATCTATAAGAAATAACAGCATTAGTAAGAACAGAATATAAAGGAATTCCAATGGAAACAACTTCTGAAAGATCATAATATGATCAAGAACAGGATGAAGAGAGTAGGAGACAAAGGTCTTAGAATATTGTGGGCAGGTGTGCGAGGGAATCAAAATTATTTACGCCATCTCCAGCAGTGTTCTGTTGGGTTTAATGACAGAACCCGTTTTGTTCTACAGAATCGGTTCTGTTGGGTTCTGTTGCTTTTTTGAGTTTAAATTGTGGGTTCTGTTGGTTCTAACTGCCGGAGAGAGTTGATGGTGTTTGAGTTCTGTTGAGTGGAAAGCTGGTGTGGCAGGAGATAAAGTGTATTTTGAATCCTGTTGGATTCTAACTGTTGGTTAGGACTCAATATTTGCTCAAAGTCAAGGGTTGACAATAAGCATTATCGACAGACAGGGAGGAAGCCAGCTGTTGAGTGGGTGGTGGGGGGTGGGGGTGGTGGGGCAATTGTCCCCTCTTAATTTTTTATTTTCTTTACTAGTCATGTACTTCAGTCGCCAAAATTTACATTTGTTTTATTCACTCTTTATTTCGTTAAATGAGAAACTTGTTCCTGGACGGAGGAATTACTTTCTAAATGTTAATGATAGTAGCAAATTAGCTATGGACTTAACATGAACATAGTCAAGTGACTCAAAGTCACACACGGTTTGGTACTTGGGAATATTCGTCTCTACACACGGTCTTGACTCTTGTTTGTCTCTGTTAATACCTTCACCTACTACATGGATATTATAATCAGGAGATGAATCATGTAAATTTACATGATAATTGTACTAGTTTATAATCATCTAGTACTGTGATGAACTAATAAAGCTGTGTGAAAGGAGGAATAAATGTGTGAACATGACCCAATCCCAGATCAAATGTAAATTTACCTGAAGCAACCTGGCAACTACACATAATCAGCAGCTGCCTCAGGGGACCCTTTTGTTCACTCCATTATCAATATTATCTCTAGTGTCTTGTCATTTTGTCTCACTTAACACTTTTAACAAAAGCTCTTTTCTTGATAATACTCAGTTACTCACCACCATCCATATTTCTATCGAGCCACCAAATTAATCAAATTTGCCTATCATCAAATTCTTGAAATCAAATTAGCAAGAAAGTATGGATATTCCAGTAGATTTCCTCCTTGAGAACTTGAAAGACCTAGTAATGTACCATTACAACTTGATCTCGAGCGCGAAAACTGACCTGGAGCACCTCACTAACGAACTCCGCACGTTGAAGGCCATTCTGAAGGACGCTTCAAGGAAGTACAAGAAGAACGAGGTCTTCAAGGAATGGGAGAGGCAGGTTCGGGAAACTGTATACGACGTTGAAGACGCAATCGATACTTGCATCACAGAGATAGCTGCGGAGAAGGCCAAGAACTTCGTTAAGCGTACTGTTTCGAAGACGAACCGGATCAGCCTAGCGAAACTGGTGAGGTCTATAAGGGAAGATAAGATCAAAACTCTGTTTGAGAACTACAGGCTGATGTTTGCTCCCAATCTTGCTCCTTCGGACGTAGTACCGGACACTGCTGCTGCAGAGACCAGGGAAATAAGGCAAAAGGTCACATTTATCAACTTTCTTTTTCATTTTTGGTCCGTTCATAAGTTCTTGTCAGTAAATCATTTTCTAATTATGCAAGTTAGAACAAGATGTTTCTATTTGATAAAAGTATGCATCTTATGTTAGACATGAAGTTTTTCCTCTGAGAACTTTAGGAGAGTTAGGTTTGACGGAATATTCTAACAAGTGACTCTAAAATGTACCTATCTGTTTTTTTTAATGTACTCTAATTATATACGGTATGCCTTTATTTTGTTTGTTTTGTTGATTTTTTTTTAGTCCTGTTTGACCTTCAATAAATTTTAAATTAAATTGTAAAAATAAAATGTAAAATGATATTATGAAAGCCTAATCACTTTATTTTCATAATGTAATTTTATTAACTTTTTGTATGGTTTGATTTTGGTATTTATTGAAGGTTAAACTATGCTAAAAAGAATCTAACAAACTAAACGTATAGAATAAAAAAAAATAGAGGAGTACTTTAGTAGACTTTCTTCTCTTATACTTTGGTTTGTAGGATTTTATTTTCTTATTAACTAAATTTAGTGTATGTTGAGCAAGGAGACTAATAGATCATAAAACACTAATAAAGTGAATTGTATATAGTATTCATCTGTTGTTTTTTTCATCTGTTTTTAAATTTTTTTTTACGTATTTTATTTTTATCCGTTTCTTTACATTCTTTACGTTTATTTATTTGACAAATCTTTATATCACAACTTTATTGTGAGTCCTGCCATTAAACCAATACACTACACTCATGATACAAACTTGCTAAAACTCCGATTTAAAAGCAAACGTATAGAATCCATCTAAACAAATGAATATAATTTTTCAAATTAGTCGCATGGTGTCGGTTATCATATTGTCATTCTCGAGACATGCTTATTTACTATAGGTAAGCGACCAAATAGGTATCCTGTAACACGGAGACGGATACGGATACGGATATGAATACGAGACGGATATGTGGAAACGTCTAAATTCAAAAATATAGGATACGGATACGTGTAGGATACGTTTAATTTATATATATATTTTTAATATATTTAACATTTTAAGCTATTTTTTTTAAATTTAGTGAACACTGATCAACCGAATAAGAAAGTTTTTCATATAAATGTCCAATAAGCTTAAACATATACAAATCTTATATCTCAACCATATCGTTATCATAAACACACACAATTACAGATCTAATGTAATTGATTATCCCTCGAGTATCCGTCAGAGTACGTTTCCAATACGTATCCGTGCAGATACATCATCCATTTTGAAGTCCCGTGATTCCTAGATTCCTGTATTTCACCAATTTTTTTTATTTTATTATAGTCAAATATGTCTGTCCGATAAGGTCGCGACACACACTTACCAAATTCTATCTAAAGTGAATTTTACCCTGTGGTGCACTTTTTGCATATTAAGGTAGTGTTTGATTGCGACACACACTTACCAAATTCTATCTAAAGTGAATTTTACCCTGTGGTGCACTTTTTGCATATTAATATTAAGGTAGTGTTTGATTGCAAACGGGAATTGCAAGCTCAATGAAGACTTTTAACGTTTACTTTATTTGGTAAAGGAGGGGAATTAACAAAGTTTGAAAATTGATCCAACCAAATTCCCTCATCTTTGAACTGGGAATCTCTTCCCTCATCTTTGAACTGGGAATCTCTTCTTTGTTAAATTTTGTCATTGACCTTTTTCTAGATTAATAAAAGTTGCAAACTCATCCACTTTCTCAACAGATCATACAAAATGGCCCTCCTATTTAACCGAAAGTTCCATTTTGGACCCTGTTATCAGAATTTATAATCATAACGTGATATGGACCTTTTCTTGGCTAAGAATATTTATAAAGACATGGATGTTTTTTGGCAATGATCCCATTGCAGGAAGTGGTATATATATAATTGTTACTTACAATGTATCATTTTACAAATTCATGCAGAAGAGGCAGAACAAAATAGTTGGATTTGAAGATGAAGCTAGGACTCTGATAAGTTTTTGAATGAAAAGTCAGATAAACTCGACGTTGTCTCGATCATTGGTATGCCTGGCCTCGGGAAAACAACGTTGGCCTGGAAGATTTTCCAGGATCCGGATATCAAATATCAGTTCCCCATTCTAATTTGGGTCAACATTTCTGATGATCTCAATATCAGGAATGTGCTTCTCACTATACTGAGCGCGTTCATCAACCAGCCGCCTGCAGATAATGCAAGTAAAGAGTACTTAGGTGGTTTGGTGAAAAATCATCTACAGTCCGGAAAGTATCTGATAGTTATGGATGACGTCTGGAGTCCAGATGCGTGGGACGAACTCAAATCCTACTTGCCAGTGAGTAATGGAATGGGCAGAGTATTGATAACTAGCCGCGAAGAGAAAGTGGCTTTTCGTGCTAATGTTAACAGAAAGTCGCATAACCACAAGTTGAGGTTTCTGAGACCAGAAGAGAGCTGGGAACTGCTTCAGTACGAGGTGTATGACGAGGTCAACGTTGTCCCAGAAGACTTGAAACAGGTCGGGCAGCTTATCTCAGAAAACTGCGACGGGCTTCCCCTTTCGATTGTGGTGATTGGAGGAATTCTAAAAGACAAGATTTCAGATGCTCATGGTGTTGTATCATCAATAAAGAAAGAATGGGATGATGTCGCAGCCAGGATACAGACTTATCTTGTTAATGGTGACCAAGCTAAGCGTCTGGAGAAAATCGTAAGGCTTAGCTATGAAAAACTACCTTATGAGCTCAGAGACTGCTTTCTGTACTTGGGGATGTTTCCAGAGGATGCAAACATTGCTGCCAAGAGACTAGCCCTGTTGTGGATTGCAGAAGGGTTAGTCCAAGAGATCGAGGGGAAGAGCTTGGAGGAAACTGGTCACGACAACGTGAAGGATCTAATCAATAGAAACTTATTGATGGTTGAGAAAGCGAAGCCCAGCGGTGAGGTGAAAATATGCCGTGTTCATGACACAATTCGTCAGTTCTGTCGAACAGAATCCAAAAGTCAGAACTTATTCCAAGAAATCAGCCTGACTAACCGTAGAGTTTTTGAACCTTCACTTGAGAATGTAGGGAAGTACCGTCGCCTTTGTATCCATTCTCATGTCCACGAATTCTTCAGCATGAAACCTAGTGTCCGCAAAGCCCGTACCTTCCTGTGTTTCCCCAAGTCTCCCATCAATTTGGATGCCAAAGACATGACACCTGTCACAGAAGCCTTCCACTTGCTCAGAGTCTTAGATGCAGAAAAAATTAAGTTTCCGAAATTTCCCCAAAAGCTTGTACAGCTGATTCATTTGAGGTACCTCACATTAACATTAGCTAACGATCAGGCGAAGTCTCTTCCAGAGATCATGTCCAACCTCTGGAACCTACAGACTCTTATAGTGGAAATACCATCCCGCACCCTTGACATTAAAGCAGACATATGGAGGATGAGGCACCTGAGGCACTTTAAGACTAGAGCATCCATTGTCCTAAAGAACGAAGGGACAACAAGTGAAGGGGGTGAGAACCTTCAAACACTGGACAGATTGTCACCTGAGAGCTGCACAGAAGCAGTTCTTAACAAGGCAAGAAACCTGGTGATGCTTGGAATACAAGGCGAATTATCCTTTCTCTTGGATTCCAGGAGCTTGGAGAAATTGGATAGTCTCAACAAGTTAAAGCTAATGCATGTAGTGAAAAATGGAGAAGCATCCGGGAATCCATTGCGCCACTTACCTGACCCAACAAGATTTCCACCAAATCTCAAAGTTCTAGTACTTTCCAGTACTTACTTGAGTTGGGAGCGGATGTCTGTACTGATGAGGCTCGACTTTCTAGAGGCACTTAAGCTGAAAGAAAATGCATTCATCGGGAAGACTTGGGAAGCAGGTACTGGCGGTTTTAAGCATCTTGAACTCTTGAACATTGAGAGGGCAAATGTAGTATTCTGGAATGCCTCTGAAGATTCATTTCCACAACTGAGGGTTCTTTTGCTGAAAAACTGTGAGGAACTCAAGGAAATTCCACATGTCTTAGGTAAGAAACTTGAGATGTTGTCTCTGGAACGTGTTAAGCCATCTGCTGTTTCTTCTGCTGAAGAAATCAAGAAAACTAAAGGAGAGGACTTTGTACTCAAAATTGCTCCTGCAGACAATTCTCGGAAGCCTTGAGCCCTTATATCATGCACGCCGTGGTAAGTTCATAACATCTTTTACCAGACAGCTATAAGCTCTATGAATAAATCATCAGGGAAGTAGTTTTGTGCGAGTACATATTTTTCTCTAGCATTATTTCCTTGTCTTGCATTAGTCTGGAATTTAGAACACTGAATGCAGAGAAAATTAGGTATTCTTTCATCTTCATGTGATAACTGAGGGTAATTATTTGAAACATTACTTATTTTCTGATGATTTGATACATGCATGCAGGCGACTAGGAGTGATCAATTCAGTGATTCTGAAGCCTCAAGCAAACTTCTGATGTACTCAATTTGTAGTGATGTTGATTTTTATTTATACTGATAGAATGTGTTGTTGAGATCCATTCTCTTTGCAAGTGAACTTATTATGGTGATTGGAAGTTTTCACATTTAGCAGTAGTTCATAAAGTGAATTATCATCATCAGTCATAATCATATACGGAAGTAGTAGCTGACTGGAGTATAGCAATTATATTCTAGGGGTCAGGGGAAGCCCTGTTACTCAGAACTGAATTGTAGTCAGGGAAAAATCCGAATAATATTTATGATCAAGAAGCAAATACATATAAACAGAGCAGAATTTTTCATCATTTACGCACCAATATGAACGCAAACAGCACATGTACTTGCATAAATTGGCAGAAAAATAGAACAATTACAGAACACTCATCAGTTGCCAGTGCCAGGCCAAATTACAATTCTTAATTCTTGTTTGAGAATAAAGAACGATAACGCCTTAAATCTTACAATTTGAGCAAAAGCAAAGGCATACCATAAAACACATCGGAAGATTCCTACACAGATGTTATATAGACTGGCTAAGCTCAGAAGTTCAAACTTGATTCCAGTATGAAATCTCAGAATACACAGGATTGAAGAAAAAAGGGACAATAAATCAAGAAATAAAAGAAAGAGAAAAAAAGTAGTTGCGTTGGAACATGCACAACAGCAACATAGGGTCATTGGAACCAATTTGAGACTTTCCAGATTTTTCAAGGAACCAACTACTTCAATAGGAATACATTGATTAAAGTTAGCCGCCTGGCATTGGTGGAAGAGCAAAACCCCCTATATCTGGTTGAGGAAACGGACAGATTGAGGTACATTGCTTATTAGTACATCTCAACTCCAACACGTTAATTCTCGTTACCTGGATCACTATAAAATCAAACACCTATCGTCATTCTCTTGGATACTGATTATGATAACGCAGAACTCATTGTGCTTCCTGACACCCTATCCACGGGAAATCGCCTATGCTGAACAAATTCTAGCAAAACCTACTCAATGCATGGGACTCTACTCTAGATACCAAATCTCAAAATAATCACAGAACTGAAATGATAATGAAATGTGATAGACTTAAAGGTTTAATAGTTTAGCGCGATTCAACTTGCTAAATTGGCCTGTTAGATCATAGGAGGGATGATTTTGAGAAGATTTATTGGGAAACACCAGGAAATTTACAGATTACACGGTTCAACATCAGAGCATTAATGGCTGAATCTAGCTCTAAAACTGTACTGTTATAATAAGAATGAAGAATGAATGAATCTTAGCCTAAAAGAACCTGCTTAAATAGCTTTTTTTTATTTTTATTTTTTAATTCAAACGGCAAATATTACAACTACATCTACACCACTGTTAAATCTCTTACAAAGATATTAATTAAACCACAATTTATACCTCCACACCTAAACCACCCTGCACCTCTCCTCCTTCACCACCCCAACTCACTTCAACTGCGCCACCTTATAACTCCGGTTAAATAGTTATCAACGGCTGAAAGTTGATTATCCAAGCAGATGTCAACGGCTGGATCAAAAAACAATTTTATCTATTTTTTTTAATTTTCTAAGAAGAAGAGAGATTAAACATATAATTTATCTCAATAAATTGTTGCATGAATTAGCAGGCCTTTTCCAATGATTAAAAATGAAAACCACAACTCCACAAAATTCAAAACAAGAAGAACAGTTAATTTGTCACAACAAAGTTGTGCCAAATTTGAAACCAGTCTCTGACTTCAAAAACATGTGCTCACACCCTTTATTTATACACAAAAAGGAAACCGATCTGAGCAGAGACAAACGACAAAAATGTTGTTCTGTTCTGATAGTTGAACAAGGTGCAAAGCACCAATACAAGCCAAATAGCAATATCAGTATAGAACAAAGCATTGGTTCTTGTTTGAGAACAAAGTAAAATCAGAGAAATTAATAGTCTTACATTAACCCCACATGCAACTTGAGTGGAAGTGTGGAATACAAATTCAAACACTTAGCTAGGAACCAGCCACGGATATATTTGTTGACGTGTGAGTGAATATCGCAGATCGCAAACACGGAAATCCTGTGAGGTCATGAATGAGATTGTCGAAAACAGTATCAGTTAGCAAATTGAGATGGTGCGATATGCTAACAACAGAAATCTGAGTACAGAATTAAAGGTAAAAATCATTCAGATTATATGATCGGAGAGCTGCACTAGTTATCGATAATAAAGTTACAGACAACTAAGAATCTGAATTTTGGTAAAAGAGCGTTCACCTGATACTCTCTTTAGCCAAAGATAATTACTTGAAGTTCCCCGTTACCCATCTCCCTCTGGTTAGCTAGTATTTGCTTGGCCGAATCCACAAGTAACTTTCCACAATGATGCACCTCAATTAGTTTAAGCGAGTCTATTTCTCCAATGCCGCGAGGAATCTCTACACAGAAATGGTCTTTATTGCCACTAAGGTCCCGCCGATAATATACTTGATAACTAGAATTTCAAAGCTTGGAAAGCGACAGCTATCGGCATCCCAATGTTGTAAAGAAATCTCGATCACAAAGTTCCATATATTTCAGTTTCTGAAATTGACCTTCAATTGGGTTCCATTCACCATCTATGACAACTCTCCTCCTTAGTTTGAGACTTTCAAAGATTGGGCAAGGAACCGACTATACTCATATATCTTCCCAATGACGACAACGAGTATTCATTAGAGTTAGCCTCTTTAGACTGGGTGGAAAAACCAACAACTGTAACAACCCAATTGACCTATTAAAGTAGTCACTATTGAAATAATTAAGGATTGATAATAACTTGTTAATAGGAACAATACACGCCATTAAGCAGGAGTTATCTAAGATGTTGAACAACTCGTACGATAACACCTCAGCAATCTACAACTACGACCTGCAGATTAGTCAGACAAACACAAGTAATATATATCAGAATATTAAGCACAACGGAAAGTAAATAATAACCTGTGTTTGTAAATTTTCAAGCAGCTTTTGATAGATTGCTTGATGCCCAGTCAAGGCAGAAAAACCACTAAGAACAATATGTTTGTACAAGGCTGTATACTCCCTATTCTATCTTAGCTGAAACAATACTAGTCACCTCACGATGATATAGAATCCCCTTCTATCTATTCTATCCTCAATACGCCGTTAGAGAGATCTAGAATATAAACTAGTATAAAGACTCGAAAAACAAGCAACTAAACAATAAAGACTCTAAGGAATTTTTTGGTTGTAAAATTCTTGCTCTCGAGATGTACTTTCTTCAATGTCGATGTTGGCATATATAGTGCTGAAGTATGAAATCGATTCCAATCAGGAAACGTGTAAACCGACTTCAACTCTAATAAGTACATCAACTTTGAACGACTTCAAACTCTGAATCTAGACTTGATTTCGTCCTCCTTCTTCAATTAGAAATTGTATTCCTACTTGGATTCTTTCTCCTTCTTGAGTTCTTCTTATACTCGCTCATCATCAGTCGATCTCCTAGTTGAATTCGACTTCCTTCTATTGACACGTTCTGGAAGCTAGTTTTCTGCACACAATAAACATCTACAGCTGTGGAACTAGTTAGTTGTTAAGTAAAGGTAAAACACGATAAAAATACGCTAAGTGTATTGTTGACAGGCGTAGGAGTTAAACCATAACAGCTTAACTCCAAGGATAACTCCTTGGTCAACACCAGTGTAAAAACACATACACTTACAATCTCCCCCTGTTTTGCCTTTTACTTGACACCATGCATACCTGTCACAAATTGTTAGAGCAATCTAACACATAGAGCAGATAAGCACATAAATACTAACTAAATCCTAAAGCCTTAAACATATGCAGAAACTACTTAGCATAGAACATATTGTCAATATTACATATAAATGTAAAGACTCGGAACAGACTCCGTGAGCAAATATAGAGTTCAAAAGAAAGGAATAAGAAAAAGAAAAAGTTAGAAAAGTCGAGATTCTTCATCTTCAGTCCAGAACTCTCTTTTTCTCATATCTCATCTTCAGCTCCCTTAAGCTTGATTCTCCCCCTCTGTAGCAACTTCTTCTCCTCCCCTTGTATTTGTGCCAGTTCCAGTTTCACCATTTGTACCACTTTCTCCCCCTTGGTGTCCAGTAGAAGCAAAACCCAAGATTGCTTTCAAACCTAAGAGCCCATCAATTTTAGCTTGGATTGCAACCAACTGAGCTCTTTTAGCAGCAATCATACTATCCAAAGTAGCTAATGCATCTACTGAATTAGGCATTCCATGAAGGAATCCATAAGTGGCCGCAGAAGGAGGTGGGATTGGATCAGTAGGAACAGTAGTAGCAGTAGCTGGAGAAGAAGTAGAAGGAACAGTAGTAGAAGGTCCAGGTTGAGGAGTTGAGGTATCAGGTTGAGCAACCTCAGGAGCAACTCCCGTATCTGTAGCATCTTTCCAAGGTAAATCATTCCCTGGCTTTGTCAGAACTGTCCTATACACTTTATACTCATCAGCACAAGAGACCATAGCATCTGTTTTAGGCCGGAGCACAAGACCTTGATATGTCAGAATTCCACAGATGGTATGAGGTAGATGAAGAAATACTTTGGAGCCTTTCTTCTTGAGAAAACAGATATGTCGGAACATTTCCTTTCCAAGATTGATAGGAAGACCTGTCTTTAGCTTGTAGAGAAAGATGGCTTGTTCTTGAGTAAGCTGGGAAGTGTTGAAGGTTGGAATCCAGTTTCGAATGGATAGAGCATGTAGCACAGTCATCAAGGAGTAAGCTTAGCCACTGGTGATTTAGAATTCCACGTAGTGAGTTGACCACCAGTGATTGTGGATATCACCTCATCAAGCTTAGATTCAGAAACATGATGCTCTTCAACTTCAGGAATTCCAAAGTAGTCATTAATGAGTTCAGCTGAAAAATTGTAGAAGTTCCTCCGCAAGTAAATTCTGCCATACTTAGGGTGAGCAGGATCACAAGTGTTGGAGGATAAATTACAGTAAAACTCCCTCACAATTGCTGCGCTGTAAGGGGCATGACCTCTAACTGTAGTGATGAATCGGAATTTGTGAGATTCTAATTCAGCAAATAATATTTGTTATTTAGCCAAAGGCAATCCACAACTACAACGAAAATCGTAGTGTAGCAGTAGAATGACTCGAGTGTCGTTCTCTCAGGACTATAACTAGCTTTATCAAATCTAATTTAGAATATAAAAACAGCAGACAGATAGTAGAGGGGTTTTTCTAACAGATAATGGAGATTGGTGATAGTATGATCCTTCAAAGCATAACGGGTCGATAATCATGCATAAATTCCTCGGTCTTGCATAGAGATCTTTGAATCAATCTAGTGTCCTGTTGCAATTATTAAGCACTACGAAGATAACTGGTCTGACAAGTCAATCACTATTGTCCTATTGTGTTCCGTAATTATTCAACACTACGAAGATAAACTCGCACACAGGTCGACAAGTGTCCAATTGTGCATAATAATTAATACAACATACGAGAATTTAGGTTGTGCCTGATCAACGAAATAAAGCAATGTCACGGAGTATAATGCGCGATATAAGCCATTAGCATGATTATCTTCCCTTCGCTAAGAATTCACATACTACCACCAACGATAAGTTTAACTACTCATAATAGGCATGCAATCAACAGAAATCATAGAAGAAAACATATTGAAAGATATATAAAATAAGTAGATTAAACTGTAAGATACAAGTTACCGAAGGTTGTCAATCTCCGAAGAATTGCGATCCTACGAGCTCCAATCCGCTATGAAAAAGTGTCCCCTAAGCTATGAACTCCCAGGACAGGCCCCGGGAAGTTCCTACCTAAAACTACAGAGAGAGGTGAGAAAGTAGGTCTGGAAAAGTATGATTTTCGGAGAAAACTGAGAAACTATATATAGGCCTCGAATTACTGTGGGGCGGTTCGCCCCACACACCGGGCGGTTCGCCCCACCTCTCGGGCGGTTCGCCCCGGAGAGTTTTTTGCGGAATTCCGCATTTTCGACGCGTTTTTGGATTTCTTCCCCCTTTCGGACTCGGTTTCTGACTTCTAGTAGCCTTCTAACCTCCAGATTCGGTCCCTAGACTCCAAATCCTATCCGGAAACCTTCAGATACTCCAAATAGGCTTCTGGAACACCAATTCCTTGTCAACGTCAATATATTTGCCCGGAAATCCTCGATTTTCACCCAAAACCTGTAAAATAAAATCTAAAGGGAAACGTGACACTATTCTAATAAAATGCATTAAAATATAGCTAAATTAACATAGAGGATAGCTAAAATAGGTGAAAAAGACTCGAATGAAAGTGTAAAATACACATTCATCAAACTCCCCAAACCGAACCTTTGCTTGTCCTCAAGCAACTAAGCTAGACTCTAATGCAAAAAACATGCAAGACACAAAATGGAGTCTCATGCCAAATAAAATGAACTAATCTACTGAATCTACCAAATAACATATGAACAAAAACCATATAAATCAAAGCATGAATATAGGTTGAAGAATACCTCGATTGACTTATACACATCCACATAAGCACTTATGTCAAGACAAGATAGTCTCTCGTAACATTCTCTACCTGGACCTAGTCAGTGACGACGTAATGAAGCATGCTAAGATACGAATGGTTGTCCCGTGCCTATGAAACTGAGGACTTATTGTTGTTCCACCATGTTAAGACTTTTCCTCAAAAGAGGTCGAACCAGTACTGGCTCTCATCAAACGAAGGAGTGTTCCCTATAAAAGATAACTCTCCCCTATTCTACCCATCTCTCAAGTAAAGTCTTAAGCTATTCACCACTTCCTGAATGGCAGGACGAGGGTGGTCTAGAACAGATGACACTTAAGACAAAAAAGACGATTACGAACATTACAAAAAATTGGAAAAGACTCAACACTTTGCTAAACTGCTATTTGGCTTTCTTTTTGGACCCTTCTTTGCTTTTTTGGGGTCTTTTCTCTTTTTTTTCTTTTTTTTTTCTTTCCAGATTCTTTTTCTCTTTTTTTCCGGGAATTTTTTCTTCCTTTTTTTCGATTTTTTCTGGCCAGCAGTAGCATATCAAAAAGAGAAACAAAATGACTCACACGACTTCCCCAAACCTATTCGAAGGAATAGGTTGGAGTACAAAATTTACGGAAAATGAAAAATAAACTCACGATACGAAAATGAAAAACAGAAACAAGTCTAAAGATGGTGTAACCCCCTCCCCAAACCTATTCGGAAGAATAGGTTATAAACAAATGATCACACAACCTCACACTACCTCCTTCCTAGGCATTTAGCAATCTCAAAGCATGGTGAAGACTTGTTGCCTCTTAGGTACATAATTACTCGGGAAAACAACCATAAGATCCTAACATGCATCATCCTATTATAAAGGCCTTCGTGAACCGCAGTAGAGAAAACACCACTAAGTGATGTCGAGACTACCAAGCTTAACTAAGTGCAATACATAAATGTGACAAGCCAAGCGAGAAAAACCTCAAACAAATTCATAGAGATGAAGCATACGATTATGACATAGTTGGTTGATCTACCCAATAAAAAAGTTCAAAACATTCGGCAATAAACTCCATATAAAACATGCAAGACTATCCTAGGATGAATGTAGTGAATGCAACCTAAAAAATCTAAGAAAGCAGTAAACGTGCAAATGCAAATGCAAACAAAGAACAAGATACTAATCAACACAAAGCCAAACAATACTTAACATCATGGTTCACATCCCATCCCCCTTACGATTCTTAAGCTAGCTCCTAGCAAAAGAGAATGAGTAATAAGAAGTGATACTAGATGTTACCGAATGATTTGGCCTCGGTTGGCTGAGAGTGGACATGTGGAAGGACTAATCATCGGGATGGTAGTCCCCATAAAAGTCACTCCACATGTCATTCATGAGCTCATTGGACTGTCGTAGAGCTTCCTGCTGTTACTGGATGAGCTGTTGCTGCTCCCACATGTGTTGCCTATCCTCTCGGCAATTCCTCGAATATCTCCCAATCGCGGTTGTGCTGGACAATGTGCCTGTCGAGGTCCTGTCGCATGGCCGCGTTGTTGGCATCAATTCTGTCAAAACGGACGTCGAGGTAGGTACGGAATTTAGAGAAGTCAAATCCTCTAGACCCCTGTGGTGCTCTAGGCGGTGCATTTGACGCTCTATGGACAAACGGAATATCTGGGATAGGGGTTTCGCCAACATCGGCCTCCATAGCATCCTCATGATCGGAATCATTTGGCTGGAATGGTGCTCCTACATCAGCAGCGGCAGCTGTGGGGTTCTTCAACTGATACCTGTTGAGCTGCACCTCAATGGTCGAGGGTGAAAGGGCAGCGACCTCGCAATCCCCCTCCTCAATATCATCGACCCCATGATATTTGCAGTAGGCTGTGATGATGCTTGGGAAGATGAAAGGCTTCCTCTTCTTTTCCCAATGGCGCTCGTACTCCTCATACATAATGCGCCCTATGTCAATCTGATGTCCGTCTATGAGGCAGTAGAGGAGCTCGGCGTAGTAGGGATGAATCCATGTGTCATTCTTCCTAGGGATCAAGTCGGAGATGCAAAATTTCATCATCACCTTAGCTTCAATGCTAAGGTCGCTATAAATGATCCGTCCAGGTTCTCTCCCGAGTTTTGGATATCGGTACTCCCTGTTGCAGATCACGTCTGTGATGTGTCTCCCTATCCCCCTAGAGGCCCTCGAATATAGGTAGGCATGGTCGCTCCCTGTGAATTCTTGTAGCCCAAAATGGATGAATGAAGAGATGTACTCTGGTGTCCACGGTATAATCAGGCCTCGGACTAGCACCCCATTCTTCTCCTCGAGATCTGTGTATCCAGTGTATAACTCTTGGAGGAGGCTCTCGTCGTAACCTTAGAACCTGTTGGAACTGTACCATGCCCAATTCCTTTGTGACCCTAATCGTGACAGCGTCCTATATCCCGCTCTATCTACTGCGGACTCGGGAATGTCAATCCTCCTATCTGGGATAATCGACCTTCCTCCGTCGGCCATTTCCGCTTCTAGCCTTTGTCGCACCTCTATTGCAGCTACAGACAACTCGAACAAATGGTGAGATGGTTGGGAGCTTGATGCTACTCCCTTCCCCTTTTTGCTAGAGCCGGCTCGCCTTGATCTCGGTGCCATGATTCCTACAAACAACAATTAGTATCTTGTACGATGCAAAACAGACCTATGCATATGTAAATATACGAGTAAACAAACGAGCAATAATTTCAAAAATCCAACTCCTCAAAAACCCAAAGCCTAGTCTACCTAATTCATTACGCAACATATCAATGTAACTACTACAATAACATATCACATTATGCTCTTGCTAAACATCAGATGCCTTGAATCATAAAGTTCAATCCATACCATAAAAATAAAAAATCTAGCATAAATCCTCAATTCCATCAATCATGCATTCTACCAATACATCCATCATTATCATATCAACAAACACATGTTTAAGATGGAATGAAAGTAAGAGATACACTTCCCTAACAAGACATATATCATCTAATTAGCAAAAATCTCAAATCATCAAACCAAGCCTAATTGAACATGTAATTGACAATGAATAACGAATCTAATCACATAAAACATCAACCCATACATCATACAAGCTTAATTGAAGCATAAATCAAAAAATCCCCAAATTGTAAAAATTAAGGTTCATGTGATAATACCTCAAATTCGGAAATTGAATGAGCTAGGAAGAAATTTGTTCGGATAGAAAGTTAGAGCACGTAACGGGCTTCGAATGAAGCTAAAGAACACACAAAATGATGAAAGGATGAAGAAGTTATGAAGGTTTGAAGTTATTTTGAATATGGAGGAAAATTTGGAGTTAAGAAGATGAAAATGGAGGAAAATGGGTGTTTGGGGAAGAAACCCCCGATTTTAACATTCTGGAGGTGTGGGGCGGTTCGCCCCACACCTGGGTGGACCGCCCCGTGCGGGGCGAACCGCCCCGCACGTCCGGAGCGCGCGCGCGCGCTCTGTACGTGGGGCGATTCGCCCCACATGGGGGGCGATTCGCCCCCCACTCCTAGGTGGGAGACGAACGCTTTTGAAATAAAAATGCGGTTTTTAGTCCCCGAAAAATCATTTTCCTCAAAAAATCACTCGAAAAGTCGCACTCGAACACAACATAAGCACATACGACACAGAACTGAACAAATTCACATATGAAAAGCAAATTGTTCAAGTATGAATGCATGCAATAAAGCAGTAAAGAAAGCGATAAAAATTCCGGGTTGCCTCCCGGATAGCGGCATTGTTTAATGTCTTTGACTCGACTCATGTCTGCGCCTATCTCTTCTTTTTGCGGGTACTAAGCTTCCCCTTCATTGATCTCCTCTCCATGCCACGAACCTGTGAGTAAGAAAGAATATAGGCTGCAAGACCACAGTAGTGAGTAGTAATATCAGGCGGATCAGGTGGATCAGCTATGGCTTTCAACACGTGTTGCTTGCCATCTATTTCAATAGTGCAAGTTCTTTGGTAGATGTCCATCACAGAGCGTAGTTTAGTCAAGAACGTTTGTCCTAAGAGTATGACATCCCCCGTTCCAGGTGCAGACGCCGGCATAACTACAAAATTGGTGTATATAGATGCTTCACCAATCTTGACCAACACATTTTTAACAACGCCCTCGGGTCTCATAAAAGATCCATCCGCCAGTTGCACAATAGCCCTTTGCTCAGATAATTTTCCAAGGTTGCTCTTTTCAAACACATTCAAAGGAATTATGTTCGAGTAGGATCCCGTGTCTAGTGTGGCACGGACATCTTCAAGCTCACCAATCCCTACCTTAACATCGAAACTTTTAGGGAGTGGTTCGGGATCCTCTTGCTCCTCATCACTTGCGTCAGAACCAAGGTCCTTCTCTTCTTCCTCAGCCTGTAGAAGTTCTTCCTTCATGCAACACTCGCACTTAACAACCTTCTTGATGGTGATTTCGTCAGGTACATCACCAGCCAATGTAATGGCATTCGACTTCACAGTGTTGCTTGGCAGTTTGCCTTATTCCCTACTTGCTCCTCGGTCGATCAATTCTTGCATCTTTTGATGGGCAAGCCTAGTGCTCTCTTCCAACCTATCGAGCCTTGCCCTAGTCTTATCGGAATCTTCTTTATAACATTTGAGAAAACTTTGTGTGTGATCGACCATCTTTTGCAAGTTCTCCATCAGTTGAGCCGACTTCGACTTCGGTGGCTCTTTCGGAGCGGGGTTTTCGCAGTGATCATTACCATAGGCTAGCCTACTACGGTCTTGGTTAGGTCCATAAGTTTGGTTAGCCGGTGCATATCCTTGATTGTCTCGGAATCCTCTTCTCCAAAATCCACCTCGAGGATTCCTACCGTCTTGTCCGTAGCTAACTTCTTGAGTACCAAACTCCGTTGCAAAGGCTTCTTCTTCGCCTCCTCGAGCCCAGTTGCCATCATCGTATGCCAGCTCCGATCTACACATATGAGCCCCATGCCCATAGTTCTTGCATATTCGGCATACTTCGTTCGAAACAGTTGTTCCGGTGGCGCTCTTGAGGACTTGCTTCAATTCGTTGGTAAAGCACTCGAATTGATCCCCATTCCCCCTATACATAGGGGCTTATTGAGTCGGTGGAGCTTCAGGTCCACGTCTCCTAACCATTGCTCTTGGGTCCTTGAACTGCGAACCCTTAGCAAGCCTTTCGAAAACTGCCCAGACGGCTTCTGCGGTTTCCTCCCAAATATTGCCTCGGCATTGGAAATCCACCACTTGTTAGTTCTCGAAGGTTAATCCATTGTAGAAGTGTTGGACCAGGTCGGAAAGTTCAAAACCATGGTGAGGGCACTTGTTCGTGAGATCTTGGAACCTCTCAAACGCGGTCCCCTCATACGATCTTTGGTGGGTTGAACCCATGCCTTCAGTGGTCTAGCTTCTGCCATTCCGTCGATTTCCTTGAAAAGACTGAGTAGAGATTCAGAGAAATCGGTATCCTCTATTTCCTCTAGTGCGCGCCTTTCAAGTAGTCGCCTTCTTTGGTGGTAGACTCTATCGATCTCAGCAATTGAATCAGCAAGCGGTGTTCCTGCAGAACGTGTATGCGGCATACACTATCTGTAACAGACTAGGAAAGCAGTATCAGAGAGAGATTAAAAAGGAAAACTAAAACTAGTAGAATTAGGAATCTAAAGCTGAAAATATAAACAAATTAAACAGAAAAAAAGAGTATAGTCCCCGGCAACGGCGCCAATTTGATGAACCGGAATTTGTGAGATTCTAATTCAGCAAATAATATTTGTTATTTAGCCAAAGGCAATCCACAACTACAACGAAAACCGTAGTGTAGCAGTAGAATGACTCGAGTGTCGTTCTCTCAGGACTATAACTAGCTTTATCAAATCTAATTTAGAATATAAAAACAGCAGACAGATAGCAGAGGGGTTTTTCTAACAGATAATGGAGATTGGTGATAGTATGATCCTTCAAAGCATAACGGGTCGATAATCATGCATAAATTCCTCGGTCTTGCATAGAGATCTTTGAATCAATCTAGTGTCCTGTTGCAATTATTAAGCACTACGAAGATAACTGGTCTGACAAGTCAATCACTATTGTCCTATTGTGTTCCGTAATTATTCAACACTACGAAGATAAACTCGCACACAGGTCGACAAGTGTCCAATTGTGCATAATAATTAATACAACATACGAGAATTTAGGCTGTGCCTGATCAACGAAATAAAGCAATGACACGGAGTATAATGCGCGATATAGCCATTAGCATGATTATCTTCCCTTCGCTAAGAATTCACATACTACCACCAACGATAAATTTAGCTACTCATAATAGGCATGCAATCAACAGAAATCATAGAAGAAAATATATTGAAAGATATATAAAATAAGTAGATTACACTGTAAGATACAAGTTACCGAAGGTTGTCAATCTCCGAAGAATTGCGATCCTACGAGCTCCAATCCGCTATGAAAAAGTGTCCCCTAAGCTATGAACTCCCAGGACAGGCCCCGGGAAGTTCCTACCTAAAACTACAGAGAGAGGTGAGAAAGTAGGTCTGGAAAAGTATGATTTTCGGAGAAAACTGAGCAACTATATATAGGCCTCGAATTACTGTGGGGCGGTTCGCCCCACACACCGGGCGGTTCGCCCGGTGTCGGGCGGTTCGCCCCGGAGAGTTTTTTGCGGAATTCCGCGTTTTCGACGCGTTTTTGGATTTCTTCCCCCTTTCGGACTCGGTTTCTGACTTCTAGTAGCCTTCTAACCTCCAGATTCGGCCCCTAGACTCCAAATCCTATCCGGAAACTTTCAGATACTCCAAATAGGCTTCTGGAACACCAATTCCTTGTCAACTTCAATATATTTGGGTCCCATATATTTGCCCGGAAATCCTCGATTTTCACCCAAAACCTGTAAAATAAAATCTAAAGGGAAACGTGACACTATTCTAATAAAATGCATTAAAATATAGCTAAATTAACATAGAGGATAGCTAAAATAGGTGAAAAAGACTCGAATGAAAGTGTAAAATACACATTCATCATGTAGCAAGCCACTGCAACTTCTCCAGGAAAGCATACAGATTATGCTTCCGCAACTCAGCTTCATTCATCTCAACTTCAGTAACAAGCTTCCTAGTTCTAAAACTAGGCCAATCTGTAGCAAAATCCTCTGTGTAGAAAGTTGCATTATACGCAGATTTTTCAAAAGTAGAAGCATCAGACATATAGCCTTCCTCAAGATCCGGAGTTGAACTTGTTGCAGTAGGTGGTTGACTAACCCCCTTTGTAGGCTCATCAGAAGTAGGCGCCTCATCATCATCACCCTGTTCTAACTCAACCTTCTAACTCAACTGAATCATCACTCGCAAGCATTAACTTACGTCTAGTGGACCGAGTCATAGGCACACGCACAGTTTTTCGTTTACCCTTAGCCGGTGACTTACTGACAGGCTCCACAGACAATAAAACCAGCAATGAATCATCACTCGAAATCGGAGAATCACCATTACCAGTACCATCAGTAGTACTATTATACTCAACCTCAACATTATCAACAACTTTCAACACACTAGACCCTTGAGTAGCTAACGGAGGAATAGGCAAAGTTGGAGCAATAGAAGTAGTTACCTGAGAAGTAGATACCAATCAGGAAACGTGTAAACCGACTTCAACTCTAATAAGGACATCAACTTTGAACGACTTCAAACTCTGAATCTAGACTTGATTTCGTCGTCCTTCTTCAATTAGAAATTGTATTCCTACTTGGATTCTTTCTCCTTCTTGAGTTCTTCTTATACTCGCTCATCATCAGTCGATCTCCTAGTTGAATTCGACTTCCTTCTATTGACACGTTCTGGAAGCTAGTTTCCTGCACACAATAAACATCTACAGTTGTGGAACTAGTTAGTTGTTAAGTAAAGGTAAAACACGATAAAAATACGCAAGTGTATTGTTGACAGACGTAGGAGTTAAACCATAACAGCTTAACTCCAAGGATAACTCCTTGGTCAACACCAGTGTAAAAACACATACACTTACAACTATGATGGGAAAATTGGAGTCTGAGTGCTTCTAATTTATTCAGATGGGCAAGAATTTTCATCTCAGATTGGCAGAATGCTTGCCCGTCTCGAAACCAAAGCCCCAATTTCTTCAAGTTTACCTGCATTTCTGTAGTCTGTCTAGTAATTACCTCCCAATTGTCAATTAGAGAAAGTGTTTGCAAATTCATTGGTTTGAAATCGGACTGCTCAAAAGAACTCTCATCTTCATACACCAAAATAACCTCCATCAGGCAAGATTAGATTCCTAAGTGATGGTACTTTCAAAATCTCAAGAGGAACCTTATAACATGTACCTTTAAGTATTAAAGTATACAGGTTTTTAAACTCGAACGAGGATTTTCGGATGTTTGGATTATTTGTGGAGAAAGTAATGTACCTTAAATGGATACATTTGGTAAGATCAAGCTCTACCCGTATATCAGGTGCCTCAAGAACCCTGACCGATGGACAATCTGAAATGCAATTTGTTTTCTCATAAGACTCTGTTAGAAAATCATTCTCCCGAAGATGATTCAAACACACACCATGTCGAATAGTGAATCTGGTCGGGTTTCTCACAATTGATCTCCTTGAAATTTTGAACTACTAAGTTCTCCATTAAAGCTTTGTTCCAGAGATTTTAATATACCAAAATCTCTCAAGAGATCATGGACTCTAACAGCTTTAATTCTTCCATTGTACCTTTTTCTGGAGATTAGAACAAGACTTCTTCCTGCAAGATCCTCCAACTATCCCTCTGCAATCTCCTCCAAGCATCTTGAACCACTTAGTTGTACAAACTTCTCAGCTAGCCATAACCTAATAAGCCGATTTGCATTAATCTCAGTATCCTCTGGGAAAGCAGTGATATAGAGAAAACATGGTTTGAGGTGTAGGGGCAAGTGATGAAAGCTCAAAGATACCACTCTTGAGCAATGCTCTGCAATGAAAGGTTGTGTTGAACTAATGTTTCCCGAAACACTTGTCCAATATTCTTCTCTGTATTCCCCTTTAAGGAGTCCAGCAACAACCACCACCGTGAGTGGGAGACCGGGCACTTATTTGCGATCTTCTTACCAATTTTCTCAAGCTTGGAAGGACAAGATCCTTCTCCAAATACCCTTTCCTTGAGAAGTCTCCAACTGTGACATTCACTTCTTCTTCTTGATCCTTAGCAGTGAGATAAAAGTACTCATAAGGAATCAAGCCATACTTCTTCTTGGACTTCTTGGTTAAAGGGTCACTGTAGTAAGCAACATCTACCGGCTTGATTAAATCAGGCTCTTGTTTTATCTTCTTGCTGATAGAAGTTCTTCTTACCAAGATCTCTAAGTTCAGCCATTTTGCAACAATGTTCCTTGGGTAGGGAGGAGGACCCCTTTATTTTCTTGCAACTTTTAATTCAATCCAAGTGTACATTTGATTCAGTACATCAGTTGGAAAGAAATCATTGGCCAAAAGATCTTCCATCTTTATGATCCAACAGCCATGGAGGTTTCTGATCACATTCTGAGTTGTTTCCTCATTGTTGGTCTTTGTATAATCAATGCCAGTGCCAATTGCAATGTTGGCTAGCCTTCTTTCTTCCTGTCTTTGCTCTCTTCTTCTTGACTTAGCATTTTCATGATCTCTTGCTGAAGATCTAGGGTCAGAAGAGAAGTGTTTGGATTGGCCAGATGGAGTTAAGGCAGAAATAGGCTTAGCTCTTATAGCTTGAGCTATTGTTTGGTCATCATCATTATCATCATCTTCATTCAGATCTTGATGACTTTCAGTGTGATAGAATTCTTGAGTTTCAGCAGAAGTTCTTCTCCTTTTTGGATTTGTTGAACTTCTCTCAGAATCTGTTTCAGCTATTTTCTTAGAACTTTGCTTTGTTTCAGCAAGAGGTTCTCTGGGAGGTGGTCCAGGCAGCTTTAATGGCGCTTCAGCAGAAGATGGATTGGTTGATCTGTCTCTTGAAGACTTTATTTTTCTATCTTTCCCCTTAGACATGGATTGCATCATAGGTCTGATGTGTAGAGAGAAAAACTCATTGCAATTTTCAGCAAGAGTGTTTAGGCTGTTGTATTTCAGAATCATGTCTTGCTGATCTGTGGTTAGCTTAGACAATTCTTCCTTAATAAATGCCAGATTCTCCTCATGTTTGCGCTCATTGTCGACTTTTTCTTCTAGCATAGCCTGAGCCTTTTTCAATGCGCTTTTAGCAAGCTTGAGTGTCTGACTGACATCTTCTTCATAGCTTTTATGGTGTAGACTGATGTCTTTCTAAGCTATGGTAAGTGTAGTAGTGCGTCTCAGCACAGTAGTCAGTATTTTGCCAATGTCAAGCGGACTCTCAGCAAGCAAGGCATCATCCTCTTCTTGGCATTCTTTGTGAACATCCATTAGTGCCTTTATTCTAGGAGTAAACTCCTCAACGTTTGGGAACGACACTAGAGAGGGAGTAAGTGAATGAGATTTGATTTCAGTTGCGAATTGATCATCATTTCTCAGCAAACGACTTCTCTCAGCATCTCCTTCATCATTGATGAGAGATGGTGGAGGAATTTCAACCACTGTGGGTTCAGCTTTCTTTGTCTTTTCTTCTTCATTTGCTGAGAAGTTAGATAGATCTTCTTCTTCATCATATTCGTCAAGGCCAGCAACCTTGATTCCCAAATCTTTAGCTTCAGACACTTCTGGTTGAGTGGTTGCTGAGGAAAACTCTTTGGACTCAACGACTGGAGTTTCACCAGTAGTAGGTGGAAGGGAGGAGACTTCCGTGTTTTTCACTCCTGAAGATTGAGCAATATCTAGATTCTTTGTATGTCTGTCATGAATCTGTAGACTATTCGGTAAAGCTCTTTGATAATCTTCATCCATTTCTTCTTCTTCTCGAAGGTTTGGATCAGTGACCTTAGCTTCGAGTAATGCTAACTCGGCATCAGAAAGATAGCTTTGCCTTTGTGCATTTCAGCACGCTTTCTGGCGTACTCTTCTTCAGTTTCAGCAACTTGTTCAGTTGCTTGAGTACTTGTCTCAGCAGGAGCGGGAGTAGATTCTTGGTGCTGACTGGGAGTTTGGTCAGCTTGCTGATTCTCAGTGTTTTAATTTTCTGTTTCAGTAACTGTCATTTTTACTCCGCCAGCATCAGGACTAGGACCTTGATTATCATCATCATCATCCTTGTTGTCCTTAGAATCTTTGACTTCATCATCACTTGTGTCTTTAAGGATATTTTCATCCTCTTCTTCTTCATCATCGTCCGTCAGTATGACTAACTCAAGATGTTTGTACATTGCAGCACTTGTAACTTCCTCTTCCTAATTGATTTTGTGGGGATCAGCCACCACGGGTACAAAGGAACCCTTGAGCATCACAGCTTGTTCATCTGGAGAGGCACTCTTGAATTTCTCTTTCATATTCTCTCTGATTGTAGCAATCAGACTTGAACTCATTTGCTGAGAATATGAGAGTTCTTCTGGAAGTATTGAGTGTACAAACGTCTCAAGTTTGAGTAGAGAATTTCTCTTTTTCTCATTGGACAGATGGATGTGAAGATCGGAAAAATCCATCCTTCTATACCTTTGCCAGTTGTTGACAGACTTAGCAACTCTGGTCAAAGTGTTCTTTTTGAAGTTTGAGTATAGATCTTCAGAACTAACTTCAAGAGCTTCCGTGATGTGAACCACTTCATCGTTCTCCTTTTGAGCCTGAATAAGAGTAAAGTTAATTTCAGGAATGTTTTGGAAAATAGTTTTAGAGTCTAAAACTGTAACATGATTTACCTGCTGACTTTCAACAAGCTCATGTTGCACATTGTGTTGGTACTATTTCCATTGCTTCAGGAGCTGTGGCATCATCCTTGAATTGTTCATCCTGAAATAACTTAATCTTAGATACAAGTACTAAGTTTTCAAGCTTAGTAGATTTACCAAAATTTTCATCTACCTGCTGAACATGAGTTGTGGATTCTGGTGCAAAAGTTTCAGCAATCTTCTGACTTGCAGAAATTTTCAAATAATTTAGTTTGTAGAGACACTTCCACCTATATATGTACATATGTTTTGTAAGCCGAGTATCAAGTATTTCCAACACAAAATATTGAGGCAAATAACAAAAAAAAAAAAAAAAAAAAAAAAAAAAAAAAAAAAAGAATGACAAAATTATTTGCCTTATTTTCCATTGTGATCGTTGCACTGGTCACCATTGCAGAAGCGAAAATAGAGCCTATTCGCATAACAAATGATATAGTAAATGAAAGCATCATCATTAGTTGTGATGGTGAATATTTCCAACATGCTCAAAATCTCGATTATAACATAGATATTTATTTTTCAGTCATCAGGCGTGCATTCTCCAGAACAAAACCCAACGTATGGTGTTATTTTCGTACGAAGCATGGTTCTGGGGAATATGGTGTTTATACTACACGTATAAACCAAAATTACTGTAAAGCTGAAGAATGTTCATGGTATGTCAGGAAAGATGGGCCGTGTATTGAAGGTAGAACAAATTATTGTCAGGCTTGGAAGAATTTAAACGATAGACTCTAGTATGTGTATATACGAGTTTATGGACCTGTCTAAATTTGACATGAATAGTAAATTTGAATGCTTTTTTGTAATACTACATATGTGATTGGGTACAATACCAAATCAAAAAGAAAAAGAAAATTCTTTACTTTTATTCTTCCATTATAGTTCACATGCCCTATAAACAAGTGAACAAATAATTCATTTTTATTATATTTTTGAGTTCATAATTTTTATAAACAGTGTTCATGATAAAAACAATTCTTTCATATGAGTATGACTATCAACAATGTGTATACTGTCGTAATATAATAAATGTTAGGGAACCTTTCACAAACCACTCCTCTTAATACACCTCTTTTCATCTTTCCCTCTCTTAGTTGAACAATTACGTATCACCCCATTTGACATGAACAACTTATAAATTTTCTGAAAATCTACCTATCCAAACATGCCCTTATCCTTTTTCCTTTTTTTCTTCTTTTTAATTTCGTCCTTTAATTTTATTTTATTTTTTATTTTATTACTTTTATTTTTCTTTTTATTTTTCACAAACTCCTTCTTCTTCAAGCTCCGGCACGGTAAAATTTTTGGTGCCGGAGATGCCGAAAACTAACAGCTCCGGATTGGAACTATTAAACCTCAAATCTGAGTTTTTAAAAGCTCCGATTTGGAGCTGGATCGGAGCTTTAAAAAGCTCCGAATCAGAGCTTTTTTGTCAGCTCCGATATGGAGCTTTTTACAGCTCCAATCGGTGCTTCCCACTGAGCAGCTCCGATCCAATCGGAGCTTTCAAAAGCTCCGATCAGAACTGTTGGCATTAACATTCTGGAGCCGAAATGACTCTTCTATAACACACAAACAACCCCCTAGAGAAAAATTAGTATTACTAAGAGTATTAGCAAAACAAGTAGGTAGAGGAACTACACGAAACTCTTCACTGGCCAAGTCAAAAGCCACAATCACAGCAGGGAATTTTCCACATTGTTGATCAATACCAAACCAATGAAAAGCTCCATTCACAAATGCACCAGATTTCTTGTAAGTTTTCGAAACGTGAAAAGGAAAAGTGTGATTCCTTACCCAAAGTTCTTTTTCAAGCTCCGACACGGTAAAAATTAGGATGGTGTCGGAGATGCCGAAAACTAACAGCTCCGGATTGGAACTATTAAACCTCAAATCTGAGTTGTTAAAAGCTCCGATTTGGAGCTGGATCGGAGCTGTAAAAAGCTCCAAATCGAAGCTTTTTTGTCAGCTCCGATATGGAGCTTTTTACAGCTCCAATCGGAGCTTCCCACTGAGCCACCGGTGCTCCCACTGAGCAGCTCCGATTGGAGCTTTAAAACAGCTCCAATCAGAGCTTTCAAAAGCTCTGGTCGGAACTGTTGGCAGTTCCGATGAAGCTGGTTTTATTTTAATTTTTTAAACTTTTTCTATTTCATTTTTAGTTTTTAATTTCTTTTCTGAAAAATATGTGACTGAAAATGAATCAATAATTTTGTATGGACCTTTTTGCAAGTCGGAGGTGAAACAAATTAATAATGGGGTAATTTTAAATAATTTTGGGATTTAGATAAGTAATGGTGTAAATTTTAAATAATTTATAGTCAATTTTGTAAAATAGAAATACTTAGAGTCAAATATGTAATAAAAGATAATTGAAGGTGTTTGATTTTTTTTTTGAATTGAAACTTAAGTGAGGACAAAATGGTATTTTTTAGGACTTAATTCGCATAAATTCAACATCGTGAGGTTATATGTAATTGATTTTGTCGAACAAATGTAATTGCTAGACTAAGTGGGATAAAAACGTAATTAAAAAAACTAAGAGCAGGTCTAGATGAAAATTTCCCTAAATGTTACTCGTCCGTTTTTTTAGATTTTTTACGTTTGCTTTTGGAACAGTTTTTAAGGAGGTTGGTATAATGTGTGTGGTGTTTGAGTTAGTGGCAGGACCCACAATAAAGTTGTGAGATAAAAGTTTGCAAAAAAAAGAACGTAAACAATCTAAAGAAACGGACTAAAATGGAATACGTAAACAATCTAAAAAAACAGATAAGTATTATTCTCCCAAAACTACATATATATAACCTAATAACCATCAACAAATCCAATTAATAGAGATTTCTTCCCTCTGGCGTAGTCTAGCCAAAAATTCTCTCACAACGTAGTAACGCCCCTGTTTCCCTCTCTGAATAAACATTGTATCTCCGAGATTACCCGAGTATCGAGAACCTCAGCAGTCTCAATAAGTTATTGGTGTAAATTGTTCTAGTATGACCAACAAGGCCAGATCCAAACTACTTTATATTTGGTCTCATATGAATCCGGGTCCTATGTGATTCTTCTACGATATTAGAAATGGAGGACATATTCACCAAACCTATTCCGTAATAATCCCATGATTTTTCTATGTACTATAAACATATAAAGCAACGTTGTCGACGAGTTTATTCTGCAATTATTTGGTAAACTAACTGGTTTTTTATGGTTTATTTTATAATAATTGTAGAGCATTAATTGTGTTTGACGGGTTTGTTGTGCAATATTATGAAACACTAATTGTGCTTGACTGGTCTGTTCCGTAACTAATAGCGTTTGACGGGTTTATTTCATAATATTTTAGAACACAAATTATGTTCGGCTGGTCTTTGTTTATTTCCAATAAACCGAAATAACGCTGACATTTAGTATTTATTTCATGACTAATAATCATATTAATAAATCACTGCGATTTTCTGTTTATAATTTAAAACTACTACTCGCCCACCTCACTTTTCATAATTGTCATTTTATGTTTTTCACTATTTGAAAAATAGCTTGTTATTTTATTACATCATAAATGACCAAGTCATTCGTAGTTGTGAGAGTCACTACATTCCTCTAAGAATATGATGAGATCTTTAGCGTTCGTCATTGATATTCCAATTTCAATGGCTTCAGTTGGGACTATTTTAGGACTTAGGTCTTGTCATCCAAGTTCTCCCACACTTGGTGATAATGTATGTATACTTCATGGGAACATCTTATAAAATTATCTTAAAAAAACGAAATAACTAATTCAAAGATGTGAAGTCAATTATATATATATATATATATATATATATATATATAGATATATATATATATATATATATATATATATATATATATATATATATATATATATATATATATATAGATATATATTATAATATATATATATATATTATACACCATATATATATTATATATATATATAGATACATATATACACATACATACATACATACATACATACATAGATACATACATATACATACATACATACATACATAGATACATACATATATATATATATATATACATACATATATATATATATATATACATATATGTATATGTATATATATATATATATAGATATATATATATATATATAAGGAAAAATTTTATTTTGCACCGAAACCTTTTTCATGTTTTTCATAATGCACTGAAAGCTATGTTTTATTCCAAATTGCACTGAAACCTTTCACCAAATTTTCAAGTTTCACAAACGTTTAACACCGTTAAATATTCCGTTAGTTAACCTTTTATTTGTTTCAAATCACACGCCAACCTTTGCCAACATGTTCAAATTACACAAAAAAAGAAAATGAAGAAAATTAATTAGAAAAATCCTAAAATTCCTAAATAATCCCGCCTGTAGTAGTATCTAATTGATAATTGATAGACATAGCACATTTTTAGCCATGATACTGCTCCCGCCTGTAGTAGTATCTTATTACTCTGTTTTATTCTTTGAAAGTTTGAATCAAATGAGATGTTATAATTGGCATATTATAGTGCAACATGGGTGATGCTTATGTTAGAGCCTATTTTTTATGACCTTTTTGTATTTATTCACTTGCTGATGAAGGAAAACATTTTGTTTCGCAAAACAAAAAACAAAAGTTAGAATAAATAGTGAGGTGGGTTTTTATGACTATTGCGAATTATCGTAAGTATCAATTATTATTTGGATATCGGAATGTATTTTGGTGTCAAACAAAAGTAAAATTATTATTATTATTATTAGGTGTCTTATTATTATTATTATTATTATTATTATGAGTATTATTATTATTATTTATTTATTTATTTTGTGTGTGTAATTTGAAAATTTTGGCAAATGTTAGTGTGTAATTTGAAAGAATAAAAGGTTAACTAACGGAATATTTAACGGTGTTAAACGTTTGTGCAACTTGAAAAGTTTGGTGAAACGTTTCGGTGCAATTTGGAATAAAACAAAGGTTTCAGTGCATTTTAAAAAAACATGAAAAAGATTTCAGTGCAAAATAAAAATTTTCCTACCCCCTAGGTTTTGATGAAAATCGAGAGGAGCTCCAAGCTTTTCCCATCTCCATCCATGGCGGATGAATAGTGCCGCGGGGTACTGTTCATCTTCCCCAAAAACTTTTTTTTTTTTAATTTTTCTTTTCTTAAATTCAATTAAAGAATCTGGAAATTTTAACTAAACATATGTATATAATAATTCACAGCAACAATAATTGAAAAATACATAAAAAATATAGTCATGATTCAGCCTAGCTCTGATACCACTGTTAGTAAAAGTGAGAAATTTGCCTCTAAGGCTAAGCAGCGGAAGTTTAAAAATTTTTAATCTCACTAAAACTGATATGACTATACTGTTTATTAAACTAGAAGAAATCACTTACGTGTCCTCCAGTAGATAAGCAAATTGACCGGGTAGCTGTTCCTCAATCTCCAGACAAAGCCTTGCAATCTCCTCGTCCGACTGGTTGATTTCTTCTTCGTCAGAGATGAAATCTTCGTCAACAAAATCTCCAAGATGGCTCATCAACAGGTTGATTAATTCCTTCGACCTTGGTATCCACGGGCAATGTTTCCACAAGAACGCTAGGAGGTACTTCTGTGGTTTTGAGCTACTGTGGAAAAATTATTCTTTCTGACTATCAGAGAAGAATATTTTACGTGTTGTTGGAATAGAATAGAAGACTGACTTTCTTTCTTTCTGATTTAGTCAGTTAGTTGGTTCAGAAAATCACGTAAGATTTTACCAAGTAAATCTTACTGACTAAAAGACTTCAAAAGTTATCAACTGACTAACAAACAGATAAGCCTTTTTGTTTAATTATCTCAATCAAAAGAGAAATTAAATCAAAGACTTAAAGAAGAAAAGAAAAAGGAAAATAAAAAATCAAAAATAGAAAAAAGAAACAACAACTCACGTTCAACGTGATGCTGGGCCAAATCGGCTCAGCCCAATTCCTTTTTTTGTTTTTTAATTCATTTTCTTTCATTAGGCCATTAATTCTAAATTCCGTCCAAATGCACAAGTTTTTAATTAATTAATTAAATCCAATTCAATTCAATTAATTATATTTCTAAAATATATTCCATATATATAATGAATTACTATTAATCTAATTAATAATAATTCCATTATATTTATATATAGTAATTCAACATTAATCTAATTAATATTTAATCCTATATACATAGCTCGTTTGTAGAAACACCACCTTGAAGTGTGACCCATAGGGTCTTGCATATTAAGCAACAATCTAATTAAGATCATAATAAATTACTAGACAATTTATCAGACAATATTAATATGCAAGGAACGTTTGTGAGGAAAACAAACCACCTGTAGCGTAAGGTACTTTGATGATACGGTCCCTTCATTCACGAATACTCGAATGAGTCTGGAATATGGTTATGTGTCTATTCTAATAACTTCATTCATTGTCTCTCAATCTTATTAATCGATCTATGAATTATGTCCAAACACCATTTTGACATATTCACATACGGTGGACACCGGTTTTATGATCGCACTAAATATGAGAAGTGAGTATTCTCTCCTTGTATCTATTATGGGGGAATGAATCCTATCTTGGCCCAATCACTCACACCATATGTTTCCTAATGTACCCAACGCATGCCGTATCTACCCTACTTTAAGAGTGCAAGCGTTGCGCATGGTCAGAGTACATTATTCCACATATGATGTAGTATTGGCCTCAAGTCTAAGGACTACTAACATCACCCTACACACCGATACTACCATAGACACTTAAATAACTTTACCAAATGGTTTCTCGGTTGGGTATGCCAACACTCTCCAAAGTGTCCATATGTTAATCATGAATAACCAAGTTCATTCGTAGCAGTGAGACCTACTACATCCTCGAATGATCTAATGCAACATATGCTAGCTTCAATCGCATCATTGATATCCCGTATCTCAATGACCTTCAGCTAGTGGCTTATTTTAGGACTTAATTATTGACACACAAGCTCCCACTAACTTGGTGATTACCTTAAGTCCTTGGGAACATTTTATCGAATAATTCAAACAACCAAATAATGTATTCATAAAATGTAATGCCAATTGTATTTAATAATGTATAAATAAATGAACATAAATAAAAGACAATAACTGAATGTGATCAAGTACATATCGTCCCTATCGTAGGTTGTCTCTAGGACATATATACTTTCAATATAAAGTTGACAGAAACTCTAACTTTGCACAATGTGCTATATGTTCCTAATTTTGCTTTCAACTTGGTTTTTGTTCCTCATTTGGCATTATATGAGAACCTTGTTTGTAATTTCTATGCAACTCAATGTGAATTGCAGGATCTAGCAACAAGAAAGATGATTGGCTATGCTGAACTCAGAGAAGGATTATATCATTTGAAGAATGATCATTATCAATCTAATGCTACTGCACTTGCTGTTAAAAGTGAAGAAATGAACAAAGCTACTGTTTGGCACCTTAGGATGGGTCACATACCTTTGCATAAAATGATTTCTGTAGGAGTAATTTCTGAAAATTCTTGTAATAAAGATTCTTTTAAATCTTGTGACATATGTCATTTCTGTAAAACAGAAAAAGATTCCTTTCAATGAAAGTGTATCAGTCTCTGATCAAAACTTTGATCTTATACATGTAGATATATGGCGACCCTTCCATACTGCATCTTATAATGGTCATAGATATTTTCTAACCATTGTTGATGATAGATCACGGTGTACATGGCTTTACTTGATGAAAAATAAATCTGAGACAAAAGTTCATCTCTTACATTTTTATAATTTGATCTTCAATCAATTTAACAGCAAGATAAAATGCATTAGATCAGATAATGGTCCTGAGTTCAACATGACCGACTTCTATTCTTCGTTGGGTATTATACATCAACGTTCATGTGTGGAAACACCACAACAGAATGGAAAAGTTGAAAGAAAGCATCAGCACTTACTTCAAGTTGCTAGAGCTTTATTGTTTCAATCTCATTTACCTCTATCTTACTGGACTGATTGTGTTCTTACTGCTTGTCACATTATTAACTGTCTACCAACTGAAGTTTTACAGAACAAAAGTCCATATGAGGTTCTTTATGGAACAAAGCCAGATTATTCATACTTGAGAGCTTTTGGCTCTTTATGCTATGCTTCTACCCTATCAGCACATAGAACAAAGTTTGAGTCTAGAGCAATAAAATGTATTCTTCTTGGCTATCCTACTGGCTACAAGGGATACAAATTATTGAATCTGGAAACCAAACAAGTTTTTATCTCCAGACATGTTCAATTTGTGGAAAATGTTTTTCCTTATGCTCCTGAAGTTGATAAATCATCTGAATATGTGCCTATGTTTACTCCTGTTGATATAGATTGTGATAATTCTTCTAACTACAACAGTAACACAGTGACTTATTCACATTTTGTACCTCCTTCTAATTTAGAAAATGTGCATGTAAATGATGTGTCTGATGATTATTTATAACATGCTGAACAAGAAGAACTCTATGACTTGATAAAGCCTCCTCCACCACCTATTATACCTGTTGCTCCTAATGTTATTATAGACACACCTGCTCTCTCTAATTTGTCACTGCAGGAGACATCAGATACATTATCAGTTGGAGGTAGTAGCATTTCAAGCATGAATTTTGAGGAACAACACAGTAATTCTGATGCACAACAAGGAGATATAGAGAACTTGGTTGTTAATCAACACTCACCACCACTTATAGATGGAAATTCCACAGAACAATCTACTGCAACCGCAATAGAGCAAAGGAAGTCAACCAGACTGAAAAGAGTTTCTAATCAATTATCTCTCTATGACTATAGTCTTCCACCATCATTACAGCATCATAGAGCAAGAAAATTTGAGAGTACATCTAAAGCTAATATGGTGATAAGATATCCTATTTCTGATCACTTATCTACTAATAATCTCTCTAGTGAACACAGGTGCTTCACAGCTGCCATTACAGTAGTTCCAGAACCAAGAAACTACAAGGAAGCTATAACCAATAAGGAATGGATAAAAGCAATGGACTTGGAGTTAGCAGCTCTGGAGAAGACAAAAACCTGGGAACTAGTTGACTTGCCAAAAGATAAACATACCATTGGATGCAAATGGGTTTATAAAGTAAAGTTTAATCCTGATGGCACAGTAGAGAGATACAAATCCAGATTAGTAGCAAAGGGCTACAACCAAGAGAATGGTTTAGATTATTTTGATACCTTTTCTCCTGTGGTTAAGCTAACAACAGTTAGATGCATTCTTGCTATTGCAGCTTCCAAACAGTGGTTTTTGCATCAGTTGGATATCAATACAGCTTTTCTCCATGGAGATCTTACTGAGGAAGTTTACATGACAAAACCTCTGGGATACACAAAAGGAGGCAACAATCAAGTCTGCAAGCTTGTTAAAAGTCTCTATGGCTTGAAACAAGCTAGCAGACAATGGTTCTTTAAACTCCACGAAAATCTCCTTTCTATTGGATATATACAGTCCAAAGCTGATGTTTCCTTGTTTACTAAAACCACAACAAATTCTTTCACTTGTCTACTAATCTATGTAGATGACATCATTTTAGCAGGAAACAGTATGGAGGAGATCACCTTTGTAAAACAACATTTGCACAACCAGTTTACCATCAAAGATCTAGGGGAGCTGAAATACATTCTGGGAATAGAAGTTGCTAGAGCTCAGAAGGGTATATCAATCTGTCAGAGGAAGTATGTTTTAGATCTACTACAAGAGAATGGCTATTTATCAGCCAAACCAGAAGATACTCCAATGGACGCAAAATCCAGACTAGAAAGAACAATTGACGATCTATTGTCGGATCCACAGCCATATAGAAGATTAATAGGTAAAATGATATACCTTATAATAACTAGGCCTGACATTTCTTTTTGTCTGCAGAATCTTAGCCAGTTCATGAGCTGTCCGACTCATAAACATCTAGAAGCCGCACATAGAGTTCTCAGGTACTTAAAGAAATCTCCCGGCCAAGGTGTATTCTATCCATCCAGCAATGAACTTCAACTTAAGGGATTTGCAGATAGTGATTGGGGATCATGTGACACAACCAGACGCAGTACCACTGGATATGCAATATTTCTTGGAGATTCCTTAATTTCATGGAAGTCTAAGAAGCAGACAGTGTCCAGCAAGTCTAGTGCAGAGGCGGAGTATAGGGCAGTAGCATTGGCTACTTGTGAACTACAATGGCTCCGTTATATCTTGGCTAATCTTCAAATACCACATGACAAACCGGCATTACTCTACACAGACAGCTTGTCCGCTTACCATCTTGCTCACAACCCCGTCCAACATGAGCGCACGAAACACATTGAAATAGATTGTCATGTCATCCGGGACAAGATACTCAATGGCACATTGAAGTTAATTCACATTTCAAACAGAGATCAGCTAGCCGATGTTCTTACTAAACCGTTGGCATCACCTCTTTTTAATCATTTCATTGTCAAGTTGGGTTTGCATAACATCCACCTCCAACTTGCGGGGGGCTGTAAGCAGAATTCAGATGAACCGAGATGAGGAACGAATCGAGGCATTGACAATTCGTTAAGTTCGCTGTATCGGATTGTACCTTACGTTACTTTACTTGTACGTAGCGGTTAGGATTAGTTAGTTAGTTAGGAACAGAGTTAGTTAGTAAGTTAGTAACAGAGCTTATATAAGAAAGCTCATTAGTCTAGATTCATTTTATCTTTTCTCTTGATCTTCTTCTCTGTACCTTCTGTAAATCATTCAATATAGAGAAATATACATTTCACACTGTGTGTCAATAAGCTACTGAATCAAGTTTTCTTGGCAGAAGTTGTCTCTGCTTGCTTCTGTATGAGTTTATGTGAAGTTTGATTTATAGTTCTTTTCCTGTTCAAGGTTAGTTGTACTTGTACGACAGTGTTGTACTTAGTTTGTAAATTGACAACTCTGGTATGTAAGCAACCTGCTAGTAACTTTTTGTTGGGCAGACTACTGTGACATGTGAAGACATTCGGGATAAGGCCGTCGCGAGTCTTGGGATCGTGGCTGGAATACGCTTTCGAAGCCTAATGATTTTATGTTTCACATGACCAGAATGAACACCTTGAAACCGAGCTTCTTGAGTTTTTCTCTTGGATACAATTTAGTAGCTGCCTGACCAAAGAAACTGAAGATGAAAAACTTTGGGACAAATTTCACAGCTAGAAAACTTTGCAGAACTCATTAACCAACCAAAAGACAACAATATAGCAGAATCTACTTGAATGGAACTTGATCAAATCTCACAAAAAACACTCTACTGATATAGAAATTTACATAAGACAGGAAAATTTAACTTGTTTCAGTTCACTGTATAATATCGGCCTATTAGACAGGAGTTATAGACACTCGTATAGTTGCAATAAGTTGAGTGATTTCACGTTGTCCTAATTCAGTTTCATCCACTCCATGGCAACCCAATTCCTTAATTAGTTTGAGACTTTCCCAAAGTTAGCTGCTTCAGAGAGAAAGAATGGCTGGCATTACTACTCTACTGCTGTTTCTCTCTTGTGATAAGGATGAAGAATGAACAAATTCATTTTCGCCTATAACAAGCCTTCTTAACTAGCAAAGAAAACTAATATAGTACTTGGATGAAAAGAGCAGATCAACTGCTGCAAATTAACTATCCAGGTAGAAGACAACAGGCTGGGATAATAAAAAACAGACAAAAGGATTGCAACAAATTACAAACAATGAGAAAAATAATTAAGCTCAATCAGCTGGTTTGTTACAACAATTCGGATGAACCAATTGCCAAGTTGCGTTAGGTACCACGTTCATACAATTGTTTTCCTCTTCTTTGAATATGGTAATTTTTTTTCTTAAAAAATTCTATAGAGTAGTTCATTTGCCTATAGTTTATGATGACTAACACCAGTTAATATGCAAACAAACAAATATTACCAAAACAAATGTTAGGTATGTTAGAATATCTCACGTCGTCACTTGTGAGAGTCAATAATAACACACATATTAACCATAATATATAAGCCTCTATAGTACTCACTCTCGCGAGTGAACAGTACCAGAGCCTGCAACACAATCTCTCACGCGCTGTTGGTACTAAAAAAGAAAGAGCGTTGCCTTATTTTCTTATTATTAATATTTTATTTTTCTTCACTTCATCAATTTTCTTTTCTCACTTTCGTCTCTTCTTTTTCTTTTCTTTTAATCTCATCTCCTTCCTCTCATGTCTCAGTCACTCTTTCAGGTATCTGGGAGACTGAAGATGAAACAAAAGAAAGCGAGAAGAGAAGCTGCAGCTAGCCGAATGCAAAAACAGCCCAGATTGAATTCTGAATCAAGGTATAATTTCCCTTTTCCCTTCTTAATCAATTTGGGGTTTTATATTTTACATGGTTAATTCATCAAAAATCTTTCTATTTTAGCCGCTGATTTTCGTTTTGATATCACGTGGTTAATTTCCCTCCTTAATCAAGGTATCGCTTCATATTTGTTTCTTGCATTAGTTGGTTTTCAACTTCTATTATTTAGTCTAAAGATGTTGAATTACAATTTGATTGATACTGCTTGCCTTTGGAATAATAACTTCAAATCAATGGACAGAATTATTCATCTCCCTTGGTTGTTACATGTTTTTGCAAATACATATGTGCTACATTGAAATTTTATACTTACATGTTTTGACATCTATATTCAGAATAAATATATGTTTTGTAAGTAGTTTTGATACTGTTTGAAGCTTCTAAAGTTATTTTTCTTAAAGGTTGTCATAGTTTGAAGCTTCTAATTATGCTACAGTAATGCATCATGGTTTACATATATATTTTTTATTTTTGGTTGCTTGTTATGCAATAGTTATGGTGCTTTTATTGTTTTAGGTGATATTATTTTTATCATATCGAATTAATTCAGTAATTCACATATATCAGTGAACAAGGCTATATTTTATCTGTTCCGACCTTGTGCAATATATGACTTGTGTACGCACATGTATATTAGCCATACTTTCAACATGAAATTTATAAGTTGTAATGCTAACCCTTCCACCATAGCTTTAAAACATTTGTAGTCATTCGTCGTTCTGGTGTGGCTCTTCTTCATCATTATACTCCTAAATATGATCATAAGATTTATATTATTAGTCAACAAATAATGATATACATGTTGAATATTGATAATAATTTTGAGTAAATGAAGCCCCCTCCATCTTTGTGAATAATAGCTAAGGGTGAAAATTGTTGGGGTAGAAGGTCCAATAACATAGCGATTTGTGGAACTTCTAGCCATAACATAATCACTTTCCATTAAGCGTAATTTGCAATACAACTTAATTTGACATTATATATTGATATTGGCTGGTTCAAAAGTCACAAGGAAGAAGCAATGAGTGAGCTCAACATATCTGATAGTTTCAAAAGCTTTAAGTCAGACATTTTGCCATATGTTATTAAAAAAGAAGGCTCTGCAAGCACATGACGGCAAGTTATCTTGCCCTCTTGTTTCCAAGGATGCCCCGGACATATAAAATATGTAGATATATAAACGCTTTTGCACTGGTGGATAAGTATGGTAAGCCAAACAAAATTCAAAACACTGACTTGCAATGTCAAATGGAAGGAGATGCAGGATCACATGCATCATGCTTTAAAGGAAGAACCAAATGAACATGCCATATATGCTTATACGCGTTCCCGGTCAAGATTTTAGTTACGCAACATGGAGTACGTCGATATAATTTAACAAAATATATAGCTTATTTTGTAGCAATTAGAAAGGAAGTTTGTGGTTCATGGAAAGTGTGGTGATTCCTTATTGTTTACATTATAATTTGATATTTTTTTCCTAAACTTTGGTTTGATGTGCCAACCTTACAGATTACATATACAATGTATTCAGGCCACGGGCTAAAGTGCACAGGCTTCACACTCGTAGGGTATGTGAACATGTATTCTTTTTAAGTGACTATGTTTGTTCAATGGTATCATTATCTGATAGAGACCTAAGCAAATTAAATGCTAACTTATGGGTCCCTTTTATGCCACACTGTTTTTTTAGCAAATATAAAGGAGGGAGAATAATCTACAATCGTTTGAAAAGCTTCGCCAGGTATATCCATCGACCACTTGAATGTTGACACTCATCTTGAGACACAGATCTTCAGTTTAGAGATATCAACACTTACAATTACATTTACATTCATGCTTGTGAACTTTTGGAATGCTAAACTACTTTGCTTGATATGGTTTTTTATTCAACATTGAGCAAACAAGGAACATAATCGAGGCTCTTATTAAGGTATAGCTGCTTATGGTATGATATTTCTCTGTAGAATATCACCTGTTTCATTAAGTGGTGGAAGCATTTCTTTTGTATCTAGAAAATTAGTGTTCATTTCGTCATTGTGGTTTTCTGTAGAGACTATAGAGAAGAGATAAAGCATGAGCTTTGCGAGACTGAGGTCAGCCTGCAAAGAATCCAAATGACATACAAGGTTTGCCTCCTTGCCTTTCCAAAACTCTTGAATTTTGTTGCTCTGTTCAAATTTTAGAAATTAATAGGGTTGCTGATAGTTAGCTTTGGAGATTGGTGCGTATCTGTTACATTTTCCTAATAGATATTCGTTTCTAGAACTTGCATGTAGAAGGTCGAAAGCACCACACACATTCTGGGGAAAGAAATGTGCATCAACTACCAATAATTCTGAAGGATAATTCTTTCTACACTTGATGTGGTGACATTATAAATTTTAATATCATAATTCATACTTCTAAGTCGAATTAATAATCTGAGTAGACTTGCACGTGTTCATGCAGGATCCCGATGAACCAGTTATGCTGTTCACCAAGACACTACATCCTGACAAGTTAGCAGCTGCAGGCATCACTCCTCCGTCAGATCCTTTAGTGGAAAAGGATGCACCTGCTAACTAATTTAACATCCGCGGAAGAATAGGCCGCGGTGGCAGAATAGTCTTTGACAGATGAAACCCTCTAATGCACACTCCAATCGACTGTGGCAAAACTTTATGATGCTCCCCTGCCCAAGTCCCAAGACCCTGACATTTAGCAATCATTGTCAGGATGACAATTTCTCTTCTCTTCTCCTCTGGAAGTTGATTCCCGTAATTTGATATTTACACGACACTTTGTAAATTGAAGTGCGGAAAAGTATATTCTGGGGGTGATTTGGTAATGGAGAATCATGGTAGTTGATCCAGTTTTCCTAGATGTAGTTGCTCGGTATGTGCTGATAAACATTCTCTTTGTTGTTGTTATTCAAGGTATGTAACAAATACAGTAAGTTTCCCTTTGTATATTGTAGGCTCTTACACTCCTTTTAATTGCTATTGAAAACATTTTATTCTGTATAATTTTTATGTTTAATCGAGGGGGTAAGATTTTACTGGCTCTTACACTTCTTTAATTGTGTTACTCTAATGCATCATCTGAATCATGATTTAAATTTTGTTGCTTGTTATGTGATAGTTATGGTGCTTTTATTGTTTTTAGATAAAAATTGTGATTATTACAAATTAATTCACATATATAAAGGAACTAAACTATTAGTAAATTCAGATTAAAAAGGAGTATCTAGAACTAACAAAAATTATACTTTAAAAGATAAACGTACTCGGTTACTATAGAACTTCATCGTTTTTGTGAGTCAATAGTTGCTTGTGATTCTAGCGAATATTTTTGTGAACATGAGGTTATATAATTCTCATAAATTATGTTTGCTATTAGGTATGTTAGACATTCACACTAACCAATTGACTATGTATTAGATCCCCGGGAGATTAATTTCATGGTGGTTTTATTGAGGGGAGTACTTAATTTGAAAATGTATAGGTGCGAACAAAATCATCTCCTTTTGTATAACTTGACAGATTTTACACATAAATTTTCAGTTATGTAGTACTAAATCTGTCACAGAATTGTTTACATTAGTTTTGTTGGGTTTTTTAGTCGCATTTGACCGCCAATTAATCCTTAAACAGCACCACAAAAATTTAGTATATTTTATCTGTCCGACCTTCTGAAATATTACTTGTGTTCAAACATCTATATTATACATGCCTCCAACAAGAAATTTATAAGTTGTAATGCTAAGTACCCTTCCTGCATGGCTTTAAAACATTTGTAGTCGTTCGTCGTTCTGGTGTTTCTCTAAACGTGATTTTTTCTAGACATGTATTTCAACATGAAATCTATACGTTATAATGAAGAAGTTCTTCATTATAGTCATAACTGATCACAAGATTAATGTTATTAGTCAACAAATAATGATATATTTGCAATAAAACTCCATCGGACATTGTATATCGATATTGGCAGGTTCAAAAGTCACAAGGAAGAAGCAATGCGTAAGCTTAGTTATGATAGTTTAAAGGGTTAAAGTCAACATTTTGCCATATGTTATTGAAAAGAAGTCTCTGCAAGCACATGACAAATTATCTTGCCTTCTTCTTTTCAAGGTTGCCCAGGAGACATAAAATAATGCAGATATATAAACGCTCTTGCACTGGTGGTGAAGTATGGTAAGCTGAAAAAAATTCATAACACGGACTTGCAAAATCAAATGGAAGGAGATGCAGGATCACATGCTTGATACTTCAAGGAGATAACCAAATGAACATGCCATATATGGTTATAAGTGTCCGCGAGCAAGATTTTATTTACGCGGCATGGAGTACATCAATATAATTTAACAAAATAACAACTTTATTTTCCATGATAGTTTCTACCTTTCATAGTTTAGTGTGGCGATTCCTTATTGTTTCCATTGTAATTTGAAATTTTTTATCTAAACTTTAGTTTAATGTGCCAACCTTACATATTACATATGCATAAAATAATTTCGCGTCACACGCGTAGCGTGTGGGGCGAATTCTAGTATATATATAAGTTGGATAACCTTATTACCTTAACAATACCTTCACATACCCGTGAGAGACCCGATGTGAACAAAAATTAATTAATACTACTACATACACTACTTGCTGCTGCTCTCAACAAGGTTCAACAAATATAGCAGATCATAATCTCCTTCCTTCATTACTCATTCCTTCCATTTCAATCCTCTCAAATCCTACCTAGCTTCCAAATACAGAAGATCCTAATTAATCCCTCCATGGCGGCTTATGCAGCTCTACTCTCTCTTAACTTCACCATTGACCAGCTTCACCAGCGCTCCATTGTTTACCAACCCCAATACCCGATTCAATCTGTAAAAGAAACAATCACTTTTCTTCTTAAAGTTTTCCAAGGTTATGATTATCAATCGATCACTGAAGAGATTGTTGAGCTGGAGAGGCAGATTGCAGAGGCAGCTTATGACGTTGACTATGTCATCGAGTGTCTCGCTTTGGATCCAGTTCTTGAGAAATCTGGTGGATACAAGCTGGGGAAACACAGCTCAAAGATTTTATCTGAAGATGAAATGATCCAAATCATGACAACGTTTCTGTCTTTCGGGGAAAAGGCCATGAAGATTATGGACGTCAAAGTAAACTCGGATTCTGATTCTGAAGATGATCATCAACTGCCTAGTGGTCGTCCATCATCAAGATCAGTTAATCATCGGAGTGTGAGAAACAACCTTGTTGTTGGATTTGATCACGAAGTAAACTCGGTCATCCATCGAATCAGATCTCAGCAATCTAGTCATCTCCAGATACTGCCCATTGTTGGGATGGGCGGCCTTGGAAAGACTACTCTTACACGACAAGTATTCTCTAGTAAAAACAAATTTATGAAGCATTTTGATATTCGTATGTGGTGTACGATCTCTCAGTCACCGGACCTCCAAACTGTTCTTGAAAATTTTCTACAGGACCTGGGGGTTGTTAATGATGGCCAAAGTAATCCAGGGGAACAACTGAACAGGCGTTTATCCGGGAAGAAATACCTTGTAGTACTGGATGACATCTGGGGCATTGATGTTTGGGATACAATCAGAAGTTTCTTTCCGGATAATGGCAATGGTAGTTTGATCATTATGACCACCAGGCTGTTAGATGTGGCTTCTTATATTGGCACTTGCGAACCATATATATTACGGCCCTTAAACGTAAAAGCAAGCTGGGAACTACTCGAAGAAAATGTGTTTCGAGGACATTACTGTCCTCGTGTGTTGGCGGATATTGGGATGCAAATCACTAGAAGTTGTAGGGGACTACCTTTAGTAATCGTTGTGATTGCGGGACAACTGTCAAACAACATCACAAGAGATTATTGGGAGAATGTTGCTATGCATTTGAGCTCGACCGAAGATTCTGAAGGCGAAGATTGGTGTCTAAAGATTCTGTCATACTGTTATGAAAACCTGCCTGTTCGTCTCAAACCTTGTTTCTTATACTTTGGAGTTTTCCCAGAGGATCATAGCATCGAAGTGTCTCTATTCATCAAGATGTGGGTTGCGGAGGGGTTTTTGAAACCAAATGGAGATCAAAGCTTAGAAGATGTTGCCATGGAGTATGTAGAGGATCTTATCCACAGAAATCTCATCTTGGTTACTGACGATCTTCCATAGGGAAGTTCAAGTATCTCCAGATTCATGATTTCTTAAGGGATTTATGCCTAAAGAAAGCTCATGAATATAACTTTCTTCGTAGCCGTACATACCTTAACCTCGGCATTCTTCCTGGCGCCGACAGAGATTATCCTCTGTACCTCCTCCCCACGCATGAGAGATCTATAGGAGTATCTCCTTTCAAACTGGCAAGCAAATGGGATTTTTGTGCGAATACGAATCTGATGCATTTTCGCCTCCGGTGTATTCACTTATCAGCTGCTCAAGTCATGGACATTTTGGTTTATCCAACATCTCTTGCTTCAATCTCCTTGTTTCAGAATCTACACAGTCTATTGATGAAGAGTATTCCAAGGGAAGAGATAGTTTTCCTGCCACCTCAGATATGGAAGATGCCACTGCTTAAACACGTAGAGATCCAACGAGTCGTCTTACCTAATCCTCCAGATGCCGATTCCCTCGTTAATGAGAAAGTGCCATTTGTGCTCAAGAACATGGAGACGATTCTCAATGTATACAATTCCAGGTTCAGTGATGAAGTGTGCAAAATGGTTCCGAACCTAAAGACACTGAAAATGTCATTCACAAAAGCGTATGAAAGGCCGGTGTGTGGAATGTTTTATGATGCACACATAGCTTTCCCACAATCACTGAGAAGTTTGAGGTTGGATGGTAGCATGATTCCTTGGGAGGACATGGCGAAGGTGGTATCGTTGCCTAATCTTGAAACGCTTAGTCTGTGGAATGATGCCTTCTGTGGTAGTGAGTGGAGGACGATTGAAGGCCAATTCTGTAAGCTAAAGACCTTACATCTTGGATGCTTAACTTTGGAGCATTGGAGAGCCAAAAGTACCCACTTCCCGGTACTTGAGCGACTGGCTTTCTATAGAATGCAGAGATTCAAGGAAATTCCAAAAGAAATTGGACATATTCAGACTCTCAAATTGGTCTCTCTGGACGGATGTTGCACTTCTCTTGCTCGTTCAGAAGCATCTGACGGATATGATTATCGACTTCAGCTGTCGAGAGTAAATTTTTTTTATCATATCTTTTTCATTTTATCATAGGGGGGTGACCACTAAGACACCCTCGAATAGAGGATGTGGACCCCACGCCCTCTATTAGAGTGTGTTGCAGCAGTGGTTACACCCTTAGCATTTAATAACTGATCTTTTGACTATTACATTAATTCTAATGGATCCTTTTATATTCATTGCTACGCACACAGATGGATATTGCAGTACATGATGGAGTTCAGTGTAGTCATTGCAAAATGTACCCCATACTTGGTGTTAGATACAAATGCATAGATTGCAAGAGATCTAACTTTAACCTTTGCGAAGAATGCTACAAATTACGACCTCTCCATGAGGAGTACTCTAATGATCCGAGGGAAACTTGGGACCACAGGTTCAGATTTTTTGGAAAATTGTCAGATATAGTCCTTTAATGTGTGTTCTGTCCAAATATGATGTTTTGTAGCTAGATGGATGTGTTTTTGTTGAGAGCCTTGTCTCGCCCAGACATCTCTCTATCTGTAGCTGAGAGAACATAAAAACACCCAGTGGTATAGTGAGTTTCTATATGAACTCAGTTAAGCTGAATGGATTCGTTTTGATATTACTACTTTGGCAGTTTGTTTTAGTTTCTTGCACTTTAAAGTCTTATAGAGCTTTGTGTGTGCAAAGCTCACTTTGCTTTGCTTTCTAATTTTATAAGAGATGCATCTTGGACAGTACTTGTGGAACTCATTGTGACATTATAAAATTTCCAGGTCTATGTTCCTAGCTCTTTTGTTATCAGCGTTTTCACAAAGTATATTTCAGACTCTGTAACGTTTGCACTTATCTAGTCTAACTTCCTAGAAAGAACATTGCCATCGCAGTATGTCTGGTGAGGATGCCTATGAGTTGAAATGTATGATTATATTTCCTGAATTTTCACACTTTATTTATAGTTTTCTTGAATGTTTGATGGCATGACATTACTTCTGGTGAGCTTGTCTGTTGCTCTCATCACATATTTAATCATCTTAAGAATCCTCAATTTAAACCTCTTTTGATTCATCTTCGATTCACTCAAATTAGGGAAAAACCAAAAGAAGAAACCTGTAAAATGCAAGCTCTGTGTCTATAAGCTACTGAATCAAGTTTTCTTGGCAGCAGTTGTCTCTGCTCTTGTTCATACTGTATGAGTTTATGTGAAGTTTGATTTTGTAGTGCTTTTCCTGTTCAAGGTTAGTGATGTACCTGTATGACAGTGTTGTACTTTGTTATGTAAGCAACCTGTTAGTAACTTTTACTTGGGCAATCATGTCACTCCCCAGTTCCCTGCCTTTGTTACCTCGGTTGAGTACAGCCTGGCACCGGAGAACAAGCTCCCCGTGGCCTATGACAATGCCTTAACCTCCATCTTATGGGCCAGGGATCCGGCTCTGGAGATAGGCGGTCGCAAATCTTGTGACCCACGCGCGCGGATGGAATACACAGAATTTGTAGTGCTGTTGCTTTAAACTTGTACATATATAGAATGTGTTGTTGAGATCCGTTCTGTTTGCAAGTGAACTTATTATACCTAACTGGAAGACCTCAAAATACCCCCAAAGAACTTATTATGGTGATTGAAAGTTTGCACATTCAACAGTGGTCCCATTCTGAGAGTTCTTTAATCATATGCTCTGATAAGATTACTAAATTGAGGCAAGTGGAGAAAAATGAAAACTTGAGCTAATTAGTGTCACACCTCACAAGTCATGACAAGTTGATTGGATAAAGATTATGAGCCAAGCTGCCAAGGTAACAACAAAGCATGGGAACATTTATTGGATCATATATTACAGATATAAAAATGAGGACTAACAGAAACAATCCAAAAGAAATGTGAGGTAGATGGAATAGTTTGTTGAGATCCATTCTCTTTGCAAGTGAACTTATTATACCTAACTGGAAGACCACGTACCCCCCGCAGAAATTTGCCTCATCAATTATAACTACCAGCCATATACTGAACTAGCTGACTGGAGTATGGTATTGCTTATTATGAGCTTGTTTCTTGATGAATGTTACATGAAAGAATACGGAGTGTCGTCGAAAGAAGATGCAGTCTCTTTAGATTTTTTTTTTTTTTTTTAAACGGTTAGCAGTCTCTTTAGACTTATTTCATGTCAAATATAAAATTGTGTTATTTTCATCTATCTCACCTTGTCTCTCGTAAACCGAATGTGCAGTGTAAATTTGTGAATGGAAAAAAGAATTACTCCATTAAGAGCACTACCAATAGTAGACTTCAAACATGGAGCATATTTCCTTATTTTGATGTGCTCCAAAAACAACCTTCCATTATGAGCTTCCAGTGGATTGTTGTAGAAAAGTGATTCAATCAAGATCGTCATCATGCATTTTCTTGTTCAACTGCAGAGGCGGAACCAGGGGCGGGGCGGGGCAGGTGGGGGCGTCCGCACCCCCCTCCCCCCATCTTTTGAATTTTTTTATATGTAGTATTTACGATTTTTCAAGTTTTGTATAGGTAATATATACGATTTTTCAAGTTTTAGCCCCCCAAACTTTTGAAAAATCATGTTTATATAATTTGCCCCCCTTCAAATCCTGGTTCCGCCCTGTGTTCAAGGGAATGGCAACGGTTTGTACGTAATTTGGCAGTAATTTGAGATGGTGGTGATTAATTAAGGGCAAAAGGAGAACGAATGGGGAAGTTGATCAAACTCATTGAAGGGTTTCATGAGTTTTGAAGGCAGCTTAATTATATTGTTTATCTTGATTAAAGTCTTAATTCTTACCTGATCACTGCAACTTGGTTGATGAATGATATTGATAGGAGAAATACTACATTGGTATTATAAAATCATGTTTGCGAAACATGCATACATGTACAATCAGTAGTATATAAATATGCCTCTTCATCTTTGTTTATTTGAACATATAAGAAACTACCATTGGTGTATGTTTTTGCCCTGAAGCCAAATGCCATTACTCTTCACATGGTACACACAAGGATATATTTCACAAGGATGATCGAACACCCTAGCATCAAAGACGTTGAAGCTCGCCTGTTTGGAACCTGAGTTAAACAGACACCAAAACAAAGTACTAAAAGGCTTTTCACAAAATGAAAATTGGTACCATTCATTTGAGTTTAGAACATGTTGTCCAAGATTGTCATCTTTAGATTTGCAATGTACTAGTAACGGAGAAGATCCCTGATCAAGATTATTAACAATCTCAACTGTAATTCGAGGGATCAACAAGCAACTCTCTACCAAATGCATCAAAGTTGCATAAACTATGAGAATGATTACAAGTACACAACGCATGCTTTTATTTTCTGTTTGTTGCCAGTGATTTTCATTATTAAGAGGTGGGCTGGTGGTGTGTGTATGTATATATGCTATAGCATCATGCTCTTCAATTAGTAGAAGAAGAAAGGAAAAAAAAAGAGGTTCACATAATATGTTGATTTTTTTTTCCATTATTATCAATACATAGACTTGAATGTCTTAAAACAAAATAACTGTAAAGTTTGCATAATTGAAAATCATAGAAAAATAATTATTACTTTATGAGAAGTATACTACATAGAAACGACCAGAAAAATATAAAAGAAACTAAAAGTTGATGCTAAAATTGAAGGTAGAAAACAAAATGTAAAAACAAATAAAAGTTCAAGGCTGAGAATGAGATCTAGTAGTATAAAAATAACCAAAGCAGGCAAAGATCTATTCACCGCCATGGCACCCACCTGATACCTCATTCTTGAGTTGGAATTTTGGTATTTTTGCTTGGCGATAACATTTTCTTAATTTACAACTCCCTTTTTTAACCAATAAAGCAGCATACTTTTTGGCCAGACATGGCAATTATTACTAGTAGTTAATTTATACTACTAGTACTAGTAGTTAATTTATACTACTAGTATTAAACTTACATAATTCAAAATTAAAGTAAATCAACCTTCAAGTATTTTAACCATGCATTATTCTTTTATGTAGCCAGCATTACCAGTCATTATTTGTTATACTAATCTAACAGTATACCAGTAACAAACTTTGTCAGTGTCATCTACCACGAGGAGTCTGCAACAGATGGACAGAAACAAAAGTTCAGAATGTTTTGGTTTATACTCCGTATCAACTATCCCTTTTGTACAGCAAAGTTCATATAAGGAAACTACGCACATCAATTTAAAGACGTACTAAGATTTAGAATATACAATTAAACTGAAAATCAAGCTTAAGAAGATGATAGTGACATACATATATCACCGTTGCACAAGTTCCATTGTGTAACCCTCTGCACAGTTGCATGTTCAGAGTTGCAAATGCAAGTTATTGGGTCTGCAAAAAGGGAGACAGAAGACCTGATTAATGCTCTAATATAGCGTAGTTCATTTTCATATTATCACCCAAGCAATGAAGTTATTATACATGAGTGGAAGAATAGTTTAGAAACTAGTACCGATTGAAAAGAAGAGATGGGTCCAGATACTCAAGTATTTCGGTTGCTAGTTCCTTATACTCAAGTTGTCCTGTAGCAGAGTATACATACTAGACCTGATTCAAGCAGTTTTGCCAGCATCCCCGCATTCCTCCTGTGTGAAAGGTAATGCAGTTTGCAGTTTGACACACTAGTTGCACTGCCAGTGAATTTGAAAGGGGTTCTCGAGTGTCAACTAGCATCATCAGATGAAGAGCCTTTTGGTGAATGTGAAGACTCATCAAGCTCGCATTCAAACTGAAAAGATTTGTTTTTAAGCTGTGCACGTGGAAAACACATGTCATGGGGCGAATCTGGTGATGTTGCTGATCGATTTTCACTATCACACAAGTCACTGCCAGTGAATTTGAAAGGGGTTTGTCAACTAGCAACACCGGATGGAGAGCCTCTAATTGAATGTGCAGACTCATCAAGCTCACATTCAAAACGAACATATTTTCTCTGAAGCTGTAGGCTTGGAGTACATGCCACAGGTGTAGCTAGTGAAGTCACAGATTGAATTTCACTTTCAAGCAAATCCTTAGGTGCACTAACATCCTCTGCATCACTGCTGTGGATTGAGATGGAAGATTTACCATCAGACCATCACTAGCTATGCCAACAGTTCCCATATGACTGCACTGGATAGAAGTTGTAAATTCACTAGCTATACCAACAGTTCCCACATCAATAGGTGAATTAACGTTCTTCGTGCAACTACTTTGTTTAGAGCTTGTAAGTTCTCCGCAATTATGTCCATCTATCATGCAGCTGGAAGGAATTTGAATTGGAAAGCCGTGCTATAGTTCAGATAGTATCTAACAAATTGGTAAAATTGTTTTAGAAGAGAAGTACCTGTGTGGAGAGTCCTCCAATGAATCTTCAACTGGAATCAGAGATTCATTACATAGCTGCCCCAAAATCAGCTTCTCAGCAGATGCATTGTCAAGCCACAAATCAGTTACGAAGTACTACTCTTTCAGTCTTTCTTCAATTTCAGTAGACACGTCTGTAGACACCTAAATTGCGTAAATTCTGGTGTTTTACTATGTTAGAATATCTTTGTAATTAGAGATAATTATCACAAAATATATATGATGATAATTATAGGATTAGGAGAATATTCTTATCATATCCCTTAAGATATGGTTTAGCTTGCTCCCTAAATCACCACTCACCTATATATATGAGATGGTGATTCTAGATATAGTTAGAGATGGAGTCACAAACGACTTCATCAAACTCCCTAAACCAAATTGTAGGTAAACTCCAAATCCAAACCCCTACTACAAAATTGTAGGTTAGATCAAACCCGGAACAAGTCATTTGACCCCGGTAATCCAGTCCATATAGATTAGAGAGAGGAATCAAGAGATCACGGAAGTTGTAACCCACAAATTATCAATAAATATCATATTCCATGTTTTTTTACTTCCATTTTATGTTTATTTGCAGGTTATAAAAATTCATGGTTAACAACGTCCTTATCCCAATTCTTTACAGCATTTCGAATCTTAACTGGAGTATCAGGTACAGTTCAGCAAGCTTTGAAAGACCTAGTCTGCAGATAATTATCAAGCCAGAATCACACCTCAGTTTGTGAACAGCTTATCTGAATAATTTAGTTCATGCATACAATTTACACTAGCATCCTGTTACTGTACAATTTACTTATAAGCAAGCATTATCAGTGTATTTTGAATGGAAACGAAATTTAAAAATATATCACAAAATTTAGGGCATAATTAGCTAAGGATCAGATCAAAAAGTACATACTGTCTAGCTATGAACTAATCCTGAAATTAGATCATCTTGAATCACATTACAATAGAAAATCACATAGTGCAATGGTTTCTGACAAAGTGTAGAGCCTTCAACATTGAATTTTAAGCTTTGGGAGAATTTAACCAAAGAGAACTACAAGAATCAACAATAGCTTTTCTGCATGCTCCCTCGCAGGGAGGGTAACAATCTACCACAGGATGAACATAAGTGAAAAGTATCTACTTAAGGCAATCGAAGATGCATCATAACTTAAAGGAGCATTATAACTTTAGAAGTAAAACTAAATTCTCAACTTCACGATTCAACCATGGGACTTCCCAGAACTGCAGAAGTACTGGATTTAAGTTTTAATACAATCCACAGCTTAGATCCAAAAATTACAATCACCCGAAGAAGAAACTGATTCATGAGGCATATAACACTTAAAACGGAGCTACAGTCTACCATCGCTACAGCATCATCACTAAAGATTTCATGAATAACCAAATAACCAAGGATGCTAGCCAAAACACGTAGCGCATGACTAACAAAACAAAGCAATATGGAACTGCCAAGCTGCAAGACAACATTCAACCAAACCAGAAAACAAAAACTGACTACACACCTCATGCTCCAGTGCATTAAATTCACGCTCTTCAGGCAGCAACAGATGCACAGATTCCCCATCCCTTCGTAGCGTTTCGTCTTTCTCTTTCCATTTGCAAGAAAACAAAGTCACATTAAGTACACCATCAAAATGTTCACAAAACACATGATCAACCAATTTCCTTGCAGAACGAAATGCAAACAGATACCAGCTAGCCAAATGCATCCTCAAACCAGTTGAAGAAGGCAAAGTAGAGAAGAAACCGATAAATGAGAATAAACCTAACCTATTCAACATAAATGGAATTAGCTACTGACCTAACCTTATCAGCAGGAAATTGAATCAACTATCACCCTCACCTAATCAACAGAAAATGGAATTAACTGAAGACAAGTATAGAATCAATCTGTCCGCCAATCGATCCTTAGAAAATCCAATTCGACCGTACATAATTGCTAAATATTACGGAAGAGAAGATCAGTGAGGAATTGGAATGATAACAAAGATCCGCACTGTGATGGATTTAAAATATGGTCTAGGGTTTAGGTTCGTAGCCATTGTCAAGCTCTGAGAGTTTTGATTCGATCGATATGGTTGAAATTGACAATCTGTTTCTCTTTTGGGTTTCTAAATGAATAAATGCCATTCATTTTGCAAATCAGTTCCTTAAGTTAGTCATAACTACAGTCTACAAATAAACCGCCGAAAATTAATGCAGGTGTCACTATAGGTGGATATAGTGATGCTTTTCATCAAGTGTGACATTTGATACAGTCTAATTAGAAGGGTTTTATTGTAGTGATATAACAGTCGATCTTCCAAACCCACCGAATTCAACAACATAACACACCTGATAGATGAAACTGAATTTCAAAACAGTATATTAACATTTCTTCACTGCGTTGTTTTGAGCTGATTCTGCATGCTTTTGTTCCTGTGCATCGCTTCATTCATCAACAAAGCCTCTCATTCTCATTACAAAGCTGCATATTATCTCGTAGCTTATGTCGAACCTACAACAAATCAAATTTATTTGAGATTCTTTCAGATTAGTTCAACGTGCGTGCAATATGAATACCTTACAGGAACAGAACTGTAGTGCATATACAGAACCAAATTAACCGAGGTTTCATCATTACCTTCAATTGATTGCCTTTGTTTTGGAACCAGGACTTCACTTGCAATGGGCGCTTCCCAACTTGGGGAAAAGTTCGTTCTCTTTGTTGATTGTCACTAGGACGAGGACACTCTTTCAAAATCCTGCATTATTACAAGTTTTACACAAAATGTTCAAATAACGCTTGATTAATAATCACAATCTAGGCACCAGGTAGAAAGGAAACAAAAAGAAAAAACAAAAAAAAACAAAAAAAAAAACAAAAAAAAAAAAAGAGAAGAAGAAAAAGGAAACGATTTGATAACACTAAAACCTTCATTCTCTCCAGCAAGTTTTATGCTGAGCTTTGTCTTGTCTGTCTTATCAGCTTTTTGATGTCATCGCGCACTCTCTGGCGAAATAAATAGATATTGGTATATGTATTTTACTATTATCTCAAAGTTTAAGTAGGATTAGATATGTAAAGTCAAACTAATTCATACCTAAAATGAGAAAATAAGGAAACAGATATATAATTTGGGCCGGGCGAAAAGGAAAACGTATCAATAGCTTTGAGACTATGATTAGGTGTTGAGAACCATCATCCCCATTAAGGTGCACCTACTAAATTCCGATGATGAAATTTTATTAAAAAATTCGAAAATGAGATATCGGGCAAGAAGAAACAAGGGCTCAAAAAGTAATAGCAAAACTTGTTTACAAGTAAATGCATTTTGTCAAATTTCACAGCTTACATGTTCTAGGTTTCCATGTACGAACAACAATTAATATAAGTTGGTACTATTCAGAAACACAGAATAGGAACAGAAACACCTACTTGTAGCCGAGGAAGGATAGAACTCATATATCTAATTTCAATCAGATACGTAAAACACAGAGAAAAAAGAAAACAGAACATAAGGAGTCACACAAGCAAGCAGAAATATTTCAACAGTGTTAACAATTTTAACAAACATCGTACAAAAATATGGTATGACTGGTCGATTTCAGCTGAAACTGGTGTACTGACCAAATGAGCAAGAGATGCAGAGAGCAAAGTCCTATACCTCCACAAAAATCTTTAAAAAAAAAAAATAGAGGGGTATTGTATAAAATGATTTTGTAGCTAGCTTCGGCTTAATAGATCCTGTCTGACATCTCATTATTACTAGTGCATGAAATGGGTGGAGAAGCAAGCATTACGTGTACAGCATTATGGCCAAACCAAGCATGCGGACATTAAGGTTTACTAACGGATGTATAGGTGCAAGCATTGGGATGGATGAAGATAAAACACATTTTCGTAATGAAGCCAGAATTTACATAAAGTTGAATTAACCACACAACTACAAAGATAAATGGAATATACATCAGGCACAATAATACACCCAGTAATAAATCCATGCAAGAATATGATTGAATACAGATGTAAACTGCACATAAAAAATTAACATTCTGCCTCATCACAAAAGAGATGCGGACCAGTACATGCCACTGGCGAGCATGGCTAGAATCATGCGTCAAATCCTCCCACCTGAGGCTATAATCTCTGATGATGCAAAAGAGACCGTTCAAGAGTGCTTGTCCAAATTCTACAAGAAGGTCACGAAAGAGATGCAGACCAGTGCATGCCATTTGCAAGAATTGCTAGAATCACGAGTCAAATCCTCCCACACGAGGATAAAATCTCTGATGATGCGAAAGAGACCGTTCAAGAGTGCATGCCATATTTCGGCAAGAAGGTCAAGAAAGAGATGCAGACCAGTGCATGCCATTTGCGAGAAATTTCTAGAATCACGAGTCAAATTACTCCTCCCACCCGAGGCTAGAATCTCTAATGATGCAAAAGGGACTTTCAAGAGTGCATGCCCCAGACTCTGCAAGCTCACATTGGAAATGCATTCTATTGGCCAGCAGGATCATGAACGGGCCAAAGCGATTGGCATCATCACATTCCAAGCCAACAACAAGTGTCACATGGATAACCATGTGTTTGAAGCATTGCCTGTCTGTAAGATATGAAAAAGATGAACAAGTTTTATTATTAAGAATTGAACAACATAAGATATTCACAGAATATAAACAGATGAATAGCAAATAGTAGCATTTAAATTTCTAAAACATAAGATATTTAACATGTTTTTCCATCCCTCAAATATTCAAATTGTATCACATACATGATCGACGATAAAACTTATAGATCTAATGTAATAATAACATTTCAATTTGCAAATCCAATAAAACCATCTAATTTAAAATTTGGACAGGATTTAATTATGCAAAATCATACCCCTAGCAAAATCTAGGCTAAAACGACAACGTGGATGTCTAGATTCTGCAGAAACTCGTATATCGAATCAGTTCATACCAAATCAAATCGACTAATAACTCGTAAATCAAATCGAATTGATACAAACGTATATCGACTAATAGCTGTGATTTTGTTCACGGATCCACGAATAACTGGTAAATCAAATCGACTAATAACTCGTAAATCGAATCGAATTGATACAAACGCATATCGACTAATAGCTTTGTTCACGGATCAACGAATAACTGGTAAATCAAATCGAATTGATACAAAATGACATGGATTAAGATAACAACTTACAGTTTTCTTTTCCAATTCCATCCATTCCCCTTCTGAGTTCAATCGGAGAGACACCGGAAGCTTCATCTGTGGACTCATCGTCGCCGACTGCTGCCATCTGGAGTGTCATGAGAGTGTTTGTTTCAGGCGAAAGAAATTAGGGTTCGTATTTAAAGAGTGGAAGGGTGATAATGACAGAGAACGTAAATACTAATGCCAAACCAAATTAATATGAAGTTATTCATATAAATGTGATTTGTAAAAAGTCAATTAACTTGGGAATAATAATATTTACTCTGGCATTATTACGGACCAGATTCGATGTATGGTCCAGATTTGATTTATTATTTAACTTGGAACCGAACGTACATGATGGAGAGGTTTAGTTGCCCGGTCGACCGGAGCTCTCCGGAGAGTTCCTTGTAGCTCCGGTCCTTTTGCTTTCAGTTTTCCTTTCTTCAATTAATGAATAAGAAAGAATGAAATGGAGTCGGTATTTTTTTATCTTTTTAAATTAAAGTTTTATTGTTAAAATGTATGTCGAACACCACTTTCTTGGTTATTTGATGTCGTACACCACTTTTTTCGTGTCAGCAAACTTTCTTTATTTTTTTATGTCGAACACAACTTTTATGGTGTCATAAAAGTGGTGTCCAACACCAAAAAAAACCGTGTCTGGCATTATACAAATTGTTTTGTGTTCCTGATGTGTCCATGTATTTGGATTCTCTTACTTTCTTTCATGTTTTTACTTGATGACTTAGAAGATCATTTTGTTTTGTTTTCCTATAGTTGGTGCACTGGACTCATGTGTATACTTGTTATACGGTGTATTGATCTCTTTTGTGTATGTGTGTTCTTTGTTAGTCTTAAATTGCGCGCTTTAAATTGTAATTTTGGTTGGGAGGGTATTTTTAATATGTTGTATTATGAGCCTTGTACGGGTTTGACATGGATGAGAGCGAGGGAAGGAATATTGCATCATGTGTGGGAGAGTTAAGGTCAATTAATAACATTTTTGTGTCTTTATTTCACCCTTGTAATGGCTGGTTCTGCACGCAAGAAGATGCGATGTAGCATCTGGGGAACACATTGACCGGTAAATATGTATCTATTTCAAGAATAGTCACTGGATTGGAGGAGCTCCCTATGATGCCATCCTCTGAATTTCACAAGTTCATCAATACTAAGGCATGCATCAGTAAGCATAAATTTGTTTACATGTTTTCTGTTACTTTTTTTTCTATTATCGTTTTGCTATTTTGTTCAGGCCTTAACAGAAAACAACCTTTTTTTTTATAAATATATTATGTTTGATTCATATATGTGGTTCAGTACCTTGTGTTTCAAGGCACTGCTTGTGTCGTGATTGCTAGTCTGGAACCTCATTCGCTCCCTATGAAATTAAGCCAGGGCCAAGGGCAAAAGCTGATTCATGAATATGCAGCAGTGGACATGGAGTATGTCAGCACTCAACATAATGGTGTTCCTTTCGTTTTCTTTTGCCTTGAAACCTTAATTTACACTGTCATGTACTTATTCTATTTAGTTTTTCTAATTAACAGGTGTCCATCTAAAATAGATTGCAGCCTTTTGTGTTAACATTTTGGGAAAACACAGTGCCTAAAGAGATCTATGATATGCTGGACTCGATCGCTAGGAGACCAGCCGTGATTCTCTTGAATTTTTTGGTGACACCATACTTTGGTATATTTTTTTTCACTTCAACAAATGCATATTATAATACAGAATTTACATGAAGCAAATGTGATAATAGCATCCAAATTGCAAAACAAAGGTCTTTCTATATCATCCATATGCAAATAAAGTAACATGTAAGTAGTAATCTGTGTGGCTGATTTTGTTTAACATGCTTTATGTTTTGGTGTTTCTAGGATAGTACCAGCGAGCTGGATGTAACTTTTTTCGGTGAGGATGCTGCTGAAAACGTTTTTGGATATGAAGATCCCTGAGTTTTTATGCAAATTATACAAAGGTATGTGCCCGAACAAATTATTGAAATATACCTCACATGTATATTTTATGACCTTTTCTTCTTGATTTGGGTGAAGCTCACATACGTCTTCTTTCTCAACTTTCTTCAGGATTCTTCTTTACCAGTTGCAATTCTCACAACTAGGTTGCGGGATATTGTCCTGCATCTGAATGTTAAATCGCACATCTGTAAAGAAAATGTGTGCTTCACTGTGTCTGCAGTAGAGACTTTGGCATGCAACGAAGAAACTGCTCTATAGATAGGCCAGATCGAGTTAATCACCAACTCCGTTTCCCCACTCACAAAATAGACTCAATCTGGTAATTAAATATATTTTCTATATCTATTTCTTGTACGAAAAATATTACTAATAGCCATATTCTATTGGTTTCACAAGCTTCCAAATCTGTCAAAAGGAGGCTGATCTTTGAACGTTCACCTGCGGATGAGGCTGGTGATGAAGCACCACCTAATATTGAGTGCCACTCTGATTCTGCCAACGTGGGATGTGGTAGCAGTGGTTCCCAGTCGTAGAATCATCTAACTACTCTTTTACGATACAGCTCAAACACGCTCAATCTCAGCAAGAGGCCAGGAATTACTACTATACTGCTCTTTCTTTTGTGATAAGGATGAAGAATAAACGAATCTCGCCTATAACAAACCTGCTTAAATAGCTAAGACAACTAATTGATCAAGAAAGATCGTAGATAAGAAGACCAGATCAACTGCTGCAAATTGACTATCCAGGCAGATGACAACAGTCTGGAAAAAAAAAAAGTTTACCCTGCTTTAAATCATACAGTAATCCATTGACCTAAAAAGGATTGCAAAAAAAAAAAAAAGGTGGAAAATGTACTCTCAAGAAAGTAATCAGCAAGATCATAATTCATATATGAAAACAGAATCGATATCAAGCTACACACACCTGCTCACTACTGTTACTGAATTTTATCAAACGTCAATTCCTTGTATCAGACATTTTATTTGGTTTGCTTTCTGTTGTGGGTAGAGCCCATATCAATGTGTCACTGATATATGCCTCTAACCAAAACAGATTATCCGTAAGCAGCGTCAGGTTCCAAATCAGTTACTACTCTTTCTTCAATTTCAGCAAACATGTCCTTATCCCATTTCTTTACAGCATTACGAATCTCAACGGGAGTATCAGGTACAGCAAGCTTTGAGAAATCTGGCCTGTAGATAATTATCAAGCCAGAATCACACCTCAGTTTGTGGACAGCTTATCTGAATAATCCATTAGTTCATGCTTACAATTTACACTAGCATCCTTTTTCTGTAAATCCGGAGTAGTATTTTAGTAGTCATATTAGCAAGCATTATCAGAGTGTTTTGAATGGAAACAGAAGTTAAAAATATATCACAAAATTTAGGGCATAATTAGCTAAGGATCAGATCAAAAAGTATATACTGTCCAGCTATGAACTAATCCTGAAATCAGATCATCTTGAATAAGGTTTGGACATCACATACAAGAGAAAAATACATAGTGCAAAGGTTTCTGACAAAGTGTAGGGGCTTCAACATTGAATTTTAAGCTTTGGGAGAATTTAACAAGAATCAACATTAGCTTTTCTGCATGCTCCCTAGCAGGGAGGGTAACAATCTAACTCGGGATGAACATAAGTGAAAAGTATCGATTAAATTAAGGCAATTGAAGAGGCATCATAACTTAAAGGAGAATTATAACTTCAGAAGTAAAACTAAATTCTCAACATCCCGATTCAACTATGGGACTCCCAGAACTACAGAAATACCAATCACAGCTTACTTCCAAAAATTACAATCACCCAAGAAAAATGATATCAGGAGGCATATAACACTTAAAAATGGAGCTACAGTCTGCAATGAAGCTAACCTTACTGTCACTACAGCATCACCACTATAGGTAAAGATTTAATAATTAACCAAATCACCAAGGATGCTAGCCAAAACATGTACCACATGACTAACAGAACAAAGCGATATGAAACTGCCACGCCGCAAGACAACATTCAACCAAACCAGAAAACAAAAACTGACTACACACCTCATCCACCAGTGCATAGAATTCACGCTCTTCAGGCGGCAACAGATGCACAGATTCCTCATCCCTTCATAGCGATTTGTCTTTCCATTTGCAAGAAAGTCACATTAAGTACACCATCAAAATGTTCGCCCACACACAATCAAACAAATTCCTTCCCGAACAAAATGCAAACAGATACCATCTAGCCAAATGCATCCTAAAAACCAGTTGAAGAAGGCAAAGTAGAGAAGAAACCGATAAATGAAGAACAAACCTAACCTAATCAACATAAATGGAATTATCTATAAACCTAACCTAATCAGCAGGAAACTGAATCAACTATCACCCTCACCTAATCAACAGAAATTGGAATTAACTGAAGACCTCAACCTGTCCGCCAATCAATTCGATTCTTAGAAAATCCAATTCAACCGTACAGAATTGCTGAATATTGTGGAAGAGAAGATCAGTGAGGAATTGGAATGATAACAGAGATCCGCACAGTGATGGATTTGGAATTTGGTCTAGGGTTTAGGTTCTTAGCCATTGTCAAGCTCTGAGAGCTTTGATTCAATCGATATGGTTGAAATTGACGATCTATTTCTTTTTTGGGTTTCTAAATGCCATGATTTTTGCAAATCAATTCCTTAAGTAGTCAAAACTACAAATAAACCGCTGAAAATTTATGCAGGTGTCACTATAGGTGGATATAGTGATGCTTTTCATCAAGTGTGACATTTAATTAGATGGGTTTTATTGTAGTGATATCACAGTCAATTTTCCAAACCCACCGAATTCAACAACATAACACCTGATAGATGAGACTGAATTTCAAAACAGTATATTACCATTTCTTCACTGTGTTGGTTTGAGCTGATTCTGCATGCTTTTGTTCCTGTATAGCAGTTCATTCTTCAATAAAGCCTCTCATTCTCATTACGAAGCTGCATATTATCTCGTAGCTTATGTTGAACCTACAACAAATCAAATTTATTGAGATTCTTTCAGATTAGTTCAATATGCCTGCGATATGAAACCTTACAGGAACATAACTGTAGTGCATATACAGAACCAAATTAACCGAGGTTTCATCATTACCTTCATTTGATTGCCCTTGTTTTGGAACCAGAACTTCACTTGCAATGGGCGCTTCCCAACTTGGGGAAAAGTTCACTTTGTTGATTGTCACTGGGACGAGGACACACTTTGAAAAGCCTGCATTATTACAAGTTTTACACAAAATGTTCAAATAACGCTTAATTAATAATCACAATCTAGGTACCAGGGATAAAAGAAGAGGAAGAAAAAGGAAAACGATTTAATAACACCAGCACCTTCATTCTCTCCAGCAAGTTTTATGCTGAGCTTTGTCTCTCATATCAGCTTTTTATGTCATCGCGCGCTCTCTGACGAATAGATATTGGTATATGTATTTTACTATTATCTTAAAGTTTAAATAGGATTAGATATGTAAAGTCAAACTAATTCATACCTAAAATGTGAAAATAAGGAAACAGATTTATAATTTGGGCCGGGCAAAAAGGAAAACGTATCAATAGCTTTGGGATAAAGTATGATTAGGTGTTGAGAACCATCATCCCCATTAAGGTGCACCTACTGAATTCCGCGATGAAATTTTATTAAAAATTCGAAAATGAGATATCGGGCAAGAAGAAACAAGGGCTCAGAAAGTAATAGTGAAACTGGTTTACAAGTAAATGCATTTTGTCATATTTCACAGCTTACATGTTTTAGGTTTCCATGTACGAACAACGATTAATATAAGTTGGAACTTTGCTCATCGCCAATTACTATTCAGAAACACAGAATAGGAACAGAAACACCTACTTGTAGCCGAGGAAGAATAGAACTCATACCTAATTTCAATCAGATACGTAAAACACAGAGAAAAAAGAAAACAGAACATAAGGAGTCACACAAGCAAGCATAAATATTTCAATAGTGTTAACAATTTTAACAACATCATATAAAAAATAGTATGACTGGTCGATTTCAGCTGAAACTAGTGTACTGACCAAATGAGCTAGAGATGCAGAGAGCAAAGTCCAATACCTCCATAAAAACAAAAAATAAAAAATAAAAATAAAAAAACGAAAAAGAATTATTACTGGTGCATGAAATGGGGGGAGAAGCACGCATTACGTATACATATATACAGCAATATGGCCAAACCACATCACATAAATGTCTTTATTTGAGCTTTTTCCTTTATTATGCCTTGGTTGCTTTGGGTGTTCTATATGTGCGTGTTTGTACTGTCCTACATGTGTGAGCATGGGCACTTTAAGGTTTACTAACGGATGTATAGGTGCAAGCATCAGGATGAATGAAGATACAAACAAATTTTCGTAATGAAGCCAGAATTTACATAAAGTTGATTTATCCACACAACTACAAAGATCAATCAATAGAGTATACACATTAGGCACAATAACACACCTAGTAATAAATCCATGCAATAATATGACTGAATACAGATGTAAACTTCAAATAAAAAACTAACATTCTGCCTCGTCACAAAAGAGATGCGGACCAGTACAAGCCACTGGCGAGCATGGCTAGAATCATGCGCCAAATCCTCCCACTGGAGGCTAGAATCTCCGATGATACAAAAGAGACCGTTCAAAAGTGCAGGTCTGAATTCTGCAAGGTCAGAAAAGAGATGCGGACCAGTGCATGCCATTTGCGAGAATTGCTAGAATGATGCGTCAAATCATCCCACCCGAGGCTAGAATCTGTGATGATGTGAAAGAGACCGTTCAAGAGTGCATGCCCAAATTCTACAAGGAGGTCACGAGAGAGATGCAGACCAGTGCATGCCATTTGCGAGAATTGAGATGTTCACACCCTGCAAAAGAGACCGTTCAAGAGTGCATGCCCAGACTCTGCAAGAAGGTCACGAAGGAGATACCGACCAGTACATTCTATTGGCCAGCATTGCTAGCGTCAAATCCTCCCAGCCGAGACTAGAATCTCCTATGACGTGAAAGAGACCGTTCAAGATTGCGTGTCCGAATTCATTAGCTTCCCCACATTCAAAGCCAAACAACAATGTCCCTGAACCATGTGTTTGAAGCATTGCCTGCTGTAGGTTTCAACAGGGCAAGCTACTGAGCAATTACTGCAAACAGGTTTAAGGTCACAAGGCCGAACACAACTCTGTACCACCTTCTCAGGGATGTACAACATAGGCCGTGGTGACAATGCTGGGGTACCACAAATGGCTTCTTCGGCACACTCACTTTTTCCCATACCAAGAAAGTAACTGCAAAGGTGGTATCTCTTTGGTGAGCCACTCGCAGAATCTAAGTGGCTTCACTAGGCTCTTTTGTGAATGTCTGTAAGATATGAAAAGATGAACAGTTTTATTATTAAGAATAGAAAAACATAAGATATGCACAGAATATAAACAGATCAATAACAAATTTCTAAAACATTAGATATATTTAACATGTTTTAATTATGCAAAATCATACCCCTAGCAAAATCTAGGCTAAAACGACACCGTGGATGTCTAGATTCTGCAGAAACTCGTAATCGAATCGAATCGAATCGAATTGATACAAACGCATATCGACTAATAGCTGTGATTTTGTTCACGGATCAACGAATAACTGGTAAATCAAATCGAATTGATACAAAATGACATGGATTAAGATAACAACTTACAGTTTTCTTTTCCAATTCCATCCATTCCCCTTCTGAGTTCAATCGGAGAGACACCGGAAGCTTCATCTGTGGACTCATCGTCGTCGACTGCTGCCGCCATCTGGACTGTCATGAGAGTGTCTGTTTGTCTCAGGCGAAAGAAATTAGGGTTCGTATTTAAAGAATGGAAGGGTGATACTGACAAAATATAAATTACTAATGTCAAACCAAATCATTTTGAAGTTCTGAAGTTATTCACATGTAATTTTATTAAATAATTTAACATTATAGTTTAAAAATAATTTGTAGTCAAATTTCAAAATGTTGACCGCGAAAAGTCAAAAGGGTGCAACTGTTTTGGGACGGAGGGAGTATGTGAATTTTAAAAAGTCAATTTAACTTGTGAATAGTAATATTTACTCTGGCATTATCACCGACCAGATTCGATGTATCTTATAAACAATTTTCAAACATTAAGTACAATATAGATCCAAAATCATACTCATTTTTTTATTTAACATAGAAACTAATGTACATATTGGAATTTTAGTTGCCCAATCAACCGGAGCTCCTCCGAGAAGCTCTAGAGAGCTCCCGGAGCCCCATCTTTTTGCTTTCATTTTTCAGTTTTTTTTTTTTAATTTAATGAAAAAGAAGAAAGAAATGGAGTCGAGATTTTTTTAATATTTTTTAACTTTAAGTTTAATTGTTAAAATGTATTCGGATACCACTTACTTTTTTTTTGTGTGTGTCTGTGTGTGTGTCGGGCATTGATTTTTTGGTGAGATACCACTTTTCTAGCTAAGTGATGTCCATCACGAAAAAGCGGTCTCCGACATTCTTATGTTAGATTGAGTTTGATAAAACAAAAATTATTTTATAATCTGGAACGACATGAGGGGCTTATGTTAAAGAATTAGATGTACAAATTACCACACAATCGATGATCATGCCACCCTCATCGTCCAATATGCATCGCATCCTCAATCAATGTTTACTTTTGCACTCTGTGAACAGAGAAAAAGGTACAATCATTCATCACCTCTATCCGCCCTCCTTCGTCTTGAGGTTCACTCCTTATCTTAGATCCGACCTTCTCCGTTGTGAGGCTCACTCCACATCTCTACATTCCTTTTTTCTTCTTTTTGTTGGTCGCTGCACTGCAATTCCAACATTCTTCACAACAAATGGTATCTTGATTTATTAGAAATTGGACAGGTAAGGAATTTCTGTTGAATACGTACTTACTTAAAACCAATAAGCCGGAGTTCCAAGAAATCATATCTTCTACTAAGACATTACTGAGGAAGCACAAGTCATGTTGAAAGAAGCTATTGAGGAACAAAGGGACCGTTTTCTACTTCAGGAACAAGCCTAAATAAATTACTCCCTTTATCTTAACCAAGAAGTCAAGCGTCTCGGATTCCATTTGTCCCAAAAACATTTCTTACTGTAGAAATAAAAAATAGATCATTGAATATGGTATGGCGAATCCATTGGGGAAGAGGGAGAATTGAGAGGCGAGATGTGCGTGACTCCCCGTCTGGCAAGAAATGCTTACCAACGGTTTGTCACTCAACTAAACTATTTAGGCTATGTTCTCTTCGTCTGAAAATTGATTATTTTAAGTTCAATTCATATCAGTGCAGATGCATTAAATTCAGTTCAGATGCATTAAATTTAGTTCAGATTTGCTTAATATTTTATACTACAAATAAGTTCAGTTCAGTTTAATTCAGTTCAGATCAAATTAGTTCAGTTCGGTTCAGACGAAGAGAACAGAGCCTTACTGATCAAGCAATTATAAACCGCCAAAATAAAACGCATTTAGAGATAACAATTATCCAGATAACTCGTAAATCGAATTAGTTCATACTTCATACCAAATCCAGATAACGTATATCGACTAATAGTTGTGATTTTGTTCATGGATACACTAATAAATCATAAATCAAATCAAATTGACACCAAATTACATGGATTAAGATAACAACTTAACTTAAAGTTTTATTTTCCAATTCCGTCCATGCCCTACTGAGTTCACTCGGAGAGACAGCGGAAGCATCACCTATGGACTCATCGTCATCATCGACTAATGCCACCATTTGGACTGTCATGAGAGAGAGAGTGAGTTTGTTTCAGACGAAATTAGGGATCGTGCGGTATTTAATTAAGGAATGGGAGGTTGATAAAGCCATAATATATATTACTAATATCAAATCAAACCTTCTAAACTTTAGTCACAAATGTGATTTATAAAAAGGAAATTGACTTACAATTAATAATATTTACTTTCTGATATTATGTCGGACGAGATTCAATATTACCCTGGAAATAGTTTTTTAAAATTAAGTTATATTGTACCATATAGGTCCAAAATTAATCATAATCCTTTTATATATATTTTTTTTTTTTTTTTTTTTGTGTTGTGCTCCTTTTTTATTTAAGTTGGAAAACGAACATATATGTTGGAGGTTTAATTGCCTGGTCGACCGGAGCTCTTCCAGAGAGCTTCTTGTAGCTCTGATCCTTTTGATTTCATTTTTTTTCCCTTTCTTCAATTAATGAAGATGAAGAAAGAAATGGAGTTAGGATTTTTAATTTTTTAAATTAAAGTTTTATATTAAAATGTATGTCGTACACTGCTTCTTGATTTTTTGGTGTTGGACACCACTTTCTTGGTGTCAGACAAGTGGTGTCCGACATTATTATCGTTAGAATGATTTTCACAAAACATAAATTATTTGGTAATTTGAAAGGACATGAGGGGCTTATGTTGAAGTATTAAATGTGCAATTTAATACTTCTCCCATTCTCCTTTCCTTGTTTGCGGACTCTATTCTTCCTTCATTCCTTCAATTTTTCCTTGTTTGTAGAGTCTGCTATGTCAAGCATCCCACTGCGCTCATCTTGTCCAGATCCAGTTTAACTTCACATAAGAGAAGCTTGACATAGCTCTGTGAGCTCCGGTTGTACTTCATCTTCCCCCAACACTAAGGTAAGGACCGTTTCCAAACTTTTGAGAACGATTTATTTATTGTGGAGTTTGATCAAAGGTTTAAAAAGCCCCAAATCCCAATCTTGCCCCTCTCTCCCCGTCTCTGTAGATTTGAGTTAATGAATGGGGACGCTCTAATGACTTCTAATTAGAGCGCGACTTAAGAATTTTTAGAGCGCACTCGAAGGAGCTTTGCGGTCCCAAAGTGTGGAGCGCGATTTGAGCACCCTTGGAGCCCAGAGATGACGCTTTTAGGTGATCTAGGTTGGACCAAGTTCTGCAGCTCGACATCATCATCATAAGCCATCTCATCCATCACCATTTTATATAGAAAAAGAGAATATATGTCTCAACCTGAAAATTTGGCAATCTTTTTCTCAGTCCAATTGGAGTCCCAAGTGAAGTGCTTCAGCTGAAGCTTGGTTTACCATTGGTGAAAGTAGATTCTTATGAAATCCTCACAATCAATTTTCTGCGCCATCTCTCACAAGACTTATATGTGCACCGCTCTTCGTCAAGGAAGATACACTACCATCAATATTCAACTTAACCCAACCAGAGTTTGGTTTTTTCCATTTGTTGTTTGGAGAGGACCCTCTTCTTGTCCAAATTCAGTTGTAATTCCAAGCCTAGTTGCTTAATAGAGAATATATTTGAGTGCAGGTTCTCTGGTTTTCCTCTAAAAACCGCTGAGTTTCTCAATTTCCAATTAAATTAGCCAAATTAACCAATGGTATGGTATGGTAATGAGTTCATAAATTCCAAAAAATTGTTGGGCAATACTTCTTGATTGTTGCAAATTCCTAATTTATTTTACTTTTCATTTCGTCTTGAAGCGTTTGCAATATTATTTTGAATCGATTTCTTTATATATATAAGTTTTTGTTTTTTTTTTAAATATTTTTCAGACACAATCCCCTTTTAAGAATGTTTTCGTAATAAACATATGACTTATCGTTTTTCTTTATGACCGACATACAACATATTAATTGAAAGCGGGTCAATGCTAGTACTCCCTCCGTCCCGAATAATCTTTATCCGTTTTGAATATTTTCTCAACAAATTTATACTTTTATTACTTTTAAAATTATAATAATAAAATATTTAATAAAATTATATTATGGGTTTTTTTTCGTGTTTTTTTCTAGGAGGTTGTTTGTGTATTGTAGAGAGGTCAATTGAGTACAAGGCTTTTACTACTGCATGGATTATAAAAAATATGGATTAAATGAGTCATGGATTAGCAGGGGTGGGCATTGTGGGGTGTTCCCCCAGAATTTAAAAAGAATATTTTTTTAGCTAATAGTTTTTATTTTTCCGAATTTGGCCCCTCGAACCTCCGAACTACACCTATATATATAATTTGGCCCTCGAACTTCAAATTCTGGGTCCGCCCTTGTGGATCAGCATTCAGTTTGGGCCTTGATATGCATCGATCATTGATTAAACATCTGTGCTATACTGGGAAGATGAAAACCAATTGGTGTTGGTGAATCTAACAGAGATGATGTTGTTTGTGTCTAATCTGAAAGACCATACAAATAAGTCGGTGTTGTTAATGGACCTGCGGCTGCTTATCTCAATGGATGGATGTGTTTTTGTTGAGAGCGTTGTCTCGCCCATGCAACTTGCTATCTGTAGCTGAGACCGAGAGAACATAAAACACCCACTGGTTAGGCTCTGTTCTCTTCGTCTAAACTGATCTGAACTGAACTGAATGGATCTGAATTGAACTTATTTGTAGTACTTGGTCCGTCCATGTTAAAGCTTCTCATTTGATTTTTTTGATTTCTTTTTTTGTCTCTGTTTGACTCCGAATTAATCCTAAATTGTACCGAAAAATCAATATTTGAAATTAATATTATGAATGTACAAATCTTATAGTTTCATAATATAATTTCCAAAATTGTTTTTTCGATATGAATTAGGACTAATTCGGAGTCAAATATAGACTAAAAAAGTCAACAAAACTGTAACGACCCGACCAAGCCGGCCGACGTGGTTACTCCTGGATGGGTCCACACACCTCCCAACAGTATGATATTGTCCGCTTTGGGCCTAAGCCCGCACGGATTTGCTTTTGGAATCACCCAAAAGACCTCATACCATGCTTGGTTTGCTGGTTTGAGAATTTTGCCTACTAGATGTCTATGTCTTAAAGTGCATTGCTTCTTTTCCTTCCATTCCATGTTTATGGTTGTGTTGTTGATGTAATAATGATGGACATAATGGTAGAATGCATGATTAATGAGTTTGAGTATTTATGATGCTAGAATTTTTGCTACTATGGTATGAATTGAGCCTTACGATTTAAGGCTATTTGTTGTCTAGCAAGATCTTAATGTGACATGTTACATGTCTTCGATATGTTGGTATGTTGCTTTTTAGTTCTAGAAGTAGCTAGACTAGACAATGAGGTTTTGAGGAGATCGATTGTTGTTATCACTCGTGCGTTTCACTCTTGCATTTGCATATGCATAAATCTGTTTTGTGCCTTACGAGGTACTAATAGATGTTTGTAGGAACCATGCCACAAATGAAGACAATAGGGAGATACCGGATGGAAACCCCCATAACTGCAGAGGCTAATCTTGAGGATTCTCTTCGACAATGCAATTCTACTAGTGATGATGGTGGTGACAATGAAGACAATAGGGACAATGAGGATGCCATGAGTACTGACGGAGGAGTTGGTCCTATCCGATCTATTAGTGGAACTACCACCACCACCACGAGCTCCGATGATCACCAATAAGGGCCCTCGAGCAATCTCAATACCTTACATCTAGCGTACTCAGCCGATCGAGGCCAAACCACGCGGTAACATCTAGTATCACATCTTATTTCCTCATTTTCTTATTGCTAGGGACTAGCTTTAAATTCATGAGGGGGGATGGGATTTTAGTGAACTAGTGTTGTTAGTTTGGAGCTTGGAATTGATGGTTTAGAGCTTGGCATTGGTAGGATGAGTACAATACCTTGCATGTTTTATCCGTTTGCATTTGCATTTGCACGTTTACCGCTTTCTTAGTATTTAGTTGCATACACTACATTCATCCTAGGATAGTCTTGCATGTTTTATGTGGAGTTTATTGCCAAATTTTTTGAACTTTTTTATTGGGTAGATTAACTAATTATGACATTAATCATATGCTTCATCTCTATGAATTTGTTTGAGGTTTTTCTCGCTTGGCTTGTCACATTTATGTTTGCACTTAGTCCAACTTGGTAGTCTCGACATCACTTAGTGGTGTTTTCTCTACTGCGGTTCACGAATGCCTTTATAATAGGATGATGCATGTTAGGATCTTATGGTTGTTTTCCCGAGTAATTATGTACCTAAGAGGCAACAAGTCTTCACCTTGCTTTGAGATTGCTAAATGCCGAGGAAGGAAGTAGTGTGAGATTTTGTGATCCTTTGTTTGCAACCTATTCTTTCGAATAGGTTTGGGGAGGGGGTTACGCTTTCATTAGACTTATTTTTTTATTTTTAGTGTGTGTTGTGAGTTTATTTTCCTTTTTTCGTAAAGTTTGTACTCCAACCTATTCTTTCGAATAGGTTTGGGAAAGTCGTTTGTGTGTCGTTGTAATTCTTTTTCGTTATGCTACTGCTGGATAAAAAAAAATATCGAAAAAAAGAAAAGGAAAAATTCCAGAAAAAAGAAAAAAATCTGGAAAGAAAAAAAAGAAAAAAAGAAAAGACCCAAAAAAAAGCAAAGAAGGGTCCAAAAAAGCCAAAAAGCAGTTTAGCAAAGTGTTTGTCTCATTTTTCCAATTTATGTAATGTTCGTAATCGAGTTGTAATTTTTTGTCTTTTGTTTGTTTGAGTGTCATCTGTTCTAGACCACCCTCGTCCTGCCATTCAGGAAGTGGTGAATAGTTTAAGGCTTTGCTTGAGAGATGTGTAGAATAGGGGAGTGTTATCTTTTTTAGGGAACCCTCCTTCGTTTGATGAGAGCCAGTATTGGTTCGACCTCTTTGAGGAAAAGTCTTAACTTGGTGAACAGTAGTAAATCCTCAGTTTCATAGGCACGAGACAACCATTCGTATTTTAACATGTTTCATTACTTCGTCACTGACTAGGTCCAGGTAGAGAATGTTACGAGAGACTATCTTGTTTGACATAAGTGCTTATGTGAATGTGTATGAGTCAATCGAGGCATTCTTCAACCAATATCCATGTTATGATTTGTATGGTTTTTGTTCATATGTTTTTTGATAGATTCAATAGATTAGTTCATTTGATTTGGCATGAGACTCCATTTTTTGTGTTGCATTGTTTTTTGCATTAGAGTCTAGCTTAGTTGCTTGAGGACAAGCAAAGGTTCGGTTTGGGGAGTTTGATGAACGTGTATTTTACACTTTCATTTGAGTCTTTTTTCACCAATTTATCTATCCTCTATGTTAATTTAGCTATATTATAGTGCATTTTATTAGAATAGTGTTACGTTTCCCTTTAGTTTGCATTTTACAGGTTTTAGGTGAAAAACGTGGATTTTCGGGCAATTATATTGAAGAGAACAAAGAATCGGTGTTCCGCGGACATTTTTGGAGTATCTAGAAGATTCCGGATGGGATTTGAAGTCTAGGGTCGAGTCTGAAGGCTAAAAGGTCACTAGAAGGCAAAAACCGAGTCCGAAAAGGAAAAGAAATCCAAAAACGCGTCGAAAACGCGTCTCTCGCCGACTGAAGCTCCCGGGCGATTCGCCGGGGTGTGGGGAGGTTCGCCCCACACCAGGCGGTTCGCCCGGTGTGTGGGGCGACTTGCCCCACGCTTGCCGAACTCCTATATATAGTTGTTGTTTCTCTACGTTTTTTCATACTTTCTCATACCTTTTTTCATACCTTTCTCATTAGTTTTAGGTAGGAATTCTCCAGAGCCTGTTCTGGGAATTCTTAGCATAGGAGACACTTTTTCTTATCGATTTGGAGCTTGTGAGATCGCGATTCTTCGGAGATTGACAACCTTCGGTAACATTGTATCTCACGATTTTTCTATTTATATTTATATATCTTTCAACATGTTTTCATTCAATCTTGCTATGATTTCTGTTGATTGCATGACATCTATGAGTAGCTAAATCTATCGTTGGTGATAGTATGTGATTTCTTAGCGAGAGTTCTTAATTGTGCATGATGGCGGTAATGCGAATCAGACTTTGAGTTATTGTTTTATTTCTTTGATCTATCTAAGCACTCTATTTTCGTAGTGTTGAATAAAACGGAACACATTGGACAATTCATGATCAAAGATCTCTATGCAAAACGATCGGGTAGTTCATGCATGATTATTAACCTACTATGCTTTGAATGATCATACTATCACTAACTTCCATTATCTTGATAAGAAAAACTTGTGCTAAGTCGTCTGTTGATTTTTATATTTTAAGTTAGATTAGATAAAGCTAGTTATAGTCCTTAGAGATCGACACTCGAGGTTATTTTACTGCTACACTACGGTTTTCGTTGTAGTTGTGAATTGCCTTTGGCTAAAAACAAATTTATTTGATTAATTGAATCTGACAAATTCCAGTTCATCACCTTTGAGCAAGCAGGCCTTCTAGCCCTTACCTTTCGATCTACGGGTCAATTCTCTAATGCTCGCATCCCAGTCAGTCCATGTAAAATTCATGTGGATCCATCACATAATCTGTTGGAAAATAGGGACGGTACCAGGGCAAGTAAAGAACAAATGCTCAATACTTTCCGTTCCCCCGCAATAACAACAAGCTCCATCCGTTTGAATCCCAAAAACCGCCAACCGGTCCTTCGTTGCTAATCTTTTATGGAGGCAGAGCCACAAACAAAAGAGGCACGAGGTCTGGCCATATTATTCATGATCAGGTCTTTCCATATAAATTTCTCTCGAGTTCCACGCAAGCCTTTATATATGTGTTTGACCATATAACGCCCTCTGGTGTTGCATTCATTCCACTCCTGGAGCCCAAAAACCCACTGTCGACATTTGAAATACACCGAAGGATCCAGGTATCCGGAGGTGAATAAGTATGGATAGGTGCGTTTTTAACGTAGTAAGCGTGCACCCATCGGATCCAAAGCTTGTCTGTCTTTTGTTGAATGTTCCATAATAATTTAGCCATCAAGGCCTGATTCCACACCAACAAATCACGGATGTTGAGGCCCCCGCAACTACGAGGGTCACATACTTTATCCCACGCAACAAGAGCTTTCCTTGAGTGACTATCTTTCCCACTCCATAAGTAAGATCGGCAGATAGTCTCAATATGTTGCAATACCTTTTTTGGCAAAGGGAAGACTTGCAACCAATAATTAGTGACCGAGAAGAGGACACTTTCAATCAGTTGTTTCCTCCCCGCATAACTCAAAAGTTTCGAAGTCCAGTGCCGCACCCTTTGCAGAATTTTATCAATGAGGGGTTGGCACATATTGATAGTGAGTTTCTTCGCAGACAACGGGACACCAAGGTATTTCACGGGTAGCGTACCTTTGGTGAATCATGTCAAACGTAGAATCGAGGTCATCTCATGCTCTCTGACTCCTCCAAAAAATACTTTACATTTTCCGAGGTTGGCAGAAAGCCCCGTGGCTCGAGAGAACTTGTCAAATTGTTGCATGAGAAGCTGAACAGAAATCAGATCACCTCTTACAAGCATCATTAAATCATCAGCACATCATAGGTTGGTTATTTTCAGCTTTTCACACTTCGGATGGAAATTAAAGTTAAGAATTATTAAGTAAGCATCGGTGCAAGTATTCCATAACTAAAACAAAAAGCAAAGGAGATATGGGGTCACCTTGACGTAAACCCCGCTTCGCCTTTAGTATTCTGGAAGGTACGCCATTGATAGAGTACTTGTAAGATACAGAGGACACACAAGTCATCACCCACTGGACAAAGAGTTGTGGGAAGCCAAGTTCTTTCATTATCCCCTCCAGAGCCGTCCACTCCACCGTATCATATGCTTTTTGCATATCCATTTGGATCATACACCGTGGTGAGATCCCCTTCCTTGTATATCCTTTAACCAGCTCTTGCGCCATTAGGATATTGTCTTGAATTGTCTTGCCTGGGATGAAAGCCGATTGACTATCATCAACAACCACATTAATGACTTTCCCCAACCGATTGGTGAGGATTTTAGAGTTGATTTTATATAGGGTTGTACATCAAGATATTGGTCGGTACTCCTGTACAGTTTTGGCATCTGCTGTTTTGGGAATTAGAGTCACAAGGGTACAGTTCCAAGCGGGGTAGAGTGTACCTTATTGAAAGAATTCCATGACAGCATCAATTATATCAGCTTTGAGTACATTCCACGAGGCCTTAAAGAACTTGGAGTTGAAACCATCAATGCCCGGTGCTTTCTTGTCTCCAATGGACTTAAGCGCATCTAAAATTTCAGGAGCTGTTACCGGGGCAATAAGGTCGGTTCTGTCCAGAGAGGAGAGTTGTGCTCCACTCCGCAGAATAGATAAGTCCACTGCTTCAGAGCGCGTGGCAGATTCGCCCACCAACGTTCCATAGAAATATAAGACTTTTGCCTCTATGTCATCATGAGATTGAAGTATTCGACCATCAACAGTTTTTAGTTTCTGGATACCGGTGGACTTGTGCTTTGCACGGACGGACGCATGGAAATATGCCGTGTTTCCATCTCCTAATTGGAGCCAATCGATTTTGGACTTTTGTTGCATGATCTTTTCCTCCAAGGTCAACCACTTTTCTAACTCGGTACGGTCAGATTTCATACGTTCAAGGAGCAGGGGTTAAATTTATCAAGCCGCAGCTCACTCTGTGTACCCTCCAAACGCTCAAGGGCTTGTGTTATTTTGGTAGCAACGCCAGAAACTCGTCGAGTCATGCCCTTAAACAGATTTTGGAGTCTTTTTAATTTAGACCAGACTTGTAGTTGTCGTGTTCCCGTTCTGTGAACTGTCCAACCGGACCTGACAGTAGTCAAGAAGTCAGGTTGTTCGATCAAGCAATTGAGAAAACGAAAGACTTTGGGCGCGCTGAAAGTATCAATCAAACTGATGACATGAAGAGGTGAGTGGTCCGACAAGCCGGGCTCAAGGATCTTGATAGAAACATTAGAATTCTGTTGGAACCAAGCAAGATTTGCAATGGCATGATCAATACGAGAATAAACCGTAGATTTTGACCATGTAAAGTGTCCTCCTTTCGTATCAACGGTAAATAAGCCAGCATTATTCATAAAGGTATGTAAGTCAACATACTCATGCGCATGGACATCATTGCCACCCTCCCTATCATTGATTCCGATCACATTATTGAAATCGCCAAGACATATCCAAGAACCAACAATAGTCGTTGATAAATGTTGGAGATCAGTCCACAACACCCGACGATTTTCCAATTGATTATGTGCATAAATTATAGTGACATAACCTTTATCCACTCCATTCGTATCTAGAACTTGACAATGAAGAAGTTGATTCGTACAAGAGAGCATATGCACTCTAGCTTTACTGTAGTCCCATAGAACCCATATTCTACCGTTTTCATGGGCCGAGTAGTTTTCAAAGTATTGCCATCCGTGACCAAGTTTACTTCTTATCTTATCCGCATTTGAAATCTTCACTCGTGTTTCCAAAAGGCCAGCTATATTTACGTTTAAGCTCAAGAGACGGGAGCTAATCTCCTTGTATTTAGTGGCCTTATTGAGGCCCCCTAACGTTCCATACTATCATGGAACAGGATCCCGCCCCTTGCTAAGTCCAGTTCCATGACTTAGGAGAGCGAAACCATTCCCCGTTTTTCCACACTAGCAGGCCCAAAAGGATTAAGAAGTCTGCCTGGAGATTTATTTGGAGACCTCTGCGATTTGTTCTTCACTGCTATCCATTCCGGTTCCTTATTTGCAGCCTGAGTAGTACATTACTCGACTTAGTCACAGGTTGTTGTGTGTCCTGGCCTGCAATGGCTAGGGGAGGCGGTTGTGTGGCTATAGACGTGGCCACACTGCCTTGCCCATCACCTGGCACGTGCTGGGGACGCACATCAGGTCCGTCCCTCTGCTGCACATCTCTGACCCTGTTGAACTCCAGGCCGTGATTGGCGTTTCCCTTTCTTCTTGGCACAGTCATGACCCGTCTTTTGGCACTTTTGACAAAAGGCCGGTTTCCATTCATATTCAATCGGTTGTTCGAATTCATTACCCTGTTTATCATGTATGACAAAGGACTCAAGAATGGGTTGTGTAACATCCACTTCAATCAACATAAGAGCATAGGACACACGTAATTTATGAGTTGTACACTCGTCCGTAACAATAGGGGTGCCAATAGCGCAATCTTATTTAAACTGTTTTCACCCCACAAATAGTTTGGCATTTGAGGAAAAGTGACCCACATATGTATGGAGTTCAAGAGATTATCAGCAAGACGAAAATTGTGTTCCCAAGGGTGAAGATACATAGGTCTACCAAAGATCGTGTATGGTCCTTGATGAACGTGTCAGATTCAGTCAAATAAATTTGTAATTTAGCCAAAGGCAATCCACAACTACAACGAAAACCGTAGTGTAGCAGTAGAATGACTCGAGTGTCGTTCTCTCAGGACTATAACTAGCTTTATCTATTTAATCAAGAGAATATAAAACAGCAGATAGAAAGCAATAGGGGGTTTTCAAGCAGATAATGGAGGTTGGTGATAGTATGGTCCTTCTTAACATAATGGGTCGATAATCATGCATAAATTCCTCGGTCTTGCATAGAGATCTTTGAATGAATCTTGGGTCCTGTTGTAAGTATTGTGCACTACGAAGATAATATGGGTCTGACCTGTCAACAACTAACGTCCTATTGTGTTCCGTAATCATTCAACACTACGAAGATAATTTGGTCTGATTGGCCGACAAGTGTCCTAGTGTGCATAATGATCAATACAACATACGAGAATTTTGGTGTTCAACTCATCAACGAAATAAAGCAATGACACGGAGTATAATGCGCGATATAGCCATTAGCATGATTATCTTCCCTCGCTAAGAATTCTCATACTACCACCAACGATAAATTTAGCTACTCATAATGTGCATGCAATCAATAACAATCATAGAAGAAAACATATTGAAAGAATATAAAATAAGTAGATAAAAGTTGTAAGATACAAAGTTACCGAAGGTTGTCAATCTCCGGATGATTGCGATCCTACACGCTCCAAACTGCTATGAAAAAGTATCCCCTAAGCTATGGAACTTCCAGGACAGGCCCCGGGAAGTTCCTACCTAAAACTATATAGAGAGGTGAGAAAGTAGGCTTGGAAAGATATGATTTTCGGAGAGAAAACTCGCAACTATATATAGGCCCGGAAATTGCCCGCGGCGGTTCGCCCGAGGCACGGGGCGGTTCGCCCCACAGTGTAAACGCGGAATTTTTGCGTTTTCGACGCGGTTTTGGATTTCTTCACCTTTTCGGACTCGGTTTATGACTTCTAGTAGCCTTCTAACCTCCAGATTCGGCCCCTAGACTCCAAATCCTATCCGGAAACCTTCAGATACTCCAAATATGCTTCTGGAACACCAATTCCTTGTAGACTTTAATATAATTGCCCGTAAATCTCCGAATTTCAACCAAAACCTGTAAAATAAAATCTAAAAGGAAACGTGACACTATTCTAATAAAATGTACTAAAATATAGCTAAATTAGCATAGAGGATAGCTAAATTAGGTGAAAAAGACTCGAAGGAAAGTGTAAAATACACATTCATCAAACTCCCCAAACCGAACCTTTGCTTGTCCTCAAGCAACTAAGCTAGACTCTAATACAAAAAACATGCAAGACTCAAAAATGGAGTTTCATGCCAAATAAAATGAACTAAATTACTGAATCTACCAAATAACATATGAACAAAAACCATATAAATCAAAGCATGAATATAGGTTGAAGAATACCTCGATTGACTTATACACATCCACATAAGCACTTATGTCAAGACAAGATAGTCCCTCGTAACATTCTCTACCTGGACCTAGTCAGTGACGACGTAATGATGCATGCTAAGATACGAATGGTTGCCCCGTGCCTATGAAACTGAGGACTTACTGCTGTTCCACCATGTTAAGACTTTTCCTCAAAAGAGGTCGAACCAGTACTGGCTCTCATCAAACGAAGGAGGGTTCCCTATAAAAGATAACACTGCCCTATTCTACTCATCTCTCAAGTAAAGTCTTAAGCTATTCACCACTTCCTGAATGGCAGGACGAGGGTGGTCTAGAACAGATGACACTTAAGACGAAGAAGATAAAAAATAGAAAAACACGATTACGAACAATACGAAAAATGGAAAAGACTCAAACTTTGCTAAACTGCTATTTGGCTTTATTTTTTGGACCCTTCTTTGCTTTTTTTGGGGTCTTCTTTTTTTCCTTTTTTTTTTCTTTCCAGATTCTTTTTTTCTTTTTCTCTTTTTTTCTGGAATTTTCTCCCTTTTTTTTTCGATTTTTTTTCTAGCCAGTAGTAGCATAACAAAAAGAGAAATAAAATGACTCACACGACTTCCCCAAACCTATTCGAAAGAATAGGTTGGAGTACAAAATTTACGGAAAAGGAAAAATAAACTCACGATACGAAAATGAAAAACAGAAACAAGCCTATGATGGTGTAACCCCCTCCCCAAACCTATTCGGAAGAATAGGTTATAAACAAAGGATCACACAACCTCACACTACCTCCTTCCTAGGCATTTAGCAATCTCAAAGCATGGTGAAGACTTGTTGCCTCTTAGGTACATAATTACTCGGGAAAACAACCACAAGACCCTAACATGCATCATCCTATTATAAGGCCTTCGTGAACCGCAGTAGAGAAAACACCACTAAGTGATGTCGAGACTACCATGCTTAACTAAGTGCAATACATAAATGTGACAAGCCAAGCGTGAAAGACCTCAAACAAATTCATAGAGATGAAGCATACGATTAATGGCATAGCTAGTTGATCTACCCAATAAAAAAGTTCAAAAATTCGGCAATAAACTCCATATAAAACATGCAAGACTATCCTAGGATGAATGCAACCTAAAAAATCTAAGAAAGCAGTAAACATGCAAATGCAAACAAAGAACAAGATACTAATCGACACAAAACCAAACAAAACTTAACATCATGGTTCACATTCCATCCCCCTTACGATTCTTAAGCTAGCCCCCTAGCAAATGAGAATGAGTAATAAGAAGTGATACTAGATGTTACCAAAGGGTTTGGCCTCGGTCGGCTGAGAGTGGACAAGTGGAAGGACTAGTCATCGGGATGGTAGTCCCCATAAAAGTCACTCCACATGTCATTCATGAGCTCATTGGACTGTCGTAGAGCTTCCTGTTGTTGCTGGATCAGCTGTTGCTGCTCCCACATGTGCTGCCTATCCTCTCGGCGGTGCTCCTCGAATATCTCCCAATCGCGGCTGTGCTGGACAATGTGTCTGTCGATGTCCTGTCGCATGGCCGCGTTGTTGGCATCAATCCTGTCGAAACGGCTGTCGAGGTAGGTACAAAATTCGGAGAAGTCAAATCCTCCAGATCCCTGTGGTGCTCCAGCTGGTGCATGCGGTGCATGATGGACAAACGGAATATCTGGAATCGGGGCTTCGCCAACATCGGCCTCCATAGCATCCTCATGATCGGAATCATTCGGCTGGAATTGCCCTCCTACATTAGCAGCGGCTGCTGTGGGGTTCCTCAACTGATACCTGTTGAGCTATACCTCAATGGTCGAGGGTGAAAGGGCAGCAACCTCGCAATCACCCTCCTCAATATCGTCGACCCCATGATACTTGCAGTATGCTGTGATGAAGCTCGGGAAGATGAAAAGCTTCCTCTTCTTCTCCCAGTGGCGCTCATACTCCTCATACATAATGTGCCCTATGTCGACCTGATGTCCGTCAATGAGGCAGTAGAGGAGCTCGGCGTAGTATGGCTGAATCCAAGTGTCATTCTTCCTTGGGATCAAGTCGGAGATGCAAAATTTCATCATCACCTTAGCTTCGATGCTAAGGTCGCCATAACCGATCCGTCCAGGTGCTCCCCCAACTCCCGGATATCTGTACCCCCTGTTGCAGATCACTTCGGTGACGTCTCTTCCTATCCCCCTAGCGGTCCTCGAATATAAGTAGGCGTGTGCGCTCTCTGTGAATTCAAAGTTCCCGAAGTGGATGAAGGAAGAAATGTGCTCTGGGCTCCACGGTATAATTAGGCCTCGGACTAACACCCCATTCTTCTCGTCCAAATCCGTATACCCGGTGTAGAAATCTCGAAGGAGGCTCTCGTCGTAGCCTTTGAACCTGTCGGAACTGTACCATGCCCAATTCCTCTGTGACCCCAAACTTGAAAGTGTCCTATACCCCGCTCTATTCGCTGAGACTCAGGAATGTCAATCCTCCTGTCGGGAATGATAGACCTTCCTCCGTCGGCCATCTCCTCCTCTAACCGTTGTCGCACTCCTATCGCAGCGGCAGACAACTCGTACAAATCGTGAGATGGTTGGGAGCTTGATGCCACTCCCTTCCCCTTTTTGCTAGAGCCGGCTCTCCTTGTCCTTGGTGCCATGATTCCTACAAACAACAATTAGTATCTTGTACGACGCAAAACAGACCTATGCTTATGTAAATAAACGAGCGAACAAACGAGTAAAAATTTCAAAAATCGAACTCCTCAAGAACCCAAAGCCTAGTCTAGCTAATTCATTACGTAACATATCAATGTACCTACTACAATAACATATCACATTATGCTTTTGCTAACAACATATGCCTTGAATCACAAGGTTCAATCCATATCATAAAAATCAATTTCTAGCATAAATCCTCAATCTCAACCATCATGCATTCTATCAATACATTCATCAATTTCATGTCATTAAATGTATGTTTAAACAAGGAATGAAAGCAAGAGAGACAATTCCTAACAAGACATATATCATCCAATTAGCAAAATCTCAAATCGTCAAACCAAGCCTAATTGAACATGTAATTGACAATGAATAATGAATCTAAACACATAAATCATCAACCCATTCATCATACAAGCCTAATTGAAGCATAAATCAAAAAATTCCCAAATTGTAAAAATTAGGGTTTATGTGATAATACCTCAAATCCGGAAATTGAATGAGCTAGGAAGAAATTTGTTCGTAGAGAATGATAGAGCACGTTACGGGCTTCGAATGAAGCTAAAGAACACACAAAATGATGGAGAGATGAAGAAGTTATGAAGATTTGAAGATATTTTGAATATGGAGGAAATTTTGGAGTTTGAAGGATGAAAATGGAGAAAAATTGGGGTTTGGGGAAGAAACCCCCGATTTTATTCTCTGGAGGTTCGCCCCACACCTGGGGCGGACCGCCCCGCACGCCCAGAGCGTGCGCGCGCGCTCTGGTCGTGGGGCGATTTGCTCCCCACTTTTAGGTGGGAGACGAACGTTTTAAAAATAAAAATGCAATTTTAAGTCCCCGAAAAAGTTTTTAGTCCCCCAAAAATTATTTTTCTCAAGAAATCACTCGAAAAGTCGCACTCGAACACAACATAAGCACATACAACACAGAACTGAACAAATTCACATATGAAAAGCAAATTGTTCAAGTATGAATGCATGCAATAAAGCGGTAAAGAAAGCGATAAAAACTCCGGGTTGCCTCCCGGATAGCGCCATTGTTTAAGGTCTCTGACTCGACCCCTGTCTTCGCCTATCTTTTCCTTCTGTGGGTACTAGACTTCCCCGTCATGATTCTCCTTCCCGTGCTTTGATCCTGTGAATAAGAGTGAACATAGACGTTAAGACCACTGTAATCAATAGTGTTAGAAGTATCGGGTGGATCAGGTGGATCAGTTATGGCTTGCAACACGTGTTGCTTGCCATCCACTTCGATAGTGCAATTCCTTCGGTAGATGTCCATCACTGAGCGTATTTTGGTCAAGAATGTTCGTCCTAAGAGTATGACATCCCCCGTTCCTGGTGCTGATGCTGGCATAATTACAAAATCGGTGTGGACAGAAGCTTCACCAATTTTGACTAATACATTCTTCACAACACCTTCGGGTTTCACAAGGGATCCATCCGCCAGTTGCACAATAGCCTTATGCACAGTTAGTTCTCCAAGGTTACTCTTCTCGAAAACGTTCAAAGGGAGCACATTAGAGTAGGATCCAGTGTCCAGTGTGGCTCGGACATCTTCAAGCTCCCCAATCCCGACCTTAATATCGAAACTTTGAGGGAGTGGCTCGGATTCCTCTTGCTCCTCTTCACTCTTGTTGGTACCAAGGTACTTTCCTTCTTCTTCGGCTTGTGGAGGTAGGTCCCTCTTGCAACTCTCGCACTTAGTAACCTTTTTGATGGTGATTTCAACAGGTAGATCACCCACTAAGTTAATGGACAATGACTTCTCAGTGTTGCTAGGCAGTTTGCCTTGTTCCCTACTTGCTCCTTGGTCGATCAACTCTTGCATCTTTTGATGGGCAAGCCTAGTTCTCTCTTCTAACTTATCGAGCCTTGCCCTAGTCTTCTCAGAATCTTCTTCATACCGTTTGAGAAAACTTTGTGTGTGATCAACCATCTTCTGCAAGTTCTCCATCAGTAGAGCCGTCTTCGACTTCGGTGGCTCTTTCGGAGCGGGGTTTTCGCAGTGATCATTACCATAGTTCAGCCTACTACGGTCTTGGTTAGGTCCATAAGTCTGGTTAGCCGGTGCATATCCTTGATTGTTACGGTATCCTCTTCTCCAAAATCCGCCTCGAGGATTCCTACCGTCTTGTCCGTAGCTAACTTCTTGAGTACCAAATTCCGTAGCGAAGGCTTCTTCTTCGCCTCCTCAAGGCCGGTTTCCATTCATATTCAATCGGTTGTTCGAATTCATTACCCTGTTTATCATGTATGACAAAGGACTCAAGAATGGGTTGTGTAACATCCACTTCAATCAACATAAGAGCATAGGACACACGTAATTTATGAGTTGTACACTCGTCCGTAACAATAGGGGTGCCAATAGCGCAATCTTATTTAAACTGTTTTCACCCCACAAATAGTTTGGCATTTGAGGAAAAGTGACCCACATATGTATGGATTTCAAGAGATTATCAGCAAGACGAAAATTGTGTTCCCAAGGGTGAAGATACATAGGTCTACCAAAGATCGTGTATGGTCCTTGATGAACGTGTCAGATTCAGTCAAATAAATTTGTAATTTAGCCAAAGGCAATCCACAACTACAACGAAAACCGTAGTGTAGCAGTAGAATGACTCGAGTGTCGTTCTCTCAGGACTATAACTAGCTTTATCTATTTAATCAAGAGAATATAAAACAGCAGATAGAAAGCAATAGGGGGTTTTCAAGCAGATAATGGAGGTTGGTGATAGTATGGTCCTTCTTAACATAATGGGTCGATAATCATGCATAAATTCCTCGGTCTTGCATAGAGATCTTTGAATGAATCTTGGGTCCTGTTGTAAGTATTGTGCACTACGAAGATAATATGGGTCTGACCTGTCAACAACTAACGTCCTATTGTGTTCCGTAATCATTCAACACTACGAAGATAATTTGGTCTGATTGGCCGACAAGTGTCCTAGTGTGCATAATGATCAATACAACATACGAGAATTTTGGTGTTCAACTCATCAACGAAATAAAGCAATGACACGGAGTATAATGCGCGATATAGCCATTAGCATGATTATCTTCCCTCGCTAAGAATTCTCATACTACCACCAACGATAAATTTAGCTACTCATAATGTGCATGCAATCAATAACAATCATAGAAGAAAACATATTGAAAGAATATAAAATAAGTAGATAAAAGTTGTAAGATACAAAGTTACTGAAGGTTGTCAATCTCCGGATGATTGCGATCCTACGCGCTCCAAACTGCTATGAAAAAGTATCCCCTAAGCTATGGAACTCCCAGGACAGGCCCCGGGAAGTTCCTACCTAAAACTATATAGAGAGGTGAGAAAGTAGGCTTGGAAAGATATGATTTTCGGAGAGAAAACTCGCAACTATATATAGGCCCGGAAATTGCCCGCGGCGGTTCGCCCGAGGCACGGGGCGGTTTGCCCCACAGTGTAAACGCGGAATTTTCGTGTTTTCGACGCGGTTTTGGATTTCTTCACCTTTTCGGACTCGGTTTATGACTTCTAGTAGCCTTCTAACCTCCAGATTCGGCCCCTAGACTCCAAATCCTATCCGGAAACCTTCAGATACTCCAAATATGCTTCTGGAACCCCAATTCCTTGTAGACTTTAATATAATTGCCCGTAAATCTCCGAATTTCAACCAAAACCTGTAAAATAAAATCTAAAAGGAAACGTGACACTATTCTAATAAAATGTACTAAAATATAGCTAAATTAACATAGAGGATAGCTAAATTAGGTGAAAAAGACTCGAATGAAAGTGTGAAATACACATTCATTAGTCCTCCCATGAGTACCACATCCTTATCCTTCATAGAAAGAAATCGAATGACAAAATACCCTTCGTCATTGTAATATAATGAAGGCAAACTCGCAAAATTCCATACTTTCTGCATGAATACCTTCATTGCATTCATTGATAGCTCATCATCCATGACATACATAATCAAAGCATGTTCCCAAACTTTAAACTCAGATTCTATATCCGCATCATCAATCTTAACAATAACTTTACCATTCTCGATAAGCGGGGGAATATAACGTAAAGCCAAACCTCGATCATGGAGTCGATTACCACTTAGGGCATCAACCCAAGACTGTGTTGTCGGTTGGGTATTGGAATCCTTCTCCTGCGTATTGGTGGTAGTCTGTGATTGTGGTACGTCAGGCGTCGTTTCAGGTATCAAAATTTCCAGTGTAGGCGGTGCCGGATGGACATGGACTGGTTGCGGATTCTCCTCCACCAGAACGACTTCAGATTCGTTTGAGACAACTTCCATCTGCTCCTGATCAGCGTCAGTTTGGGTCTCCGTCCCAATGATCTGCTCCTCTGCCGGTGGGTCCTGCTTCTTTGGACGACCACGGGGGCGAGGGGGATCACTAGGTTTTTTCGGAGCCATCCTCTCAACTCCTATTATTGTAGGAGAGATTTATTCATTGAATTATTCATTCTTTCTCTAGCATAAAATAAAACTCTCCCTTTCCTCCCGTCCACCAAACCGGCGCCGTCCCCTATCCTTAGTCAAACTGAGTTTGACTCGAGAATATCCTAGCATTCTCTCCATAAGCCATTCGTTCATCCGTGGATACCAAGGTTGAGGAATCACAATTCTAATATTGTTTATACTAACTTCTGTCTCGCAGATAGAATTCTCGAGTGCAGATTTTCTATATTGCGCAACGAATTTTATAAAATTCGTTCCCACTTCGTTACATATCCGATTCAGGTTATTCCAGTTATTTGGAGAATACTCCAGACACATTGATCTAGCTTTCTGTAAAAGGGCATCGAATTCGACCTAGGAAATCGTAGCCAATTTACTGTCGAACAGGATCTGTGAAATCTCATGTATGTTTGTTAAACTATGATGTGTTTAATATATGTTATATGCATGATCAATTAGTGTGCTTGTTAAGAAAATTTTCTCCGCTGCACAACCCTTGGGGTAATCCTAACCATATTTTCTTATAGTAGTGTCGGAGCGCATGCTGATTGATTATGTATATATGTATATTTTAATTGATTGATTAGTTTATGTGGATACAATTGACTCTATGTTAATTCGATTTCCAGAAAATTTATTTTTTAATTAAATTCTGAAATCACCATATTTTAATTTCAATTGATTAGTATATTTTATTAAAATTTGTGGTGGTGGTGAGCCACCACCCACCACCTACGGTTGAACCGCGGACTCCTGTATGCGGTTCGTCGCAGACCAGCCTGCAGTTGAACCACATGTTGCGGTTCAGCCATACGTAATCGTGCCACCGATTAATTAAAAATTAATAATAATAATAATAAATTGATTTTTATATTCTAGAAATCTAGGGTTTGACCGCAAAATTGAAATTTTAGGAAAGTTTTGGATTGAATGTTATATTTGAAATATAAATTGCATTAATTTGAAATTAGTATTAACAAAGGGATTTATGAATTTATTTTGTAACAAGGGTCCCTCCAGATTGGTACCTGCAAAAACTGTGTTCTCTTATAGAGACAGTGTTCAATGTTACGTACAATGTGAAGCTCAATGTTGTCACAACAGTGCAGACAACATTGACTTACTGTACTAAATATTAAATATTGTAGCAGCGGAAAACTTAAAGGACAGAGGATTTCATCTTCACGGCGATATATAATTAATCCCTATGCGGCCTTACGCGAAATATCTATTCAAGTAGAAGACAAAAACGTCGATTGATGTATCAACAATGATAATCAAAATGTACAACGCTTAGACAACAACTACAAAGACTTTGCAGTCCAGTTCTAGCTAGCTAGTCCTAAAACAATCACGTTCTAATGATGAACTAGAACAACAACCTAGAACATAGTCTAACTCGCAGAGAAGACTTGATATATAAATATATAAAAGTTGAGCTCAAAATCTTCAAGTCTTCACAATGAATTTCCTCCAGTATTTATATTGAGAATTTGACGTGTGATACGTGAGGAGATTCAATTCACCATATCTTGTTTCTCTATAAGATTGATCCTTATCAGTTCACTTGTTTATCCAGCATAGATCTTGTTATTATCTGATTGACTGAGAGACTCCTGGTCCAAGTAACTAGGTTACAAGCACCAGAGTCCTAAGATCAATCAGAGTCTTCCTTCTTCTTTATGTCTTTGTAATCTCTCTTTTAAATTGTATTTGCTCTATTAATAAGTTCACCAATCATAATGAATTCCGTCCATAGTAAATCCAACCGGAATAAGGATATATATATATAAACTAACCAAAACCGTTGAACTAATTAAATTAGTGAATAAAGGTAAAATAATACAAAAAGTTGTAAGGTGCAGACTAACAATGTCAAGGTCAATGTTAACACAAGATTGTTCACATCAGTGTGATCCTGACATTGACCATAACATTGTTTTCTGTTTTAGCTAAAACACATGTACTTTCAATCTCCCCCTTTTTATCTTTCTTTCACAAAAACAATCCTCCACTAAAAATTTAATTAGTTGCAACAAATAATCCAAAAGCCAATTTGGCTGGGTTGAACATACTAAAAACAAGAAAGTCTATTTAAACCACATGGACTAAACTCCAAACCCTGTATATCACAATTCTCCCCTTGATAACAACTCCTCTTAACGTGCAGAAGATTAGTAAGATAAAAACTCCCCCTTGCTCATATGACCATATCATATTAATTCAAGTCCTAAAGTCTTTAAAATAATTAAGACAAATCAGAACTAAGACATAAAAGTGCAAGTAACCAGATAAGTATTAATATTCTTACAAACCTAAATCCAGAATAAAGATGCAGAGCCAAAGAAGAGTAATCAATGTAAGAATTAGATTACAAACCCAAATGTTCAGAATGCAAAAGCAGTTAGATAATGTAAGCAAGCAGAGAAATAAAATAAAGCGGAGAAATAATGCAGGCATATTAATAAGGGGTCCTTCGTATACCAGTCCACAATAGGACTTGAACACAAAATAAGCTCCTTAAAATTGTTTGCAACATGCTAAACACTCCGGTCAATGTCAGTCTTCTGGAAAAGCCTGCAACCTAATACATTGGTGCATGTGATGTAGCTTAAAAGCAATCCAAAACCAAAACCGGACTTGGGAAGCTGGTTTTGTATCCCTTAAACTAATATTTCGACTGTACTGTCTTAGGTTTTCACCCTTCTCTTATATACCCCTGAAACATACCTCGTACATTTGACACTCTTTCAGCCGTTAGAGAGAGAAAGGGCGCCTCTGTTTTTTCTACCATAATTTGAAAGCAATTCTTCCAGAAAAAAATGGAAACAGATGATGAGGCCGAGACAAGCAACACCGTAAGAGTGCGGCGTGGTTCCGGCATGAAGCGAGCATCTCCAGAACGTTATCCAGGTAATTCCAAATAATCTGAAATGCTTTACTCAAAGATATTTTTCATAGTCATATTATCCGTTTAGTATTTCTCTGAACCAAAATGAACAACAGATCTACAACCGCCGGCTGATTTCTCAAACATAGACATGCTCGATTTCACTTTCGACACCTCAGATGAAGACGTTGAGACTGAAGGTATTTCTATTTCGTCATGAAATCTTACCCATCCATTATTTCCCAACAGCAAATGACTATTTCATTTTACGCCCCATTTGCAGATTCTGAGTACGACGCTGACGACGTTGTCGACATTAGTGATTGTAGTACGACACCGGAAGGTTAGTGGCCGGAATTGTAATTTCGATTTTCTTTGGGTGTTTTCAAGTAGCAGTTTATTAATATAGCCCACTGGGCAACAGTATTGAGTATGACTGTTCCTATTCCTGAGACAATTCAACTGACTGGCCCACACGAAGCTTTTTTAGGAAACATGTATTGGGTGTTTTGTTGTTTAATGTTTTAATCAGATATTAAAATTTCATTGAGCAGTCATACTTATGCCGTTAATTTTATTTAGTCAATGAGCAAGTCTTTCCAAAACATAACATTAATTACATACTATTGCATTGTTCTCTTAGTGCCAAAACTGCCAACAAATGTACATCTATCTAATACTGAAACAAACTGTTTGCTAACTTGAGCAAAATGCAGATAAGATGCAGTCTTCCCGTCTGTCTGAGTCTGATAGTTCACGTAAGTTGCATCACAATTCCTGTATTATGCCATAAACCTAATGTTTGGTAGCACTAGTAATGTCCTTTTATCTTTTTTTCCCTAGCGGATGTGGGTGCCAAAAATAAGGGCAAGGCTAAGAAGAAGCTACTTTACTGTAAGGGAGGATCGAAAATTGACTATGCTTTCAGTGACTACAAAATGGCATGTGGAGGGGTACAAGAGCCTGAGAGGAAACGTAAATCTAACAGCATCAGGATTGATCTGACTGGTATACTTTTTCCAAAAACATGTATTAGCAATCATATTGTTGCAAACTCTTAATTGTTTCTGTTGCTTCACAGGAACGTCTCGAGCTAGGAGTGCATGTTCCAGTAGTCCAGTTGATATGAAGCAGCGTGTGACGACACACAATACTAAGAAGGCGAAGACTGTTGCAAAAGGTATAAATTAAAAATACAAAACTGTAAAAGTCATTTTGGTGTAATACCTTTAAAAAAGAAGTATGTTTTGGTCAGAGAAATGTTTCATAACACCAATTATATTGTGCAGGAAAAAAGGTTGGCAAAAAAAGGGTTCGGAGGGGAGCATCGGGCAAAGCACGTTTTGATGATGGTTAGATTAAACATAAACTCTTCTTACTATATAACTATGGATAGGTGTCTACTTAGGCTTGAATGCTGAGAATCAATTATTCTGAATATGTGTTATGCAGAACGGAAATATCCGAATTACAGGTGTAATCTACAGACCGCTATTAGAACACTGAAGAAGTGGAATTTCCAGCCTTATCATATATTCCATCTCAAACGCATTCCATTTTGGTATATCATCGATGCTGCACTAACCATGGACATGGAGGAATATAAGCGCTACACCAAATGTGATGCACAAATAGCCTCCATCGTAAGACGATTTGAAACAAGGAGTGTAACTGGTGAGCGGGGCTTTGCATTTGGGAACGAGTTGTTTTGCCCATTAAGGGATCACATGGAAGTGGTCATGGGTATTAGGGATGGTGAGTGGCCGATCCACTTGTCATCTAGTAACGTTCGTGATTTCCCTTTTATTACAAGATGTTGGCCAGATACAAGGGCTCCATTTCTTCTGAACAAGAAGATGATCACAGATAAGTTGGATGAGTTGGTTCTGCTTGATCCCACCAAAGAAGATGTACTGGAGGACATTGCTAGATTGGTTCATCTCTTCTTGCTCTCGATATTGTTCACACCTAATCAGAACAATAATGTTCCTTTCCAAGTCTTCCGTTATGTAGAGAATCTGGATGATATTTGTTATTATGATTAGAGTGCATATGTCCTTGATTACCTGCTTGATGGTATTGAAAAAGCGCGCACTGTCAAAGTTGTTGGTTGTACTGTGTTCCTCCTGGTATGTCACCCTTATTCAAGCTGTAATTAATGTCAAAAGCACTATGGTTAAATCTTATTTTACATGTATTTCATGTTCACACGTCAAACTTTTCAGTTCTGGCTATGTGAAAGCTGTCCACTCATTGATGCACGCGAAGGCGTGAACCCATTCCCCCGTTTTAGAAAATGGTCACTTGCGAATCTGAAAGCAAAGCTCCAGGAAACAGACTTAAACAAGATCATTCCTTTACCTGTAAGTATTCTGCATTATTACTTGGCAATCCACAACTTTTGGTTAATGCTTCAATACATTGTCCTAAGAAAATATACACTTTACCTTACTAGGGTATCCATTTGAGATTGTTGGAAATGACTAGAAGAGAGAAGAAATTCCTTGACTGTGCCGAACCGATGGAAATAACTTTTCCTCAGAGAAGCAAGGCTAGAGGTGATCCAAGATTTTCTAATCCACAAGAAATACCAGTTCAACAGATGGGGACTGCTGGCGTGATGTCAAATGCTCAGATGCCGAGTAACAATATGGTGCAAGGAAATGGTTTTCATGGATCTGTCAGTGGTGGTAATAATGTTCCGTCAAGATCAAATTCTTTTCAAAGTTTAGTCAATGGGCCAGACTGCAATGCCTACGATGGCAACGGATCTGATTTCCTCTCAAGTAGTTGTTATATGGACAGTGGTGATGATGTGCAGCAATTTGTCTTGTGGGAGAAATTGTGGGAAGAGGCAGCTAAGAAACCAAACGTGCCACAAGATGTTGATGGACGTAACACGGATGATGGTTCAGTTAGTGAAGGTGTGATAGATATTGCACCACCAAATGCATCTTGCCATGCTCTTCCAGAAACAAACACTCAAATACTTCTAGCAATGCAAGAACACGAGCATGAGCTGCGTCTCGTAAGACAAAATGTTTCTCTGTTGAACAATACAATTGTTCAGCTACAAGACCAGATGAATGCCAAAGACCAACTGATTCATGCTCGGGAGTTGGAGATGGCAAGCTACAAGTCTGAGATGGAGACGCGGATTGCAAAATTCCAAACTGATCTGAGAAAGGCAACTGTAGACTTGTATGAAGGTGGTAGTGAGCGAATGGAATTGTTCCGGAAGTATCAGTTACAAGCAGAAGCTACAAAAAAGGCGGAGGAGATGGTTGCCAAGCTCCAGAAAGAGTTGGTTGCAGAAAAGGAAAGTAAGTTGTTAGTAGAGAAGGAGTGAGAGAAGCATGTTGCGCGTCAAGAGGAGTTGAAGAACACCGTCACTGATCTTAGTATGAGGCTCCACTATGAGGCAAGGGAAACGGCAAAAAAACAGTTAGTCATTGATACTTTGAAGTTCGATGATGAAGTGTTGGGCATGGACAATGAAGGAACCAGTGCTACAACCCCAGTAATCACACCCAGTGGGCAATACGGAATGAATACTGGTGCCATCGTTCCTTACACTATTTCATCAAAGTCCAATACACCATCTTCAAACAATCACACTAGTATGCAGACACCAATAACTCCATCAACCATATCCACTCCCATAAGACCAGCCAACCTTTTTGCAAGTGCATCCCCTGTTGATGTTAAAGCGAATCAGTCTACTGGAAACAACACAGGTGGAAAAAAGGTTAGCTTTGCTGATGGTGTAGGAATCACACGTAAGTCCGCTCTGAAAGTCAAAATAGGCAACCGCCTAGTTGATGAGAAAAATGATCTGCATAGTTCTGGTTTTAAAACACCACCACCAACCAAAAAATCTGGTGGAATTTCATCGGGCAAGTTCTGTAGTGATTCTCCCGTCACACAACAGAGTATTAATGAGAAGAGGGTTGATATGATTGCAATGAAAGCAGTGGAGGAGGTAGTTTCAATGGAGATTATTGATTGTGAGAAGGTCAAAGTTAAAGAGGAGAAAAAGAGAGAGTTTAAACTGCTACGCCATCTCCCTGGTGTGCATAGAAGTGGTCCTTTCGTAATTGACTGGTTGATCAAGATGTTCCAAGAACACACTCCAAGGTAATTTAATATGTGATATTTGTAGCAAATTTTTTTGTGAATGTAATTAAACAAAATATTAATTGGTTCTGCTTTACACACTAATGCAGCCATGTTATATTCTCTGTTAATACCTCTACACTATTGGCCGAGATGACATTGGACGACTTTGAAAGACTTGTGAACCATGATCGTTTCACTGAGAAGGTCAGAAAACATGTATTACTTTTTAAACGTTTTCTAACACACCATATACTTGTTTAGTTCACATGCTAATGCTAAAACTGTGTTGAATTTTTTTTCTTATGAAGTTAATCGATACCTGGGCAAGTTTCTGCATAACCTCACTTTATGGGAATAGAACTGCAGTTGAAACTAGACGTAGTTTAGCAGGGAAGCCATTCTTTTTCAGGAGTGCTTGCTGGGTACTACTTATGTTCATTCTTTCTAACTCATATCCAGATGAGTAAAGCACTCCCACGCTATTAAAAGACACTTTTTTGCTTTGTACAGTTATATGCAGCTCGCTTTAACAAGGAACAGAAATACACAAATGCAGCTGTGAGATTTATAGACAAGAAGATACCTGATGCCATCAAACACCAGTCTTGGATTGTTCCAATCAATACCACAGGTTCTCAGTGCCCTCTTACCACTGTTGGTGACCACTGGACGTTGCTTTATTATGATGCAAAGATGAATGAATGGACCTTCTACAACTCCATAAGATGCCCAATTGAGCAAGACAAACATTTGCAAGCTGCAAGTGTCCTGGTACATTTCATTGTCTTAGTTCAAAATTTCTTTCTACCGGGAAACAAATAAAGAACTTGCTTATTCGCTCACACACATGTCTTTTTTTGCTTTTTATATTCTTTCCAGACTGATTACATATACAATTGTGTTGATCACTACTGCAAGACGACCCGTACTAACTGCAACATGTTCATGAAGAAGCCAAAGATTGGACGTTCCTGTGAGATGCCTCAGCAAGCCCCGGGAACCGTTGATTGTGGTCCTGTGGTGTGCTATGCGATTGAAAAACTTGTTACAGGTTACAAGTTTGTATCTGAGCAGTGGGATGTGGACATAGGTGGTCAATTCAGGGCACATATGGCCAAAATCCTACATGAAGCCACAATTTCAAGTTGGGTACCGTGATCAGTATGATGATTATTTTGATTGCCGCATGGGCTAGAACACCGTTTTGCTAATGATTAGTCCGATTTCAAAATGTTTTGATTCATGTGCTTTAAATTCCAGCTTCAGACCTTATTCAAGGGTGAATGTAGCTGAAGCAGTAAGCCTGCCACGTAACTATTTGCAACTTGTTGTAATGTTGACAAATTTGACTTTATTTATTGGGTTAGTAGTTCAGTTGATAGTTTTGTTTGTGTTTGCGTGCTGCATTCAGCTTACCTATCCTTTCGCAATACACACAAGTCTGTATATAATAGAAATATGATGTCTGCAAATTGTTTCAAATGGTTGGACCTCAAAGTGAACTTATTGAAAATTAACTTCATAACGGCAGTTAAGTATATAAGATAACTTAATTTGTAAATAGCTCAGTTCACTAATACGTACAAGTCTGTATATAGTAGAAATGAGTAACCTGCTACGATATGTTCTGAACGGCAGATAAGTATATAAGATAACTGAATTTGTAAATAGATCAGTTCAGTAATATTAATGGAAAAACTTAGAGTATATAGTAGAAATATGATGTCTGCAAATTGTTTCAAATTGTTGGATCTCAAAGTGAACTTATTGAACTTTAACTTATTTTTAGGTGTAATACGAAATTTGCTACGATATGTTCTGAACGGCAGGTAAGTATATAAGATAACTTAAGTTGTAAATAGATCAGTTGACTAATATTAATGGAAAAACTTAGAAATTGCAAAACTACCAATAAGTCCAGGATATAAATCACTTAAGTGATACCACTAATCAGATTAGAATGAATGTTTGCCGCAAAAGATAGGAATACATTCCGAAATGTAAGTAGCAATAAGACTATCAAGAATCAAAAGAACCGGCATCATTCATAATCAGACATTAGCCTACTGGCTGCTAATGCGACTGATGGTGACATTCCATACATCAGGTTGATTAACGTTTCGATCAATGAAGAGCTTGTCTCCAACTTCCAAATTGTTGAACCATGCAAACATTTTCCATCCCTCATCAATGAAAGCATCATCCTTTCCCAGTACACACCTTACTTTGAATTTCCCGAACCATCGGACCCTCAGAACCATTTGGTTGTTGCCACAGTTCAACTCAGACCTAGCAAACAAATGGGGCAGTTCCTGTTGACGTTGGTACGAATCAGGTAAGTAAAATTCCATAATATACATGGTTGGACTGGTAAACAAACTTTGTTAGTTTTGTGAGACATGTGTGATCTATTACCAGTTTGTCGCCTGGAGCAAGACTTGGACTTGTAATTCTGACTTCAGTATGGGGTAAGAAAGCCCCAAAGGTGTATTTCCTTTCCAGTTGGCTCATAGGAATTAAGCATTCAACAGCATTACCAGAGGTAGGTGAGTCCGATCCATTATCAGCAACATGAGAAGGGTCATCCTCAACTTTTGCAGGCGCAACGTAATCTTCATCAGCAGCTTTACATATAAGAAACATGGGAACATAATAGGCTAACATAGTCCTTAATAAAACTAAACCAAATTAAAATTTGAACTCGACCTTGACGTATTGCAAATAACTTTAAGATTTTTGAATAGATAAAAAGGTACTCACACTTTGATTCTACCTCTGGATGATTATCCTGCTTATGGTCAGCCAAATTAACCTCATCATCTGTCCAGCACTCATCCCAATCGAGATCTGGTGAACCATCTGCATAAATGTAGGCCAAATTATGTCGTGTATAATGTAGAAATTACACATATTTGAGCTGCTTGCTATACTTATATATATACCTGGTGATGTTGGTGTGTGGGGAGACCTTACTTCAGCCTGCTCCTGCTCAGCATCAATTGCAAGTTGGTGATACGACTTGAACTTAGGTGTGAGCATGGGGGTGGGGATTTCTTTCTTATCTCCCATAACACGGAACAGAGTTAGACGAAAGTGTGAGTCCGTGTCATAAGCCCCATGAACGATATCACCAGTACTTAGGCCATAGTAATTACTGAATTTCTTCCATCCTCTGCAGAAGTGTGCAGTTCCAAAGGCATACATCAGTTTCATACTCCACAAGCTATGATCCGATGTTGAAACAGTCACATGCCTAGGCATTGGAGTCAAATGATCCTTTGTGAAGCCCGGAGGTAGGGACTGCGAATTTTTTAAACATAGGAAGCAATTAGGCAAATATCAAGCTTACACCAATAATGTAACAAACAAAGAATAAGGGATTATTGTTTATGTTGTATCACTAAGTAACCAAGTTTTCGTTTTGTTAGGTGCTAACTAACCAACCAAGCTAAAATAGTAACATAACTATTACACACGCCAGACATATGAATTTTAAACTGAAACATGAAGGACTAGTAGAACACAAACCATTGGAAAAAAAAATGGTATATTAGCTAACCGATGCACGAACACGAAAAAAAAAAGGCCGGAGGAGGGAAGCAGTAATTAAATTCATGTACAGTAACGGAGGAGGGAAGCAGTAATTAAATTCACAAGCTAATTATAGCAGTAATGTTAACAAACTGCCTTATACTGTTATAAAATAAAGAAAGGGAAGAAAACTGTTCACTTGAAGAACTAACCAAAGAATTACGAGAAGGACCACGCACTATCTGTACGAATGGCTTGTGAACATCGTAGAAATTCATGAGACCATCAGTAGAGATGTTGAATGGTTGTTCGTGCTCCATTGTTTCCACTCTTCCAGTGACGAATTGTGCGAGTGTTTAAGCTTTTTTTTTTGGGTGCGAATTTTTTAGATCAACTGACCCAGATCTGGAACAATTTTCAACTTATATACAACCACTGTAAACCGGACTGCCCAGTGAAGACGCCCAATGTGCTTCTCCAATATGCCGCGGGTCACTGTACTACACTTGGGCAGGATTTAAGTGTCGGCCCATTTCACAATCTGAGATAGTAACCCAAATAGGGAGCCCAGGCCTGCATTGTTAATAATATGTGGTAGAAATCCAACAATACCCTCAAACCCTAAACCCTAACCCCAATCCACTTTACCCTAAACCCTAAACCCTACAATACATTGCCCTAAACCCTTCAACCTACACTCCTGAAAAAAATGTATAATTGTATGCATGTAAGGTAATTTATCTATTATATTTAGAACTGTTTATTTAATTACTTTATATGACGTAGCCAACTACATAGTAATTTTACAAAACATAAATTAACTACTCCAACGCATGTATTGTTTAGATCACGTATGCATTATGATGAGTACCTCTTTATTTGAACTTACTCATATTCTTTGTGATGCCACGAAAATGGTGTTTGAGTTATTATATGTAATGAATTTATGTGGTCCGTCACATAAGCTCTTCAATTTAGAACTAGCACTTTAAATTATATGTAATGATTTTAGGTGGTCCATCACATAAGCTCTCCAATTAGATGTGGCAACATACACAACAAGGATCAATAGTGTATAACACATATATGGTGTGTAACATTGTCGTCACATAGTCGTAAACATTTATTCCAATACCAGGAAGTGACCGAGTATTCCAGATCACTATACATATTGAGCATGACATCTTGATTAACTTATTGTTACACACATGTACTGATAGTGGAGTTCGCTCTTGTGTGGATTTAATTTGTAAGAAACTAATAAACATTTTGTGAAAATAGTGAATGAATTACTATTATATATAACTGTACCAGTTTGCATAGTAAGAATGATTATGTTGATGTGTAAATACTAGTATTGGCCATATACATAATTACATACGTATCTACTAAATAAAATCGAAGATGAAGTTTAGAATATGCTAGATGGTTTTGTATGTACTCAAAGAAACGAATAGTTCAATGGTTGATCTAAAATTATGTGTAAATATATTATTAGTAATAGAATATGCTTAATTTGTATGGACGTATTGAACGATCTACTATTCGATGTAACTATACCATTTATCATAGTAAGAATTTTTTATTTTTTTTCCTTGATGAATGCCTATTCTATTTAACTGTACCAGTTATCATAGTAAGAATGTTTGAGTTTTTTTAACTATACTCGTATTCCCCCTATAAATATTTACGGGCATATCCACTGAATCAAGGTACATAGTGTTTTTAACACACAATTTATACTGTATATCTTCAAGGGTTCAATTATTGCGTATGAGATGGTTTAGTAAGTAAAGTTTGTTATATACAAATTGTACGCCAAGCACAACATACATCTATTAAATAGATGGTTCGTATAATATTAAACATGGCTGCTCCGTATTCATTTTGATATGCATTGAATGTAAATATATGTGATATGTTGCATTCTCATTCCATAATGCTATTATTGTGCAGGTACTTTACATTTTTCTTAATGTAAATTAAGTAATTGATGAAAAAATCGGAAGTACCACGTATTTATTGATGGGGCTTCCATTTAACTTTTGTAAGAAACTACTTGAACAACGTCATAATCTCGTTTGGAACGGAGTTTTTTTTTTAATATAAGTGCAACTTATCTATAGATTTACTGAATGGAAATTTATTTGTGAAGAAAAAAATAATAGCAAATGAAAGGAAAAACATAAAAAACCCCAATATTGCAGGATTTGTTATAACCCGCCTAATACTAGCTAACTTGACCCGACATTTGCAGCATTATATAAACAAACGGAACCCTAAATTCACGAACACTTTACTCTTTCTCTATCTCTTGTGTTCTCGCCCAATTTCCATCCATGGCTGCTCGAGTCTTCCCTACAAGATGTCAGTGCGGGGGGGACATCTTACACCTCACTTCGCACACCAAAGCCCACCCTCAAATGGACTTCGTCAAATGTGAGCATCATCAGAGAGGTACGTTTACTGCTTACCTAAAGCTTCTCAGTGTTCTTGTAATTCAATTGAACAGAATTGTGATTTCCTTTGTTGGATTATTGAAAATCTTCAGTTTCCCCACAACAACACTGGAATAGTAATGTCATACACGATAAAATCTATGCAATTACACTTTTACTATATTAGGATGCTAGTTACAGACTTTTGTGGCTTCCTAACTTGAGTATAAAGCAGATGAACATATATGTCGATAATTGCCCTACATTCCGCTATTCAAATATACTATTTGGTCCTGTAGATGTCTAATAAACCATAAAAATTGCTTAATGATGCTTAACAGCTTCTTGTATTTATCAGTGGAACGATTGTACTCTAATTTGGTATTTTCCTTACTTAATACTCTTTTAAGTAGTATTTGTGCTAATGATATGAATAACCGTAGGTAAAAGGGGTCATGTTTGGCTTTGGAAGGATGATCACACATGTACTGAGATTTGCAGACAACTTTCTGCTGAAGAAGTAGAGGACCCAAATCAACCAAATCTGCAATCACCAAATTTGCCATCCGGTAGTGGTTGTTCGGGCAATGCATCATCTGTACCGAGGTCCACCAGCTATGATCAGTTTGAATCAATGAAGGCTAAGATTGAAAAAGATGAACTGCATATTGAAGTGTTGTCTGCAAAGCTTGATGAAATGGCACTTTATTGCGAGGCAATACACTGTGATTTGGATCAAAGTGAGCAATCTGCTGTTAAGCTAGAAGAAAAAGTTGAAGAGTTGCTGGTTGAGAATAAAGTTATGCAGGCAACCATTGAAAGGCTTGAGTGGGAGCGTGGGAGGACGCAGCTACTAACCAGTGCATTTCTAGCAGCTCTATGTGTGATTCTTTCTATTATTGCTCTTTACTAGTTGCGTGATAGAAATGCCGAAATACATTGGGTGTATTTCAGAATGCATTTGTTTAGTTGAACCTTTTGGTACTATAGGCAGTATTATGTTATATAGGGTAGCAGCAAATGTATTGCCACTTGATCGATGTAATCTTATAACTTAGTCTGGACTTGGTTATGCTATCAACTAATGTTCGTTTCAATATTAAGACCCATAACATATGTTATTTTGTACTCTTCTTAAACAGACCATGAAATCTACAAAATACACATATCATACCTGAACACCACAGTGGGCGGGTGAGGTGGGCAAATCTGAATTTATAATTTATAGGAATGATTGTTAATATTATATCAACATTTTTTTGCGGATCCCAATGCCCATCAAACAACCAAGGACTCGAACTACTTCAGCAATCCATGTCAAACATGAGCAATAGAAGAAGTTGTCCCAAGACAGGAAACGCATATAAAATCCAGTCTGCATAACTACTTAGTGTTTTTTATAAGATTTGCTCACATGGATCTCTCTAACCCAAAATGCAGCAAGTTTACCAAAATCATGCAATGCCCAGTTGAAGATCGGCTGGTATTAGGCAAAAAAACCATTTATTGTCGCTTTCTTACTCTCTTGTATAATTCATGGTTATCTAACTTACCAATCTCATTGTGTCACAATGCAGATGGTTCCCAACAGATTTGTCAGGGAAGGATTTGGTCCCGTGCCAGCTAGATCAATTTGGGTGACTCCTGATGAGAAAGAATGGGAAGTGCGTTTAATCAAAGATGGTGGTAAAGTTTATTTTTCAAAAGGTTGGCCTGAGCTTAGAGATGCGTATTCACTAGCAGCCAGTGACCTAATAACGTTCGAATATGATGGTGGCATATCTCTCTTTGTTAATCTGTACAATGCAGATGGTGTGGAAATGAAATTAAAAGGCATAATGCCAACAAACATCAGTACTCATACTCTAAGTCGACTTGAGAGGGAGCATTCTTGTTTTCCAAATTCCAAAACAAGACCAGAGCAACAGCTGAGAAAATGTAAGTTCCTTATTGAAGTATTTCCTTATTCATATTCCAATACACTATTATTCTTGTTTAAGATCCTTTTGCACCAAATTTGATTTTTATCTACATTAGATGGGTCAAGGTTGCACAAAAGAGTAAGATTCAACGAATCCAGCTTTGCGCAATCTCATGTGGTTGGTGGATCTAGGCCAGCTGTTTTTAAACTCAAATCAAATGGAGGAAGTATTTCAATTTCTATGCAAGGTAAGTTAACTCATGGAACAGTGTATTGGAATATGAATATTAGAGATTCTTGATCATGTAGTAAAATAAAACCTCTTGGCGTGTAATTCAGGTGTGGTTGTTAGCAAACTTCAGAAGGCAAAACAAACAATCTGTTTTGATGCCTATGCATCAGGTAATAAATATATAACAGTTTCGCCTGCATGTGAACTATATTTGGAAAGATATCTAACTGCAGTGTTTTTGTTTTTTCTTTTTCATTAATTTAATTTAAGCAAGGGGCGATGGATTCAGGATGGGTATGAGTTCAAATTACTTGAGGAATGTTACAACTAGTGAGAATATGGTTGAAGCAGGAGATTCCTATACGATAATCAGGATAACCAGCTCAATTGTATCGCCAACTAGACCCTTGGTAGGAAAAAACTACTACGTTTTGTTGTAACATGGTTTTGCTTTTTCGCAGTAAAAGATGTTTCACTTGTTCCATCCATAACACATGTCTGTTATTGACGTACAGGGAGTTCCAATTCGATTTGCTTGTAGATTTTTGAAAAAAGGTGCTGCTCATCTAATGCTACATGTGAACAATGGATCCAAGCATCCGGTTACGTGTATTGCAGGACCTAAAGCTGCGTTTTTATCAAGTGGTTGGGCTGAGTTTGTGTGTGCGAACCAACTTAAGGAAGGGGATAGTTGTTTAGTGCTACATGGTGAGACATCTGATATCTGGATTGTTACTCTCATTAAAAGGGGTTGTTGGTAAAAAACAATAGATATGTCCGTTCTCATCAGCTATGTCCGTTCTCATCAGATATGTCCGTAAAAAAATATGTCGATTTAAACCTTATCCTATGTCGGTTCTCATCAGCTGTCCTTCTACTGTTCAATATTTTAATACAAGTTCTTTTTCATGCTAAATATGTTTTCCAAACATAGCAATATTTACCTTTGTAACTTATAATGCTGTGTTTTCCTAAGAACAAAGCTGCAGAGTATTATCTAGATTTTGGTTGACAAACACTTAGAAAAAGTGCAAAATGCATAAACGAGTAGAAATTCAGTCTGGTACACATCACAATAATTAAAATCAAACACAAGATTCTACATGATAGGTGGAAAGGGGGACTAGCCAGTGAACAATGTTGTCGGACAATACAAAACTAAATTGAGTCTTAATTCCAACACATAATGATCAGATATATAGTCTACCAAAATAATGATTTCATAACCACCTGCAACCAATTCGTCCCACGAACATTTTGCAAAACACATCTTCATTAATCAAAAGGATTCCTCTCCACCCGCTGCCTTTGATTTTAGACGGCTCTTAGGATGCGTACAAACCAAGTCGTTGTGTCAACATCTAGAGGATCAATAGTGCATGAATCATCTGGTGCAAGCTTGTTATCCTTGGCAAATGAACTCCACCCTTTCCCGATGTAAGCACCTGTGTTGGAGAGGTAGCACTTCACCCTCCAGTAGCCTCTTTTGCCCATTATGCGAAGCATCCTTTTGTTTGTCCCGAACTTCAGATTGTCCCTGGCCCAGTAAGTTGGCAGGTTCTACAATGTTTAAATTTTTTCTTGGTTAGCATCAAAATAGAAAAGTTCACTCCCTTTACTGTGTAACTTGACACATGAAATGCATACCAGAACACCATCTGGCTTAGTGGCACCATGGCGGATGAAAATGGATATCTGGTTGTCGTCACTGCTAGGTTCATGTCCATAGTCACCAGAATCTGTGCTGGAATCCCAAACACGTTTCATGGTTCCCTTACAGTCTGTGACAAAAGTTATCATATAAATACGTAATGCATCAGTACACCGAAACAATTTCACAAATTTAAACTAGGTTTGGAGTGAACATTAACTTCGTTTTGGGCAGGGAATGAGTGAACTTCTTTCTCGAGTTGTTTGCTTACAACGCCTTTTTTCATTTGACTTTTCATCTGCAGAGTTATTGTTGCGTCCTTTCCTACGCGAACTATAATGGACCCTACCATCCTTGCGTGGGCCTGTAAGGGGTTAAGCACGGGAGACATTATAGTTAGTTACATGATTTTATAAGGTCTAAATATAGATAAACAATTTATAAGGTTGGCTTTGCCTTACTGAGGGATGCTAAGGAACCACGCATTTGTCCCATCCTAGAGCTCTCCCCATGTCGGTCAGATCTTTTCTTATATTTCTTGCCTGCCTGGCGTACATTGTTGCTTTGATCCCTATGTTCATTTGCCTGCGTAACCATACCATCTGTCTGAAAATGAGGATCAAATCTTCTTCTATATCCTCTTCGAGCTGTTCATGAAAACATAAATTCTACTGAATACATATATATTCATTACTGAATACATGTTTCTACTAGCAACAGTTTTAGTTCTTTACTTACATTTACCATTTGAAGCTCTCTTAAGGCCCCTTTGCAGTTGACGACTACCATCCGTGTCTGATGTGCCAGAATCATTGGTTGAGGTCTTTGCACGTTTTCTTTTCTGTGTAGCAGCACGCTCGTTCTCCGCCCACATCCTCATCTCCTGAATCCTTGTCTCCCTTTGAGCTACATAAGGACAAATTAATTACTTAAATTATTTGAGTATTAGTGTCATTATAAAGGAACATCAAATTACATGTCTTACCAGTTGCTTTGGCTTGAGAACACTCAATGCGCATGGACTCCGCACTAAGCCTAATGGCTGACTTAAGGCGTTCATCATCAGACCTTTCATTGCATGCTTTCATGGCTTCCTCGTTCTCGTCCAGAACAAGTAAGGTGTCAATTTCCTCATTAGTAGCAATGTCTGTAGTAATTAATTTTCAAACCAATTTTAGCCAATAAAATCAGCTATCAGCAGTCTTACTTAAATAAAACTAACATACCAACAGTTGGTGGTGCAGCTTCTTCGGTTGCATTGTCAGTATTATCATCAGAATCCTCAGCATAAATGAATCCATCAACAAGTGGGACAAGTGGTCTCTCACAGCATGTTATTCCATCAAATATAGTGACTAGGAAATGGTGTCGGCTTACATATGCGAAAATGAGTACATCTTCCTTCTTGAATTTGTAAGTATCACGGAACAAAGGCCATCCTTCAGTTAGCCTAACACCTCCTGCATCTGAGACCACTTTTGTTGGCCATGACAGTCCATCTCCAGCACTTAGTATTACATTGGATGGCCAATTCTTGAAATGTTTTTCCACAAAGTGGTCTGGGAATCTCTGGCCAAAGAGAAAGTAAAATTTAGCTTAATAATAAACTGTTGTAAGCTAGAAGTACTTGTAGCTTTAATTATATTAATAGCCTAAACAAATAGAACCTCACTTGACAATTGTTAGTTGTATAGCTTAAACTATGTTACTCTCCTATAATTTCTGAAAATAAAGAGCTTATAATCTAACTTGGCTGTATTCTCTAATATGCAGTTACTTATTATTTAGTATGAATCTCATGGTACGCACATTTCACTGCATGATAAATACACTATTGAATAGAGATAGTTAATGTAATACAATACGTAAGGGTTTATAGAACTAATAAGGTTCAAAAATACGTTGCTATAATAGGAATAAAACTTAAGACAGGTAAATAATTATAAACACAAGAAAAAAATACAGAGGAAACTAGTTGATAGATGAGCTACAGACCAGGGTGCATAGTTCAGGAAAGAAAACAATCTTCATGAACCGCTTGTCGTCTGGCCCTCCAAAAGTCCACAAAGCATTCACAGCTTCTGCCATGATTCCGTTCTCAAATTGCCTGTGTGCAAAGGTGTAAGAGTTGTTTTCCGGTGAATTAGGTTGAAGAAGGTAGGTTTGCGTTTGGTCAGTTACGCAAATGGCAAGTCATTCGCATTTAATGTCTGTGCAGGCTCGTTCCATACTCCCAATGCGCATCGCCCACTGGGCATGCTTTTTGGCATGCCAAAAATTCAACCTCATTATACATTTCATTTAAGCAAATGGAGATAAAACCCCGGGGGTAAAAAGGCAAATATAGTGAGTCGGAAACTACAATATACATAAACCATACAAATCTAAATTTATTATATAGTTATGCGTACTAGAGGTAAAAAAAATTCTCCTAGCTTTTAACCAATGTCTGTTTAATAAGAAAGTTTACTGAAGTGTACAATTTCTCGTTTGGACAACAAAAAAATCCTCATTAATGGGCTATACCGTTGGGCCGGTCCACCAACCTCATTTACTGCGGCTGAGTCCAGCATAAATTCAGATGCTTCAATTCTGCACTTTTCTTCAATTGAAATCGAAGAAAGGGGGATAAACAAACCCTCACCACAGTTGAGGGCATATTCTATTCAAGTATATCATGGTGATGATTAGGGATGGTGAAGAAGGGAACATTGCTCAGAGAAATGCCAAGTTTTCCGTTGTCATACACAATCCCAGGAAGGAGTACCTGGTAAGCATATTCGTTCATTCTGTTTAACTTTTAGTTCCTCAAACGAGTATCAGTAAATACTTCTACCAATAGCAATCAGAGAATATAGTTGATTTCATGCTGCTTATAGTTATAAGAATGTATTTAATTTGGCTAATGTAGGTAGTACCAGCAAAATTTGCTGCACAGTTTCTCAAACCTATCCCAAAACATGGTGTATTGAAAACTGTGGACGGGGAAAATTGGGAGGTCAGTTTGTATAAGTTTGAAGGCGTAGTTGCTATAGGTTATGGTTGGTGTGAGTTTAAGTCTGCTTATGGTATCACAACGAACTATATTCTACATTTCAAGTATGATTTTGATTCAGCATTTGTGGTTACGATTTTCGACTATGACTCTGTCGAAATAAGAAACAAGGTCATTCAGAATGCGGTCTTGGCAATGGTTCCTTATGACCCATTGCCTGATCGGATTATGTTTGTAGGTATGATTCCGGCGAAGTGCTGCGGTAGATGTGGATCTAAACTGCCAGGTAAAAACTGAAAATGCCTATGCTATTATTTGTATATTAATTCAGTTGGAATTAGTTCTGTACTTACTACTTGAAATCCGCTGCAGTTAAGAAAAAAAATGGCAAACGGAAGCGTAACACAGGGATGCTATATTCTATCTTATTTGATCCAGTTTATGGTGATTACAGTCCTTTTTTCACAACGATACTTGCTGGCTCTAATGTTCGTTGCCCTTTCATTATGGTTAGTTGTTATTTTGTTTCATCATTTGATTACGTACACAATTGTTGAGGTTAGCAGAGATTCAACGTATCTACTGGTGAATCCTTGTCGTATGCATTTCAGGAGTTAGATAAAGATTTTGCAAGAACGCAGTTGCCAAAAAGTTTTTGCATCAAATACCTCCGGGTTGGACTTGGCAAGGACGTCTGGCCAGTTCTGTGCACTTTCTATGATGGTGAAGGCCTTATAACTCACGGATGGGAGAAGTTTGTCATCGACAACAAAGTCGCTGATTATGGAATGATCACTATTGAGAGAAGTGTGAAGGATGGAAACATCTGGAATGTTTGGTTAAAGAATTAGGCATTTTTGTTGCCTTTCAATAAGTTGGCCTGTTCTTGGAGTTTATAATGTATTTTTATAGTTATTTTTGACAGTTAATATTTTTATTAACAAGACCATATGTTTTTCGGAGTCATTGTAATGTTATTTGTTATTCAAATGGATTTGTAAGTCCATGTAATAGTACTTAAACCTATGGTTATTCTGTTATCAGAGTGTTCTACTTTTCATAACTAAAGAAAGATGGTCATAGCAGTGTAAAACCAAGTCATTACTCTGTGCATCCAACCAAACAAGAAAGAAACTAATGGCTTAATAACTAAAACATTTACAAAGGGAATTAGATGTGTTCAAGTCAACAAATGCCAAAGATACAACACCCATATAAAATACTAGCACTCTGATAAAAACCAGATAACCAAAACATTCCTTTGTGCATCCAACCAAAAAATAAACAGACTGCACAAGGGCTCAATGACTAAAACAATTGCCTAGGGGAATAGGTGTGTTCAGGTCAGCAACTACAGAAAGGTACAATATCCAAATAAATTGCTACAAGTTTGAGACAAACCAGATATCCTCACACAGGAAAATGTCCTCATCTGCTAATTAAAGATGTCGACTAATCCTTCAGCGCTTCCAAACACGTAGTCCAATAGTGGTTTCCATATTGCCCACATCTACCACACATGAACCTTTTTCTCTTGGACTCACCAGCAGACTTCCTACGTAGTTTGCGTGGTCTCCCAGGAACAACTTTCTGCAGAGGCGGTAAGATCTTGGATGGCTGGTTCAGATCAAGGAACTCATACTTCTCAGTCCTGGGGATAGGGTTGAGGTCGGCAGCATAGACTGCAGCATATGTGGAGGTGAAAAAGCACGGGTCGATCACAGACTTGATATCCCACCTTGAACTATTTATAACAGCCACTGCATGAACACAGGGGAATCCTCTTATCTGCCATTCATAGCATCCACATTTTCTGTTGTGCAAGTCAACCTGCAAGTATGATTGTCACATAATTATCCTATGTCCTGAAATACTAGATTTATTCTATTAAGTACAAGAGATCAGTTATAGACAGTTACGTACCACAGGTCTTGCAGCAGACTGTACCTCGACTACTCCATGCTGCAAAGTTGGGATTAATATCCAGTTCTGACTAATTTCCTGCATCTCATTCCATTGTTCTTGCATTCTTGGTGTTAGAGCTGATGTGATGCTTTTGGTAGCAGCACGCCGCTCAACGAACCAACGCATCAACTGTTGCCTAATGCAATCCAACATAAATGTAACTGGGAGTGAACGAGCATCAAGTATCCAGTTGTTGAAGGACTCAGCAGCATTACTTGTCAACTCCCCATAGCGGTGCACACCTTTCGCAAAGGCTACAGCCCATTTTTCTGGGGGCAAGTCTTTAAGGAAATGAACAGCTTGAGGGCCTCCTTTCTTAGTGAACCTTTCAACGGCCACGTGATAGTAGTTTTCGTTGGGAGCATATGCTGCTTCTTTAAGCAACTTGCACATATGATTCTTGAACACATCGGAGTACCTCTTTCCAGTGTACATCGCTCGTAAGTTCTTCATTAGGTGGTAAAGACAATAGAAATGCAGCGGTTTGCTTGGGATTGTGCCGAACGCATTAAGAAGCCCCCCTGCACGGTCTGACACGAATATAATTTCTTTCTCATGTTTCACATGTTGGTTTATCATCTCAATAAACCACGTCCAGTTGTCAGCATTTTCAGAAGCAACAATAGCAATAGCAACGGGGAAAAGTCCTGTCAATTTTACACGAGTTAGCAAAAAGATAAAACAGAACATAAATAAGGGAAGACCAAAAAAAATGAAAAAGGACATAGGTTTCCTATGACTGTTAATGGTTACCATTGTTCCCATCCTTGGCGGTGGCTGAAAGTAGTGTCCCTTTATATCTTGTCTTCATGAAGGTGCCATCAACAAACAACATAGGCCGGCAGTGTTTGAAACCCTTAAGGCTAGCATCAAAGGCAAGGAAAAACCTCTTGAATCTGTTTACGGAAGGCTCAGTCTCTAGTGCAACTACACTACCAGGGTTGGTCCTTATTATACCATCGGAGTACCAGCGAAGCTCATCAAATGAATCATCGTATGTGCCAAAGATGTTGGCCCTAACTACCTCAACCGATCTCCAAACCTGAAAACCATAACAATGGAATGAGATTGAGTAAAGCATTACAGCAAAGTAGGTTTCAATATGCAATATGTACCTTCTCATAACTAATATTGAATCCCCAATACTTCAATATATCCCTCCTGATATCGGATGGAGTCAATGTGGGGGTATCACGTATTGCCTCAGTGATAAAGCCCCCCACTAATCTCTGGCCCATACGTTTTGTGTCGCAGGTCATCAGTGACATTTTGCAAGTGTGCCGAAGGTCAGCTTTCTTTATGATGAATGCCTCGGATATTGGACCAACCGAACCTTTCACAAACCACTTACAGCCCTCGGCTTCCCTCTGCTTGCATTCAGCTCTTATATATGTCGCATCATTCTTAGTATATGCAAATCGGAAGCCGATCTTGGCACTATATTTGACAAGCTTATTTCTGAATTCAATCACACCACCATGGAATTCTTGACCAATGTGTTTGATGTATTCACCCCATTTGGCCGAACGAAGAACAACTACCTCTTCCTCAGGTGCAATGTCATATCTTGGAATGTCCGACTGAGCACCACTAAACCATTCGCCGGTTTCCTCTCTCTGCCTCAATCTTTGCCTCTTGGTCTGTTCTGGAGCTTGATTACCTTTGCCAAGATAATTGTACGGGGCAGGATACACTGGCTCATTAAAGACATAAGTTGGAACGGCTGTGCCAGTACGCTTCCTGTTAGGAACATTCAATGCAGAGGTGGATATCTTTGGTTGAGGAAAGATCTCTGGAATTTCCTCAGGGGAATGGCTACTTGGATCTTGGTTTAAGTCAACCACGTATTTCTCCGCCACACCAACATATACATGGCTCCTGTTCATCATGGAACAAAGCAGAATCATATTCTTGTAGTCACCTTCTCCTAGCAGGCTGCATTTTTGTTCAATATTGAGCTCATAATAATACTCATCGGGCACACCAGACAGCCACGGCACTTGTGCTACATGAAATTCGAGAAAAAACAAAAAAGAATCATAAGTACTTTCCCAAAATCCTACTGAGTTTGCTCAACAGATGAAGTTCAAATTACTAATGCTTGTAAGCACAAGGACTGTTACATGTAGTTAAAACATTTTTTAAGTGATGAAATCTCCGAAGACACAAATGCAAACCAGAGTTCAATCTGCATTTGTTAACGTTTAGATTATAATTGTCTGTTTAACCATTAATAGCACGTACTGGTCATTCCCCACCTTTGTTGTTTACAGACTGGAGAAGCCCACTGGGCAAGACTATTCAGGGCAGCCACCAGAATTGCCAGCAGGCTATCGGATCACCCAACTAAAACATTCTTGCCCACCGGGCTTGCAATATAACTTAACGGTAACACGTCGGCGATAACTTTCAGTTAAACAACATCATCTTAGTGACCATTAACAGAAGGCAACAAAAAATCGAAGAATTTTCATGTTCATCCATCTTCAAACAGAAGGATCACTGTATAGTTTCCGTTTTAACAATCAAACTGTAGAAACATATAAAGGTATAGGCAAAAACAGCGACCAACTTCTTCATACATAATAGAACTTTTCGTGGTTGTTACATAATAAAGTAATTTCTGATACAACAAACATACCTCTGATTTTCTTGACGAAGAAGATGAATGTCGGAATCTCATCTATTGAAAACTGCAGTGATGAACCCGGAAAACGGAAAAAAACGGCAAGTGCGTTGTGCGCCATGTTTGAGGCCGGAAGATTTGTTTTAGGTTTTGGGGTGGTCTACAGATTTTCTAATGAATTGAATCTCTCTGTCTTATTTATATGAAACAGCAGATGATGGATTTGAAATAGCAGAACGAGAGCGCCTAATTCACGATTGTATTCATAATTCAAATGAATTATTAAAATAATAATTCCAGATCTCGCATGACTTATCGCCGAAACCATTAGTGGTTTTACTAGCTGGGCCAATTTTCTGCACCTTGACAGCTAGTGTCGGTGACTCATTGAACTGGATTCCCATATATTGGCCCTATTTTGTACCTATTAAAGCTATAATCCGGGCTGGTACGGGTGACAAACAATATTGGGCTGGGCCAACAATATATTGTCCCAATATTGGACTGGAATGTAATAAAACCCTATTAATAAGTTCTTCTACCTTTTTTTGTAAGGGAAAGGTAAAAGTCCATGCCCTTTTGTAATTACTTCCCCTGCCTGCCAGGGCTTGGCTTCTCAAACCAGAAGTCCTCTTCATCTCTATGTTCTCTTCATTCCCTCAAGTGATATCTCCATGATCACATCATGTTCTACCTCGTGTATTTCACCTGCCCTCTGAATCAATCTTGCTGTCACTGGTCGAGGAACAGAAGGATCTTCTATATTGGATGCATAGTGGCCGTCGTGATCTGTAGTTTGGAAGCGAGTCACGGGGAAAGGAGATCCCATTGAAGATGTAGGCCTAGTGTCCACCAGAGTACGAGAGGACTCTCCTCCGTGTGGGTTTTTAACTGCCATGTGGTTCTTGAGCGCCTTGGATGTTTGTTCGTCAAAGATGAATTTCTTCTTGATTGATCCCATCTGTATTCAACCGAACAAAAATGTTTACAAGCTAGTTGATGCATGATAAATATTAGACCGCGTGTATGAAATGTAGAAACTAATTGATCTCAACACAAACATGTTGTTCTATTTTTACGATTTGAATTTGTGAATGCGGCAAGGACATCAGACTTTAATGTACCTGTGCAAGAATAGCGTAAAGTGGGAGTGTGATATAACTGCACAAGATCAACACACCAAGCCTGGAATATTAAATATTACAAAGCAACTACATTAGTCATTACGTATCATTCAGCAATTTCTTGATGACAGACGACAAAGAAAATATATACTTACCCAAAATCAATTTTTACAGGTATGGGCAGCAAATTAGTCTCATGGATGCAAGAGTTGTTATCATACCAATACTGCAGAATGAAAAGAAAATATTACTCCCATCAATGAACGATCATAAAGGAAGATTAACAGTGGAATGAAAGAAAGATTATGCGTAGAGGAGAATCATACCCAGAACAAGAATAAATATGTCACTTGGAAGGCGTTCTGCAAAGATTATAATTGCAATAATCAGGAACAATTTACGCAAACAGAAACGAAAGCAGAAATAGGACTTTTAGTGCTTTTATCATATATGAAGTACCTGAAATAAAACGAAGTGTATAAGATTCAGCACCAACTGAGGGTGACCAAACCAGAAGTGTTCATCAGATGCTTGAACGAGAGGTATTCCTTGGACAACGGTATGTCTTTCTGTTATCTCAAGCGCCATCTTCGCCAAAATAACTTGTAACTTTGTGCCCACAATTAAGATAATCTGAAAGACAGTTAACATTGATTACATCTAGTGTTTTAATTTCTCTCCATGCCATTAAGAAAAGTTGTTCGTTTGCATTATTTATAAGAATTAATGGACTTACAATTAGAGGAAGAAAGGACATCCAGAACATTCCCTTCCACCCTGCAGATATGGTGAAAAATATTGAAAGAAGGAAGTGTTAAGACATGAGCGGTACGTAATATTTGCAACAGATGAGTGGCATACCAGGTACGTTTACTACCAAGGATATCACAAATGATGCCCATAGAACCGGACTTCACATACACAACTAAAACAAATTTAGTTAATTTGGAAATCACTTAGATACATGCCAGAAACTGTGTTTTATTCCCTTACAACGACCAAGATCGAATAATTACCTTACACTGACGACTGTCTTGAACACATCCTCAAGTGACCTTTTTATATACTTTTGGAAGTCAAATTTACTTCCAGGTTCCAAGTGTACCTGAAAACCGAAAAGTAAAACCGAATTATCAACCGAGCAAAAGAAATGGAGAAATGGTAACCAAGCTGATAAATGCTTATGGAGGAAACTCACAGTAATGAAACCATTACGGAGGGTTAAGTAGTAGACTTGCTAACAGACCTATAAAACTGTCGGAAGAAGCATCCCTGCACAAAAGACGTGTTATCTCATATCCGACTTTCATATGCTAATGCAGAACCATCCAAAGTAGTGCAGGCAGCTTGACTGCGCGCGTCTTATACACAACATTGATATCTATATCATTCAAGAGCTAAAACTTACAATATAGAAAAACATGGGAATCTTGGTCCAGAGTCGGGCGTGTTCCCTTACAAAAGATGTCTCATGAGTAAGTCTTAATCTTGAAGTATCTGCAGGTTTCCAAATCAAAATGCTGATCGATAAGTACTTGGTATGTGCAGTGAGAAAGTAATAATAGTAGGATTTTCAAGATTCATTACAGACTTATAGTTACCAAATGCAAAATATGGGGTTGCATTATTACCATTTGTGAACTCATAGTCATCGGATGCAGTCTCCTGTTCCCATTTCTTAAAACCTCGGATCTGTGTAATTTCATGAACATAATGTCTTAACTAAAAAATCACGTCTTTCGGAAGAACAAGATACCAAAATATAAGCTTAACATGCTAGGCATTTGTCACATTCTTTGCACTAGAAAATAGAACTGGAAATTGATACTTTGCACTAGAAAATAGAACTGGAAATTGATAAAGAAAAGGAAAACTTATCCCGAAGGATATTCCACGACAAATGTACTCAGTACAAATTAAATTGATCAAGAACCGAAATTATGCATATTTTGTTACCTTCAGTCTTCCGAGATACATCGTAACAGCACTGTAAATCACGTGGATCACTGCTAAAAACAAGATGAGGATGTGTATGCCATGCAGCCCGTCTATTGATATGAGCGCTAATTTCCCGTCCTGAAAAGGTCATACGAGTAGAGGTTCAAGTCAGACAGTACTAAAGAATCGTACTGTTATTGATACATTTATAAGCAAAATACCAAAATATAAGCTTAACATGCTAGGCATTTGTCACATTCTTTGCACTAGAAAATAGAACTGGAAATTGATACTTTGCACTAGAAAATAGAACTGGAAATTGATAAAGAAAAGGAAAACTTATCCCGAAGGATATTCCACGACAAATGTACTCAGTACAAATTAAATTGATCAAGAACCGAAATTATGCATATTTTGTTACCTTCAGTCTTCCGAGATACATCGTAACAGCACTGTAAATCACGTGGATCACTGCTAAAAACAAGATGAGGATGTGTATGCCATGCATCCCGTCTATTGATATGAACGCTAATTTCCCGTCCTGAAAAGGTCATACGAGTAGAGGTTCAAGTCAGACAGTACTAAAGAATCGTACTGTTATTGATACATTTATAAGAAAAAGTGATGAAGTATTTCAAAACAGTAGCAAAAAAACTGTATATATAAGCCCAACTTTATGGACAAGTAGACAGCGTGAACGAAAACAGATAATAGTAGCTCTTTCATCTGGAATGAAAGCTTACCTTGATGCAATAATCACTATATTGTGACCTTCCTCTTTCGTGATCTGCCCGCCAGCAAGGCAACGTGGTGTTTGCCACCTTGGGTGATATGCATATTCCAGAGATGGGATATTGAGTGAACACAAGAATTAACGAGATGAAACCAAATATCATCAACTCTGCATCATCAAAACCGTAGTTAAGGAACCAGGGACATTTCATTCATAAAGCTTGAACTGTAGCTAGAAATCATAATCTATCATCATATCCTCTTTAGGTTTCTCCAATGCTTCATATAGAGCTCTCTTGCGCCTCTCTGTTAACCATTGTACAATAAGCAACATTTTGTCAGATAAACACTTGAGAACATATAATCCTAGAATAAAGGCCATCAAACTCCAAGATTTGGCCTACTTGCCAACATATATAAGAGGCCAAAAAGAATACATTAAAGAGACCTTTTGTGAACCAGAAAACTTTCTAGCTCTCAACTGAATATGAAAGCCTACAATGATTCAATTACATACTACACAGTACTGGAAGATCTATCAATTTCAATACTTAATGAAACCAGAAGCAAATCAGTCAGGAAATTTATTACTCCATACATCTTAACTATGAACCAGCACAAACAAGATAAACAAATTAATAAAGCAGACTCAGTAAGCAGCTAGCTAGCCACAAAAATGAAACCATATGATGTAAGTAAAACCAAATAAAGATAAGCCTCATACATGTCCAAGTTTGCCAAGAAACTTTCCAGGGTAACAGAGATGATTATAATCACAGCACACACACCAGCGACAGCCCAAGTAGGCGTCTGTTCAAGATTTCTCGCATTAGAACTATCCGACATTGTTAGTGGAACCCCAAACAATCTATGAAGAAAACAAAAAGACCCAGTTATATACTCAGAACATATCAGAAACAGAACGTTTGTATGAGTAGTTGGCTACTGAAGACAAACGAGAGTTTATATATATATAGAAGAGAATAGAGATGCTGCTCACAACACAACGTAAAAGGGATGAATAATTTCAACCCAAAGAAAATATATACTTACCCAAAACCAATTTTTACAGGTATGGGCAGCAAATTAGTCTCATGGATGCAAGAGTTATTATCATACCAATACTGCTGAATGAAAAGAAAATATTACTCTCATCAATGAACGATCATAAAGGAAGATTAACAGTGGAACGAAAGAAAGATTATGCGTAGAGGAGAATCATACCCAGAACAAGAATAAATATGTCACTTGGAAGGCGTTCTGCAAAGATTATAATTGCAATAATCAGGAACAATTTACGCAAACAGAAACGAAAGCAGAAATAGGACTTTTAGTGCTCTAATCATATATGAAGTACTGAAATAAAACGAAGTGTATAAGATTCAGCACCAACTGAGGGTGACCAAACCAGAAGTGTTCATCAGATGCTTGAACGAGAGGTATTCCTTGGACAACGGTATGTCTTTCTGTTATCTCAAGCGCCATCTTCGCCAAAATAACTTGTAGCTTTGTGCCCACAATTAAGATAATCTGAAAGACAGTTAACATTGATTACATCTAGTGCTATAATTTATCTCCATGCCATTAAGAAAAGTTGTTCGTTTGCATTATTTATAAGAATTAATGGACTTACAATTACAGGAAGCGAGGACATCCAGAACATTCCCTTCCAAATCTTGAAGTATCTGCAGGTTTCCAAATCAAAATGCTGATCGATAAGTACTTGGTATGTGCAGTGAGAAAGTAATAATAGTAGGATTTTCAAGATTCATTACCGACTTACAGTAACCAAATGCAAAATATGGGGTTGCATTATTACCATTTGTGAACTCAAAGTCATCGGATGCAGTCTCCTGTTCCCATTTCTTAAAACCTCGGATCTGTGTAATTTCATAAACATAATGTCTTAACTAAAAAATCACGTCTTTCGGAAGAACAAGATACCAAAATATAAGCTTAACATGCTAGGCATTTGTCACATTCTTTGCACTAGAAAATAGAACTGGAAATTGATACTTTGCACTAGAAAATAGAACTGGAAATTGATAAAGAAAAGGAAAACTTATCCCGAAGGATATTCCACGAAAAATGTACTCAGTACAAATTAAATTGATCAAGAACCGAAATTATGCATATTTTGTTACCTTCAGTCTTCCGAGATACATCGTAACAGCGCTGTAAATCACGTGGATCACTGCTAAAAACAAGATGAGGATGTGTATGCCATGCAGCCCGTCTATTGATATGAGCGCTAATATCCCGTCCTGAAAAGGTCATAGGAGTAGAGGTTCAAGTCAGACAGTACTAAAGAATCGTACTGTTATTGATACATTTATAAGCAAAAGTGATGAAGTATTTAAAAACAGTAGTAGAAAAACTGTATATATAAGCCCAACTTTATGGACAAGTAGACAGCGTGAACGAAAACAGATAATAGTAGCTCTTTCATCTGGAATGCAAGCTTACCTTGATGCAATAATCACTATATTGTGACCTTCCTCATTCGTGATCTGCCCGCCAGCAAGGCAACATGGTGTTTGCCACCTTGGGTGATATGCATATTCCAGAGATGGGATATTGAGTGAACACAAGAATTAACGAGATGAAACCAAATATCATCAACTCTGCATCATCAAAACCGTAGTTAAGGAACCAGGGACATTTCATTCATAAAGCTTGAACTGTAGCTAGAAATCATAATCTATCATCATACCCTCTTTAAGTGTTGGTCCCTTTAAACAACAAGAAAAGACTAGAGGGGGGGGGGGTGAATAGTCTTTCCAAACTTTCGTCGTTTAAAACTTTCTTAGCAAGTACTTATTACTTTTCAGTAATGAGTTTGCTGATACTTAACTTTCTCAGCAAGCGTAAGTTACTTTACAGTAGCTTGGTTTGCTGATACTTAAAATCAGAGAGCGGAAGTCTTTGAAACAATAAGTGCTCTTTCAGCAAATACAGGATTTCAGCAAGTGAAGTGAGTGACTGTGTACAAACAGATATAATTTGCTGAAAGCTAAATGCAGTAAGTAAATCACACAAACGCTTTTATAGTGGTATCTGAGAGTGGTGTAATCTCTCAACTAATCCACTTTGTCCTCTCTAGGACTGAATCCACTAAGATATGATTGAGGTTCCTTACAATCTCCTATCTAAAGCGATTCAACAGAAACCAAAGCACACTAGCTTTGTCTCCAACCTAAACTAGAGAACTCAACCTTGTTCTCCACCAAACTTGGTACTTTTAATCAGCAAAACTATGCTCGATTAAGTTCCCCCTGAATATCACGCCTGAAAGGGTGTATTTTCAGTTAGAGAGTTTTGGGGTGAGATGACTTAATTATAACTTATTCAGTTACAACAAGTAATCTAAGAAACACAACTTGGAATACTTTGCAGTAAACAAGTTTGATTGTTTCTGGTGTCAAGACTTGTTCTTGTTCGAAAGAAAGAACACTTAACTAATTTCTTAGCCGAGTTTGTTCTACTTCTTCACAAGTAGCTTTTTCAAGCTTTAAGTCTTGGAACGGATCAATGGCAATAAGAGTGTTTGAAGGTTTGAGAGTTTTTAAGCACAAGTGAGAGTTTGATCACGTTGTTGACACACTTCAACTCTTTGCCGGATGACCTCTATTTATAGTGCAAGTAAGGAGCCGTTTGAAATTCAAATCCTAAGGCTTTTGTTCCTTAACATGTCACTATCTTGCTTTTGTACTTTCAGCAGCGACTTTGTTTGTCTTCTAGTCTTCATGTCTTTCGTGTGCATGCTTTGCATTAAATGCACCTTTGAATATAATTCAAACAGTAACATTTGAGCGCAAATTCACGTACATTCAGCAAGAGGTCACATATGTTCATTAGCAAGTGGTCAGTCTCAGTTTCAGCAAACACAACCTACTCTGTCTTTCAGATTTTCACTTATGCAATGCTGTTGCTGAACATTCCACTTTCTGAGCAAACACGTGCCTTACCAGTCTTCAGCAATCTTCAAGGCTTCAAGTCTTCAAGTCTTCAATTCTTCAGATCTTCAAAAGTCTTCAAGATTCTGACCGGTTTCTTATTTGCTTCAATAATTTGTTTGTAATAAACAAAATATATCTTCAGCAAATGCTTCAATAGGTCATTTTCTTTTCAGAAAATAAGATTCATTAAAGCTAAGCATCAATAAGATATTTTCTTTTCAGAAAATAAAATACATCATACGCAAAAGAAATAACTTATCTAATACCTAACTAAGTCATCAGCAAACGTTCCTTTTTTACAATGTCCTTAAAATTCTAAATTCCTATGGAACTTAAGAGTACTAGTTACTGGACTGTTCTTAATTTAGCATGGTTAATTGCTCATCAAAATTACAATCTTCCTAACAAATTTCCCCCTTTTTGATGTTAGCAATCCATGGCTAAATTAATTGTTACCCTTTTAGAGGTTTCTGATGTTCAATAAATCAGTTGATTAATGCAAGCATACTTGAATAAATAAACAGTAAGCATAAGTAAGTTGCATAATCAAAAACCAATAAGAGTCAAAAGAATTTATTGCTGAAAGTTATCATTCAGAAGATTACAAGAAATCATAGATAACAAGGAATCAGCAAACAAAAACTTTAACAAAAACTATTGCAGGGACTTAAGCTCTTTCAGAGGATTTTCTCAAAATCTCTCTTACACTCTTCTCAGCAAGTGCAGTGAATTCAACACAATCCTTCTCGTAGTTTTCCAGAAGCCTACGGACTTGCAGTTGAAGAAATCTTGCGTTTATGCAGGCAGTATGATGATGCTTTTCAGCATTCATTTCCATGTAATTAATTACCCACAAATGCATGCCCCAATTGCTGGCATGGAGAAGCTGTGTATCTGAAATGCTTTTCGAATGAATCTTTCTTAACCAGAGAAGATCTTCTTCTTGATCCTTAGCAGTGAGATAGAAGTACTCATAAGGAATCAATCCAAGTTTCTTCTTAGGTTTCTTTGTTACCGGGTCAGCGTAGTAAGCAATGCCAGGTGGTTTGATCAGATTTGGTTCTTGCTTGAATGTCTTACCAATGGCAACTCTTCTTACATGGACCTCTAGATTCAACCATTTCCCAGCAACATTTCTTGGGAGGGATTCTTCCCTTTGATTTCTTTGGACCTTGAGTTCAATCCATTTGAACATTTGATTCAAAATGGCTGTAGGGAAGAACTCATTTACCAGCAAGTCTTCCAGCTTTAAAATCCAGCAACCATGAATGTTTCTGATTACATTCTGAGTGGTTTACTCATTGATGGTCTTAGTATATTCAATGCCGGAGCCAATAGCAATGCTGGCCAGCCTTTTCTCTTCCTGTCTTTGCCTTCTTCTTCTTGTTTTAGCATTGTCTTGATCTCTTGCTGAAGAGTCAGACGAAAAATGCCTTGAGTGGCCAGACGGAGTTATGGCTGTTAAGGGTCTAGCTCTTATGGCTTGAGCTATTGTTTGATTATCATCATCTTCTTCATCATCTTCATTCAGATTGTGATGACTTTCAGTGTGACAGAAATCTTGAGTTTCAGCAGCGGTTTTTCTCTTTTTGGTACTTGCTGAATTTAACTCAGATTCTGCTTGTCTTTTAGAACTTTGCTCTCTTTCAGCAAGAGGTTCTAATGGAAGTGGCACATCAGCAGCAGGAGTAGGAGGGGTTTGATTGCTTTTTCTAGTCTTCTTTTCCCCCTTAGACATGGATTGCAACATCGAAGTGATGTGCAGAGAATAAAACTCATTGCAATTTTCAGCAAGAGTGTTGAGACTGTTATACTTCATGATGATTGCTTGTTGGTCAGAGTTCATTGTTGACAACTCTTTTTGAATATTCATCATGTTCTCTTCATGTCTTTTCTCTGTTGCGGCCTTCTCATCCATAATATTCTGAGCTTTGACAAGAGCATTCTTTGCTAGCAAGAGAGCTTGACTTACATCTTCTTCATAGCTCTTGTGATAAAGACTGGTGTCTTTCTGAGCTATAGTTAAAGTTGTAGTGCGTCTCAGCACTGTAGCCAATATCTTTCCAATGTCAAGTGGGCTCTCAGCAAGCAATGCCTCATCTTCAGCTTTGCAGGCATCATGGACTTGCTTTAGTGCTAGAATTCTGGGAGTAAACTCCTCAACTCTTGGGAACGGCACTAAATTAGGTGTCAAGGAGTGAGCCTTAAGTTCAGTAGCAAACTGATCATCTCGTAAAAGCAACTCGGCTCTTAATGAATCTCCTTCATAAGTGAGGTAATTAGGAGGAGGAATCTGAACGACTTTTGGGTCTCGCTTGGATTGTTCATCCTCATTTTCTGACAAGTCGTCATCATCCTCAAATTCATCAAGTTGAGCAACTTTAGAACCTTTATCAGTAGCTTCACTTCCTTTTTGTTGAGTGGTTGCTGATGGCAACGCTTCAGACTCAACGACTGGAGTTTCACCAGTAGATAGTTGTTTCAATTGAGTTTGTGGCTCAATTACTGGAGTTTCGCCAGTAGTTAGTTTTAATTGAGTAGTTGCTGAAGGCAACGTTTGAGACTCAATAACTGGAGTTTCGCCAGTAGTAAGTCGAAGGGATGGAACTTCCTTTGATTTTGGTCTTGAAGATTCACCAATTTCCAGATCCTGCGTATGCCTTGCATGGATCACGAGACTGTTTTGTAGAGCTCGTTGGTAATCTTCATCTTCTTCATCCTCATCTTCAAGGTTTTCTTCAGTAACCTTGGCATCAGAAACTGGACTTTTGCCATTTTTCAAGGCAGCCCTTTTTCTGGCGTATTCTTCTTCAGTATCAGCACCTTGCACAGGTGCTTGATTTTCAGCATCAGCAGGAGGAGGTTGAGATTCTTGCTGAGATTGTTGTTGTTCAGCTTGCTGATTGTCAGATTGAGTATTTTCAGCAACTGTTAACTTCAATCCACCAGCACCAGGACTTGGACCTTGATTGTCATCATCGTCATCTTTCTTGTCCTTAGAATCTTTCCCTTCATCATCACTGGGATCAGTGGGAATGTTCTCATCTTCTTCTTCTTCTTCTTCATCATCTGTCAGAATGACTAGCTCAACGTGCTTATACAAAGCAACACTTGTCACTTCCTCTTCCTCAGTTAATTTGTGGGGATCAGCCACCACAGGAACAAAAAGACCTTTGAGCATCACAGCTTGTTCAGCTGGAGAGGCACTCTTGAATTTGACCTTCATATTCTCTCTGATCTGAGCAATCAGATTTGAGCTCATTAGCTGAGAATATGTCATTTCTTCAGGAAGGATAGAGTGGACAAATGTTTCGAGCTTTAACAGTGAAGATCTCTTTTTCTCATTTGAGAGATGAAGGTGAAGATCTGAGAAGTCCATTCTCCTATATCTTTGCCAGTTGCTGACGGACTTAGCAACTCTTGACAAAGTTGTCCTCTTGAAGTTCAAGTAAAGTTCTTCAGAACTTACTTGCTGATCTTCAGTGATGAGTACCACTTCAGTGGTCTCCTTTTGAGCCTGAAAAAGAATTTTATTTAGATTAGGATTGGTTTGGAGAATTGTTTTAGAGTTTAAATCTGAAACATGATTTACCTGCTGAGAGTCAGCAAGCTCATGTAGTACAATTTCCATTCCATGAGGAGCTTGAGTAGCATCCTCCATTTGTTCATCCTGAAATAAATTATAATTAGACACAAGTACTAAGCTGTCAAACTTAGTTTTTATACCAAAATTATGAATTACCTGCTGAGCAGGGAGTGTTGGTTCTGGTGCAGAGGCTTCAGCAACCATCTGACTTGCATCTTGAGAAGTCTGTAGAGAGAATAATTTTAGCAAAAGAACAATTTTCAGAATTTGAAGTTTTACTGATGGTTGAATTAACTACCTGCTGAGGAAGGACAGGTTGTGGCTCAGTCCTTTCAGCATTAACAGTTTCTTCAGCTTCTTGGACTGTTTCTTCAGCAGACTTCTGATTTTGCTCTAACTGAGAAAGCTGTGCGGTTTCAGCAATCTCCCTTGTCTCTGAAATGACAAGTTGAGCAGAAGCATCTTGACCTTTAAGCTCACTGCTTGTCATGAAGAGATCAATTGACTTGTTGGATGATTCTTCAATCTCCAACTCCATTTGTTTGCTTAAATCTTCCAGTGCAAGCTGGACTTTGTCAATTGAAGTCTTGGGTGAACTTGGGCCAGTATTCTCAGCATCAAGAGATGCGTCTTTGAATAATGCTTCTTGAGTTTCAGCAACTTCAGGAACTGGAACCATTGCTATTTCAGCAACTGGTCCTTCAGCAAGCTGGGTTTCAGCAACTTGATGAGTTTCTTGTTCAGCAACCATCTGTTCAGCAGCATCAGCAAGTGCCGCTCTTTGCAGATCAACAGCAATGTCGCTTACTGGTTCCATGGTTTGATCATCCAAATAATCTACAATGTAGATATCTGGGACTTGGGCAGGAATTTCATTTCCACTGCCTTGTGGTCTATTCTCAGTAGAGTTATCAACGTTAAGTTGATTGTTGAAGGCTTCCGCAAACACTTCAACATTGCTGATATATGTTTCAGTAATTACTTCAGCAACATCTACTGGCAAATGCGTTTCAGCATTTGTCTGGGAATTGACTGAGGAGTCTTGGACATTAGGGACTGACTGAGAAGCCAGTGTCTTCTTTCTTTTGTTGCTTGTCTGTTTCCTCTTAGGTACGGGGTTTGCTGATGACGCTGCAGTCTGAGTGTCATCATCAGCTTTCCTCTTTTTCTTCTTAGATTTCTCCAGTTTCCCAGAGTCATCTATTGTTGCCTTTTCAGCAACAGGTGTTGTACACGTACCTTGTTGATTTTCTACAGCAGTTTTATTTGTGTTACCACCATCTACAACAGTTTCATCTCTAAGTTGCTGAGTGGTAACATCTGCAGCTGTTGTATACCATTCTTGCTGGCTTGTGCTGACAACATTTGCAGTTGTTGTCTTCTTAGTTTTCTTTCCAGCAATCTTAGGTACATTCTGCTTGTAGAAAGATCTTCCCACATTGCACACAGATTTCTTGATTGGCAATGGGTTTCTTAGCTGAATCCTGAAATGTTCAAGGATATAGCATATCTTGATTCCATACATAACTGGAAAGGAAGGTGAGACCTTGTTGTCTTCTACCTTTACCTTAAACTTAGTGACACAATCAACAAGCCTGTTGAAAATGTACTTAGCCCAGTTAAGTTCCGATTTATTTCATAGATATGCATCAGCAATGGCCATCTTCTCAGGCCTACTTGGTCAATTCCTCCAACTTGGGAGTCAAGAACTTTTATTAGTAGCAGAGCTACTAGACCAAGTGAATAGCAGAGATGCTTTCTCTTAACGTGCTTTGTCCAAGTCACGGGAGCTATCTCGCCTTTCTTCATCTTTGCATTTCTGACGTCACTGTAGAAAGCTTCAATTTCTTCGTCAGAAGCAGTGACGTCATCTTCAGTTCCAGTGGTTGGAATCTGAAAAATATCTGCTAAATCAGTCCATTTCAGGACGATTTGCGTGTTCTGAACATAAGTAAGGATCACTTTTTCAGTGATTCCATTACTGTCTGTAAGGGACTGGATTTCTGCATTGCTGTAGAATTCCATTGTATCAATCATACTCACTTGCTTAGAGCGAGCAGAGATAATGTTCATGAGGCCTTGCTGCTTGATGAACTCAAGCGCCTCTTCATTTTGGTAATCAAGTTCTTGTTCATAAAAGTACCTAATGTACTTTTCTTTTGCAAACCCTCCCCATTGCATCAACATCTCACACTTTGCAGTGTCAAGATATGACGGAGGCATAGGTTTTACAGTGATTCGGTCGTTTTTCAACACAACTTTCGTTGTGTCTGGGGCCAGAGTAGTCACCGGAGCAGTGCGTGTTTCAGCACTATCAACCTTTGACGATTTTGAGGACTTAGATAACTGTCTCTTGGGAGCCATTTCTTATATATAGCAAGAAAGATTGTACGAAAAGAGATAGTTTGCTTTTTGACCGGAGGTACAGTAGATTCAGGCTAGAATTTGCAGAGAAAGGAAATGTGAGTTAAAGAATTTTGTCATTTCTCTAACTCCTTCTTTATATAGTGTCTCTGGTGTGTGAGAAACTCAATCGATTTGAGCTCTCATCAAGGGTAAAACAGAGAAACACTGGAGTTAGTGGAGCCTTTGCATTAAATGCGTAGTGGCCCACTAACTAAAACCGTCAGAGCACTCTCTCTCTTTGTTTTGTTAGCCGTTAGATTAGTAACTCCTTTTAATCAATGGCCACGATTGAATTTCATGTCATGATTATTGCGAGTTTATCTGTGCCAGCTTAACGTCACAAATTGATTTTACCGAGTAATACGGGATAGATTGCTTGCTGAAATAGACAAGAATCTTTTCAGTGAGTTTTGAATTAACAATCTGGATACTTGCTGAAAGTCCCCCTTACTTAGATATCTCATATTTTCTAAGTTTAAAAGACATTTCTGATTTCCCGTATCAGTAAATTCTTTTGCACTTGAGACATCCTTTGGTAAAATCTGAGAGATGAACTTTTGCTCTTCTTCTGAGTTCCCGTCTCAGAAAATTCCTTTGATACTTGAATACCTGTTTCAGTAGCTTTTGATTGTCTGAGTGCCCGTCTCAACAATCCTTAAGTTCTTTCACTTACTGAGTGCCTGTCTCAGCAAATGGTCAAGTTTCCTAACAAATACCCGTTTTGAAGGAATTACTTGATGAATGCCTGTTTCAGCAATCATGTAGTGACTTATCATTTCTTAGAAAAAATCAGTGACTTGATCTTTTAGACAGGAATACTCTGGCTTGCTGAATACTTGTTTCAGCATTCTGCCAAGTGTATCTTTTATTGAGGTAGTTCAATCAATCCAAGGTTATACCTTAGCATTGCGAACCTATTATCCGGTAGGGGCTTGGTAAAGATGTCAGCAAGCTGATCTTCAGTACCTACTTTCACAACCTCAATATCACCTTTTTCCACATGATCTCTAATGAAATGATGTCTAATATCAATGTGCTTGGTCCTAGAGTGAAACTTAGGATTTTGCGTAATTGCAATAGCACTTGTATTATCACAAAAGATTGGTGTTTTCTTTGTAGAAATACAATAATCTCTTAATTGTTGCTGTATCCATAGGATTTGAGCTGTGCAACAACCAGCTGCAATGTATTCAGATTCAGTGGATGAATTGGCGACACACGTTTGCTTCTTGCTAAACCATGATATTAATCTAGTACCCTAAAACTGACAAGTTCCAGAGGTACTTTTTCTATCAAGAGTTGATCCACCATGATCAGCATCAGAGTAGCCAACCAATTCAAGTCCAGAATCTTTAGGATACCATAATCCAACATTGATTGTACCTTTAACATATTTCAGTATTTTAATTGCCTTTTTGTAGTGTGATTCTCTTGGATCAGATTGGAATCTTGCACACACACAAACAGCATACTGAATGTCAGGTCTACTTGCTGTTAGATACAACAAGGAACCAATGAGCTTCCTATACTTGTGTTCTTCAACACTTTTGTCCTCTTTAGTATAGTCCAATTTGGTACCAACACTCATAGGGATCTTTTTAGATTTCTCATCCTCTTTGATCCTAAACTTTATGAGCATTTCTTTCGCATACTTTGCTTGATTTATGAATATTCCATCTTTGAGTTGCTTGACTTGCAACCCTAGGAAGTAATTCAATTTTCCCATCATACTCATTTCAAACTTATTAGTCATGAGTTTGGCAAAATCATCACAAAGTTGCTTGTCCTTAGATCCAAAAATTATGTCATCCACATAAATTTGAACTAAGATTAATTTACCATCATGGTTCATGGTAAATAAAGTTTTGTCAACTTCATCTTTCTTGAAACCATTTTCCAGCAAGAACTTAGCCAAGGTATCATACCATGCTCTTGGTGCTTGCTTTAGACCATATACAGCTTTCTGAAGCTTATATACCATCTTGATTTCTGAGGGAAGTTCAAAGCCAGGGGGTTGTTCTAGGTAGACTTCTTCAGCAAGTTCACCATTTAAGAATGCACTTTTAACATCCATTTGGTAAACAATGAAGTTATTGTGAGCAGCAAAGGCCAAGAAAAGCCTAATTGCATCCAATCTTGCAACTGAAGCGTAAGACTCATCATAGTCCAATCCTTCAGTCTGACAGTAACCTTGAGCAACTAAGCGTGCTTTATTTCTTGTTACTTCACCAGACTCGCTCAGCTTGTTTCTGAACACCCACTTTGTACCAATAGCTTTCTTATCTCCAGCAAGCGGCACAAGTTTCCAGACTTTGTTCCTTTCAAATTGATCCAATTCTTCTTGCATTGCTTTTATCCATTCAGAATGCTTCAAAGCTTCTTCTATGGTTTTAGGTTCAATTTCTGAAATAAAGCAAGAGAATAAAGATTCTACTTCTACGACAGTTGCTTCTTCAGCAAGTCCGTGAGTAGCTTTGGATCTAGTCACTTGGCGTTTATTAATATCGCCAATCATATCCGTAGAGGGATGATCTCTAATCCATTTATTAACAGGTTTTCTGTTCGTTGGATCAGGATATGTTTGCTCATCAGCATGTGACTCTTCAGTATGTACTTGTTCAGTACTACTGGGAATTTGTGTCTCTGCTGAGATTTGTTCGTCAGCAACTGCTTGTTCAGCATTGCTGGAATGAGGTATTTCATCAGCAGGCACTGGAGATTGCGTAATTTCAGCAACTTCCGGAGCAACCGCATCTTTTGCTGGAAATTCTTTGTCGTGAACTATATTTATCTTGTCATGACTCGGGGGAGGAGAGTCATTGTCAGAATCATCATTTAGTTCAATTGACTTGATTTGCCTAGCATCAGATTCAGTTCTTTGCTCATGTATGATTAGCTTTTTCATACATTCTGATATTTCTTCTTCAGCAGGCACACCTTGTGACTTTTCGTAGAATACAACATGCACAGATTCTTCAATCTTTGTGCCTTTTTGTTGTAAACTCTATAAGCTTTACTATGCAAGGAGTAGCCAAGAAATATCGCTTCGTCTGCCTTTGTTGAAATGTTCTTAGGTATTCTCTACCATTGTTAAGAACGAAACACTTGCAACCAAATACTCTTAGATGAGTGATGTTAGGAGGTCTTCCAACAAACAATTCATAAGGAGTTTTGTTGTATTCCTTAGTAATCAAACATCTATTTTGAGTATAACAGGCGGTATTAATCGCTTCAACCCAGTAAGCCTCACTTATTTCAGTGTCAGCAAGCATTGTTCTTGCGGCTTCTTTCAGGGTACGATTCTTCCGTTCAGCAACACCGTTTTGCTGTGGTGTCCTTACTGAGGATAACTGATGTTGAATACCTTTGGAGGTACAATATTTAGTTATGTACTGGTTTACAACCCTCCGTACCTGGTCTGGTCCTTATGAATTTTTTACCTTGTCATTTTTCATTACTTCAGCTTATTCAGCAAGTTAG
>CM051458.1:9534678-9626529 GCA_028274465.1 Plantago ovata
GACTTGGACTGATTGTCATCATCGTCATCTTTCTGTCCTTAGAATCTTCCCTTCATCATCACTGGGATCAGTGGGAATGTTCTCATCTTCTTCTTCTCTTCATCATCATCTGTCAGAATGACTAGCTCAACGTGCTTATACAAAAGCAACACTTGTCACTTCCTCTTCCTCAGTTAATTTGTGGGGATCAGCCACCACAGAACAAAAGAGACCTTTGAGCATCACAGCTTGTTCAGCTGGAGAGGCACTCTTAAATTTGGCCTTCATATTCTCTCTGATTTGAGCAATCAGATTTGAACTCATTTGCTGAGAATATGTCATTTCTTCAGGAAGGATGGAGTGGACAAATGTTTCGAGCTTCACAGTGAAGATCTCTTTTTCTCATTTGAGAGATGAAGGTGAAGATCTGAGAAGTCCATTCTCCTATATCTTTGCCAGTTGCTGACGGACTTAGCAACTCTTGACAAAGTTGTCCTCTTGAAGTTCAAGTAAAGTTCTTCAGAACTTACTTGCTGATCTTCAGTGATGAGTACCACTTCAGTGGTCTCCTTTTGAGCCTGAAAAAGAATTTTATTTAGATCAGGATTGGTTTGGAGAATTGTTTTAGAGTTTAAATCTGAAACATGATTTACCTGCTGAGAGTCAGCAAGCTCATGTAGTACAATTTCCATTCCATGAGGAGCTTGAGTAGCATCCTCCATTTGTTCATCCTGAAATAAATTAAAATTAGACACAAGTACTAAGCTGTCAAACTTAGTTTTTATACCAAAATTATTAACTACCTGCTGAGCAGGGAGTGTTGGTTCTGGTGCAGAGGCTTCAGCAACCATCTGACTTGCATCTTGAGAAGTCTGTAGAGAGAATAATTTTAGCAAAAGAACAATTTTCAGAATTTGAAGTTTTACTGATGGTTGAATTAACTACCTGCTGAGGAAGGACAGGTTGTGGCTCAGTCCTTTCAGCATTAACAGTTTCTTCAGCTTCTTGGACTGTTTCTTCAGCAGACTTCTGATTTTGCTCTAACTGAGAAAGCTGTGCGGTTTCAGCAATCTCCCTTGTCTCTGAAATGACAAGTTGAGCAGAAGCATCTTGACCTTTAAGCTCACTGCTTGTCATGAAGAGATCAATTGACTTGTTGGATGATTCTTCAATCTCCAACTCCATTTGTTTGCTTAAATCTTCCAGTACAAGCTGGACTTTGTCAATTGAAGTCTTGGGTGAACTTGGGCCAGTATTCTCAGCATCAAGAGATGCGTCTTTGAATAATGCTTCTTGAGTTTCAGCAACTTCAGGAACTGGAACCATTGCTATTTCAGCAACTGGTCCTTCAGCAAGCTGGGTTTCAGCAACTTGATGAGTTGCTTGTTCAGCAACCATCTGTTCAGCAGCATCAGCAAGTGCCGCTCTTTGCAGATCAGCAGCAATGTCGCTTACTGGTTCCATGGTTTGATCATCTAAATAATCTACAATGTAGATATCTGGGACTTGGGCAGGAATTTCATTTCCACTGCCTTGTGGTCTATTCTCAGTAGAGTTATCAACGTTAAGTTGATTGTTGAAGGCTTCCGCAAACACTTCAACATTGCTGATATATGTTTCAGTAATTACTTCAGCAACATCTACTGGCAAATGCGTTTCAGCATTTGTCTGGGAATTGACTGAGGAGTCTTGGACATTAGGGACTGACTGAGAAGCCAGTGTCTTCTTTCTTTTGTTACTTGTCCGTTTCCTCTTAGGTACGGGGTTTGCTGATGACGCTGCAGTCTGAGTGTCATCATCAGCTTTCCTCTTTTTCTTTTTAGATTTCTCCAGTTTCCCAGAGTCATCTATTGTTGCTTTTCAGCAACGGTGTTGTACACGTACCTTGTTGATTTTCTACAGCAGTTTCATTTGTGTTACCACCACCACAACAGTTTCATCTCTAAGTTGCTGAGTGGTAACATCTGCAGCTGTTGTATACCTTTCTTGCTGGCTTGTGCTGACAACATTTGCAGTTGTTGTCTTCTTAGTTTTCTTTCCAGCAATCTTAGGTACATTCTGCTTGTAGAAAGATCTTCCCACATTGCACACAGATTTCTTGATTGGCAATGGGTTTCTTAGCTGAATCCTGAAATGTTCAAGGATATAGCATATCTTGATTCCATACATAACTGGAAAGGAAGGTGAGACCTTGTTGTCTTCTACCTTTACCTTAAACTTAGTGACACAATCAACAAGCCTGTTGAAAATGTACTTAGCCCAGTTAAGTTCCGATTTATTCATAGATATGCATCAGCAATGGCCATCTTCTCAGGCCTACTTGGTCAATTCCTCCAACTTGGGAGTCAAGAACTTTTATTAGTAGCAGAGCTACTAGACCAAGTGAATAGCAGAGATGCTTTCTCTTAACGTGCTTTGTCCAAGTCACGGGAGCTATCTCGCCTTTCTTCATCTTTGCATTTCTGACGTCACTGTAGAAAGCTTCAATTTCTTCGTCAGAAGCAGTGACGTCATCTTCAGTTCCAGTGGTTGGAATCTGAAAATATCTGCTAAATCAGTCCATTTCAGGACGATTTGCGTGTTCTGAACATAAGTAAGGATCACTTTTTCAGTGATTCCATTACTGTCTGTAAGGGACTGGATTTCTGCATTGCTGTAGAATTCCATTGTATCAATCATACTCACTTGCTTAGAGCGAGCAGAGATAATGTTCATGAGGCCTTGCTGCTTGATGAACTCAAGCGCCTCTTCATTTTGGTAATCAAGTTCTTGTTCATAAAGTACCTAATGTACTTTTCTTTTGCAAACCCTCCCCATTGCATCAACATCTCACACTTTGCAGTGTCAAGATATGACGGAGGCATAGGTTTTACAGTGATTCGGTCGTTTTTCAACACAACTTTCGTTGTGTCTGGGGCCAGAGTAGTCACCGGAGCAGTGCGTGTTTCAGCACTATCAACCTTTGACGATTTTGAGGACTTAGATAACTGTCTCTTGGGAGCCATTTCTTATATATAGCAAGAAAGATTGTACGAAAAGAGATAGTTTGCTTTTTGACCGAGGTACAGTAGATTCAGGCTAGAATTTGCAGAGAAAGGAAATGTGAGTTAAAAGAATTTTGTCATTTCTCTAACTCCTTCTTTATATAGTGTCTCTGGTGTGTGAGAAACTCAATCGATTTGAGCTCTCATCAAGGGTAAAACAGAGAAACACTGGAGTTAGTGGAGCCTTTGCATTAAATGCGTAGTGGCCCACTAACTAAAACCGTCAGAGCACTCTCTCTCTTTGTTTTGTTAGCCGTTAGATTAGTAACTCCTTTTAATCAATGGCCACGATTGAATTTCATGTCATGATTATTGCGAGTTTATCTGTGCCAGCTTAACGTCACAAATTGATTTTACCGAGTATACGGGATAGATTGCTTGCTGAAATAGACAAGAATCTTTTCAGTGAGTTTTGAATTAACAATCTGGATACTTGCTGAAAGTCCCCCTTACTTAGATATCTCATATTTTCTAAGTTTAAAAGACATTTCTGATTTCCCGTATCAGTAAATTCTTTTGCACTTGAGACATCCTTTGGTAAATCTGAGAGATGAACTTTTGCTCTTCTTCTGAGTTCCCGTCTCAGAAAATTCCTTTGATACTTGAATACCTGTTTCAGTAGCTTTTGATTGTCTGAGTGCCCGTCTCAACAATCCTTAAGTTCTTTCACTTACTGAGTGCCTGTCTCAGCAAATGGTCAAGTTTCCTAACAAATACCCGTTTTGAAGGAATTACTTGATGAATGCCTGTTTCAGCAATCATGTAGTGACTTATCATTTCTTAGAAAAAATCAGTGACTTGATCTTTTAGACAGGAATACTCTGGCTTGCTGAATACTTGTTTCAGCATTCTGCCAAGTGTATCTTTTATTGAGGTAGTTCAATCAATCCAAGGTTATACCTTAGCATTGCGAACCTATTATCCGGTAGGGGCTTGGTAAAGATGTCAGCAAGCTGATCTTCAGTACCTACTTTCACAACCTCAATATCACCTTTTTCCACATGATCTCTAATGAAATGATGTCTAATATCAATGTGCTTGGTCCTAGAGTGAAACTTAGGATTTTGCGTAATTGCAATAGCACTTGTATTATCACAAAAGATTGGTGTTTTCTTTGTAGAAATACAATAATCTCTTAATTGTTGCTGTATCCATAGGATTTGAGCTGTGCAACAACCAGCTGCAATGTATTCAGATTCAGTGGATGAATTGGCGACACACGTTTGCTTCTTGCTAAACCATGATATTAATCTAGTACCCTAAAACTGACAAGTTCCAGAGGTACTTTTTCTATCAAGAGTTGATCCACCATGATCAGCATCAGAGTAGCCAACCAATTCAAGTCCAGAATCTTTAGGATACCATAATCCAACATTGATTGTACCTTTAACATATTTCAGTATTTTAATTGCCTTTTTGTAGTGTGATTCTCTTGGATCAGATTGGAATCTTGCACACACACAAACAGCATACTGAATGTCAGGTCTACTTGCTGTTAGATACAACAAGGAACCAATGAGCTTCCTATACTTGTGTTCTTCAACACTTTTGTCCTCTTTAGTATAGTCCAATTTGGTACCAACACTCATAGGGATCTTTTTAGATTTCTCATCCTCTTTGATCCTAAACTTTATGAGCATTTCTTTCGCATACTTTGCTTGATTTATGAATATTCCATCTTTGAGTTGCTTGACTTGCAACCCTAGGAAGTAATTCAATTTTCCCATCATACTCATTTCAAACTTATTAGTCATGAGTTTGGCAAAATCATCACAAAGTTGCTTGTCCTTAGATCCAAAAATTATGTCATCCACATAAATTTGAACTAAGATTAATTTACCATCATGGTTCATGGTAAATAAAGTTTTGTCAACTTCATCTTTCTTGAAACCATTTTCCAGCAAGAACTTAGCCAAGGTATCATACCATGCTCTTGGTGCTTGCTTTAGACCATATACAGCTTTCTGAAGCTTATATACCATCTTGATTTCTGAGGGAAGTTCAAAGCCAGGGGGTTGTTCTAGGTAGACTTCTTCAGCAAGTTCACCATTTAAGAATGCACTTTTAACATCCATTTGGTAAACAATGAAGTTATTGTGAGCAGCAAAGGCCAAGAAAAGCCTAATTGCATCCAATCTTGCAACTGAAGCGTAAGACTCATCATAGTCCAATCCTTCAGTCTGACAGTAACCTTGAGCAACTAAGCGTGCTTTATTTCTTGTTACTTCACCAGACTCGCTCAGCTTGTTTCTGAACACCCACTTTGTACCAATAGCTTTCTTATCTCCAGCAAGCGGCACAAGTTTCCAGACTTTGTTCCTTTCAAATTGATCCAATTCTTCTTGCATTGCTTTTATCCATTCAGAATGCTTCAAAGCTTCTTCTATGGTTTTAGGTTCAATTTCTGAAATAAAGCAAGAGAATAAAGATTCTACTTCTACGACAGTTGCTTCTTCAGCAAGTCCGTGAGTAGCTTTGGATCTAGTCACTTGGCGTTTATTAATATCGCCAATCATATCCGTAGAGGGATGATCTCTAATCCATTTATTAACAGGTTTTCTGTTCGTTGGATCAGGATATGTTTGCTCATCAGCATGTGACTCTTCAGTATGTACTTGTTCAGTACTACTGGGAATTTGTGTCTCTGCTGAGATTTGTTCGTCAGCAACTGCTTGTTCAGCATTGCTGGAATGAGGTATTTCATCAGCAGGCACTGGAGATTGCGTAATTTCAGCAACTTCCGGAGCAACCGCATCTTTTGCTGGAAATTCTTTGTCGTGAACTATATTTATCTTGTCATGACTCGGGGGAGGAGAGTCATTGTCAGAATCATCATTTAGTTCAATTGACTTGATTTGCCTAGCATCAGATTCAGTTCTTTGCTCATGTATGATTAGCTTTTTCATACATTCTGATATTTCTTCTTCAGCAGGCACACCTTGTGACTTTTCATAGAATACAACATGCACAGATTCTTCAATCTTTTGTGCCTTTTTGTTGTAAACTCTATAAGCTTTACTATGCAAGGAGTAGCCAAGAAATATCGCTTCGTCTGCTTTTGATTGAAATGTTCTTAGGTATTCTCTACCATTGTTAAGAACGAAGCACTTGCAACCAAATACTCTTAGATGAGTGATGTTAGGAGGTCTTCCAACAAACAATTCATAAGGAGTTTTGTTGTATTCCTTAGTAATCAAACATCTATTTTGAGTATAACAGGCGGTATTAATCGCTTCAACCCAGTAAGCCTCACTTATTTCAGTGTCAGCAAGCATTGTTCTTGCGGCTTCTTTCAGGGTACGATTCTTCTGTTCAGCAACACCGTTTTGCTGTGGTGTCCTTACTGAGGATAACTGATGTTGAATACCTTTGGAGGTACAATATTTAGTTATGTACTGGTTTACAAACTCAGTACCATGGTCTGTCCTTATGACTTTTACCTTGTCATTTTTCATTACTTCAAGCTTATTCAGCAAGTTAGGTATTTCAGTCTTAGTTTCAGATTTGTGCTTGATGAATACTACCCAAGTGAATCTTGAATAGTCATCTACCACGACTAGACAATACTTCTTACCAGCATAGCTTGTTGAAGAAGATTCAAACATGTCCATGTGTAAGAGTTGTAAAGGTTTTGTAGTTGACGGTACTGCCTTGTTCTTGAAAGAAGATTTGGTTTGCTTTCCTTGCTGACATTCATTGCAAACACCATCCTTCTTAAAAGTAACCCTAGGTAATCCAACTACAAGTGCCTTTTTAGACAGCTTATTCAGCGTCTTGAAGTTTAGATGACTTGTTCGTTTATGCCATAACCATGCTTTTTCAGCAAGGCAAACATGATCTGAGACAAGGCATTTTTCAACGTTTGCTGAAGACCAATCAACGGTGTACAAGCCTCCTGATCTTCTTGCAATCATTATAACCTTTTTAGTCTCAAAATATACAAGTTTACATTCATCACTTTTAATTTCGATGAAGTATCCTTTGTCAGCAAATTGACTCATGCTGAAAAGGTTAAACTTAAGATTTTTGACATAAAGAACTCCAGAAATGGTTATGCATCCCAACTTCACATCACCATAGCCTTTTGTAGATCCGGAGCCTCCACCAGCAAACCTTATTGTTGGACCTTTAGACCACCGTCTATAGTTTTGATGAACGTGTCAGATTCAGTCAAATAAATTTGTAATTAGCCAAAGGCAATCCACAACTACAACGAAAACCGTAGTGTAGTAGTAGAATGACTCGAGTGTCGTTCTCTCAGGACTATACTAGCTTTATCAAATCTAATTAAGAATATAAAACAGCAGATAGAAAGCAATAGGGGTTTTCAAGCAGATAATGGAGATTGGTGATAGTATGGTCCTTCTTAACATAATGGGTCAATAATCATGCATAAATTCCTCGGTCTTGCATAGAGATCTTTGAATCAATCTTGTGTCATGTTGCAAGTATTAAGCACTACGAAGATAATATGGGTTTGACTTGTCAACAACTAACGTCCTAATGTGTTCCGTTATTATTCAACACTACGAAGATAATTGGTCTGATTGGTCGACAAGTGTCCAAGTGTGCATAATGATCAATACAACATACGAGAATTTTGGTTTCAACTGATCAACGAAATAAAGCAATGACACGGAGTATAATGCGCGATATAGCCATTAGCATGATTATCTTCCCTCGCTAAGAATTCACATACTACCACCAACGATAAATTTAGCTACTCATAATAGGCATGCAATCAATAGCAATCATAGAAGAAAACATATTGAAAGAAGAATAAAATAAGTAGATAAAAACTGTAAGATACAAAGTTACCGAAGGTTGTCAATCTCCGGATGATTGCGAATCCTACGCGCTCCAATCTGCTATGAAAAAGTATCCCCTAAGCTATGGAACTCCCAGGACAGGCCCCGGGAAGTTCCTACCTAAAACTATAGAGAGAGGTGAGAAAGTAGGCTTGGAAAGATATGATTTTCGGAGAGAAAACTGAGCACTATATATAGGCCCCGAATTTTCTCTGGGGCGGTTCGCCCCCCAATATTTCGCGGAATTTCCGCGTTTTTCGACGCGGATTTGGATTTCTTCACCTTTTCGGACTCGGTTTATGACTTCTAGTAGCCTTCTAACCTCCAGATTCGGCCCCTAGACTCCAAATCCTATCCGGAAACCTTCAGATACTCCAAATAGGCTTCTGGAACACCAATTCCTTGTAGACTTCAATATAATTGCCCGTAAATCTCCGAATTTCAACGAAAACCTGTAAAATAAAATCTAAAGGGAAACGTGACACTATTCTAATAAAATGTACTAAAATATAGCTAAATTAACATAGAGGATAACTAAAATAGGTGAAAAAGACTCGAATGAAAGTGTAAAATACACATTCATCAAACTCCCCAAACCGAACCTTTGCTTGTCCTCAAGCAACTAAGCTAGACTCTAATACAAAAAACATGCAAGACTCAAAATGGAGTTTCATGCCAAATAAAATGAACTAAATTACTGAATCTACCAAATAACATATGTACAAAAACCATATAAATCAAAGCATGAATATAGGTTGAAGAATACCTCGATTGACTTATACACATCCACATAAGCACTTATGTCAAGACAAGATAGTCTCTCGTAACATTCTCTACCTGGACCTAGTCAGTGACGACGTAATGAAGCATGCTACGAATGGTTGCCCCGTGCCTATGAAACTGAGGACTTACTGCTGTTCCACCATGTTAAGACTTTTCCTCAAAAGAGGTCGAACCAGTACTGGCTCTCATCAAACGAAGGAGGGTTCCCTATAAAAGATAACACTCCCCTATTCTACCCATCTCTCAAGTAAATTCTTAAACTATTCACCACTTCCTGAATGGCAGGACGAGGGTGGTCTAGAACAGATGACACTTAAGACAAAAAATATAAAAAATAGAAAAAACACGATTACGAACAATACGAAAATTGGAAAAGACTCAAACTTTGCTAAACTGCTATTTGGCTTTATTTTTTTGGACCCTTCATTGCTTTTTTGGGGTCTTCTTTTTTCTTTCCAGATTCTTTTTTTCTTTTTCTCCTTTTTTTTTTTTGGAATTTTTCTTTCTTTTTTTTTTCGATTTTTTTTTCTAGCCAGCAGTAGCATAACAAAAAGAGAAACAAAATGACTCACACGACTTCCCCAAACCTATTCGAAAGAATAGGTTGGAGTACAAAATTCACGGAAAAGGAAAAATAAACTCACGATACGAAAAATGAAAAACAAAAACAAGTCTATGATGGTGTAACCCCCTACCCAAACCTATTCGAAAGAATAGGTTATAAACAAAGGATCACACAACCTCACACTACCTCCTTCCTAGGCATTTAGCAATCTCAAAGCATGGTGAAGACTTGTTGTCTCTTAGGTACATAATTACTCGGGAAACAACCATAAGACCCTAACATGCATCATCCTATTATAAAGGCCTTCGTGAACCGCAGTAGAGAAAACACCACTAAGTGATGTCGAGACTACCAAGCTTAACTAAGTGCAATACATAAATGTGACAAGCCAAGCGAGAAAAGCCTCAAACAAATTCATAGAGATGAAGCATACGATTAATGGCATAGCTAGTTGATCTACCCAATAAAAAAGTTCAAAAAATTCGGCAATAGACTCCATATAAAACATGCAAAACTATCCTAGGAAAGCAGAAAACGTGCAAATGCAAAAAATTTCACGAGTTATTCATAAGCAAGATAAGTATAGAGATAACCAGCGATAACCTCCTCCTCAAACCTGAATGTCGTCACTCGTCCCGAACGTCGAAAGTGGATCCAAGGTGAGAGCTAATGCTTGTATAAGTGACCTATAATACTCAATCAAACTCGTGAGAAAACAAAACACACACTAACCTTCAGTGGAGGTGGTAAGGGTAAGCGCAAGGTGATCAACCTCCATTTGATCACTAGATATCTCGAAGTACGGCTTCACTCGTTGGCCATTCACCTTGAAGGTATTTCCCGTCTTTGGATCGAAGAGTTTAACAGCTCCATGGGGAGCAACTTCGAGAATTCCGTACGGTCCATCCCAACGAGTACGGAGCTTTCCAGGAAATAGTCGAAGGCGAGAATTAAACACCAAAGATTTTTGTCCAGGAATCAATTCCTTACGCACTATACCACGATCATGATACTTCTTAGTACGTTCCTTGTAGATCTTGGCATTTTCATAAGCACCTAGTCGTAATTCATCAAGCTCATCTAGTTGCAACAATCGTTCCTCGCCAGCCTTCCCAATATCTAGGTTGAGTGCTTTAATGGCCCAATATGCCTTGTGCTCTAGTTCTACGGGAAGATGACATGCTTTTCCATACACAAGTCTGTACGGAGTGGTTCCGATCACTGTCTTGTAGCTAGTTCTGTATGCCCAAAGTGCATCATTCAATTTTCCTGCCCAATCCTTCCTGCTAGGCTTCACTACTCGCTCAAGGATCTTCTTGATCTGACGGTTGCTGACTTCTACTTCCCCGATGTCTGTGGGTGATAAGGTGTAGCGACACTATGGTGGACACTGTATCTCTTAAGAAGTGAGGCAAACGTTCTATTGACAAAGTGTGACCCTCCATCACTGATGATTGTCCTAGGGCACCCAAATCTCGAAAATATTACTTCCTTCAAGAACTTCATAACTACTGCGCCGTCATTCGTTTTTGTAGGAATTGCCTCTACCCATTTAGTCACATAGTCCACTGCAACAAGAATGTACTCATAGCCTCCACTGTTTGGAAATGGTCCCATAAAATCAATGCCCCATACATCGAAAGGTTCTACCACTAGATTCCCTTGAAGGGGCATTTCATCTTTCTTCCCGATACCACCTCCTCGTTGACATGGGCCACAATTCTTCACAAAACTTCGAGCATCTTTGTATATTGTTGGCCATAAAAATCCTGCCTGCAGTACCTTGCGCGCTGTCTTCAATCCACTGTAGTGCCCCCCACAGTTAAGCTCATGGCAATGGCTCAATACACTTTGTTGCTCTTCTTGTGGCACGCACCTCCTTAGAATCCCATCAGCTTCTTCTGATGAACGTGTATTTGACACTTTCATTCGAGTCTTTTTCACCTAATTTAGCTATCCTCTATGTTAATTTAGCTATATTTTAGTACATTTTATTAGAATAGTGTCACGTTTCCCTTTAGATTTTATTTTACAGGTTTTGGTTGAAATTCGGAGATTTACGGGCAATTATATTGAAGTCTACAAGGAATTGGTGTTCCAGAAACCTATTTGGAGTATCTGAAGGTTTCCGGATAGGATTTGGAGTCTAGGGGCCGAATCTGGAGGTTAGAAGGCCATTAGAAGTCTGAAACCGAGTCCGAAAAGGTGAAGAAATCCAAAACCGCGTCGAAAACGCGAAAATTTCGCATTTACACTGTGGGGCGAACCGCCCCATGCCTCGGGCGAACCACCCCAGAGGAATTCCGGGCCTATATATAGTTGCGAGTTTTCTCTCCGAAAATCATATCTTTCCAAGCCTTCTTTCTCACCTCTCTCTATAGTTTTAGGTAGGAACTTCCCGGGGCCTTTCCTGGGAGTTCCGTAGCTTAGGGGATACTTTTTCATAGCAGATTGGAGCGCGTAGGATCACAATCATCCGGAGATTGACAACCTTCGGTAACTTTGTATCTTACAACTTTTATCTACTTATTTTATATATTCTTTCAATATGTTTTCTTCTATGATTGCTATTGATTGCATGCACATTATGAGTAGCTAAATTTATCGTTGGTGGTAGTATGTGAATTCTTAGCGAGGGAAGATAATCATGCTAATGGCTATATCGCGCATTATACTCCGTGTCATTGCTTTATTTCGTTGATGAGTTGAACACCAAAATTCTCGTATGTTGTATTGATCATTATGCACACTAGGACACTTGTCGGCCAATCAGACTTAATTATCTTCGTAGTGTTGAATGATTACGGAACATAATAGGACGTTAGTTGTTGACAGGTCAGACCCAAATTATCTTCGTAGTGCACAATACTTACAACAGGACCCAAGATTCATTCAAAGATCTCCATGCAAGACCGAGGAATTTATGCATGATTATCGACCCATTATGTTAAGAAGGACCATACTATCACCAACCTCCATTATCTGCTTGAAAACCCCCTATTGCTTTTTATTTGCTGTTTTATATTTTCTTGATTAAATAGATAAAGCTAGTTATAGTCCTGAGAGAACGACACTCGAGTCATTCTACTGCTACACTACGGTTTTCGTTGTAGTTGTGGATTGCCTTTGGCTAAATACAAAATTTATTTGACTGAACCGGGACTGACAAACTCGCGTTCATCACCTTTGGCTAATTACAAATTTATTTGACTGAACCCTGACAACGTTTCATCACCTTCCTTGAATAGATGCGGATCATCCCATATGTAAGTCATGCATTGCTTGGCAAGAGCTCTCTTGTCTGAAGCTGAAAAGGTAGTGGGGCAAATATTCATAGCCAAATAGTTTACAATATCTGCATACCATGACTCCTCATTATCCTTCATTAGATGCTCATCAGGGAGATCTTCATTAATGGGTATCGGATCAACAGGTATATTAGGTATTCTAGATAAATGATCTGCTACTAAGTTCTCCCTACCAGCTCTATCTACTATAGTCAAATCAAAGTCTTGCAGCAAAAGGACCCAACGGATTAATCTAGGTTTAGAATCTTGCTTAGCTATCAAATGTCTCAAAGCAACATGATCAGTATGGACATTCACAGGATGACCAATTAAATAAGACCTAAACTTTTGTAAAGCAAAGACAACAGCTAAAAATTCCTTTTCAGTTGTTGTATAATTAACCTGCGCGGAGTCTAGAGTCTTACTAACATAATAAATCACACGATACTGCTTATCAACTTTTTAGCATAAAACAGCACCCATAGCAAAATTCGAAGCATCACACATAATTTTGAAAGGAAGGTTCCAGTCAGGCGACACAACAATGGGGGCAGAAACAAGCTTTTCCTTAAGAGTATTAAAAGCAACTAGGCATTCCCCGACAACGGCGCCAATTTGATGAACGTGTCAGATTCAGTCAAATAAATTTGTAATTAGCCAAAGGCAATCCACAACTACAACGAAAACCGTAGTGTAGTAGTAGAATGACTCGAGTGTCGTTCTCTCAGGACTATACTAGCTTTATCAAATCTAATTAAGAATATAAAACAGCAGATAGAAAGCAATAGGGGTTTTCAAGCAGATAATGGAGATTGGTGATAGTATGGTCCTTCTTAACATAATGGGTCAATAATCATGCATAAATTCCTCGGTCTTGCATAGAGATCTTTGAATCAATCTTGTGTCATGTTGCAAGTATTAAGCACTACGAAGATAATATGGGTCTGACTTGTCAACAACTAACGTCCTAATGTGTTCCGTAATTATTCAACACTACGAAGATAATTGGTCTGATTGGTCGACAAGTGTCCAAGTGTGCATAATGATCAATACAACATACGAGAATTTTGGTTTCAACTGATCAACGAAATAAAGCAATGACAAGTAGTATAATGCGCGATATTGCCATTAGCATGATTATCTTCCCTCGCTAAGAATTCACATACTACCACCAACGATAAATTTAGCTACTCATAATAGGCATGCAATCAATAGCAATCATAGAAGAAAACATATTGAAAGAAGAATAAAATAAGTAGATAAAAACTGTAAGATACAAAGTTACCGAAGGTTGTCAATCTCCGGATGATTGCGATCCTACGCGCTCCAATCTGCTATGAAAAATTATCCCCTAAGCTATGGAACTCCCAGGACAGGCCCCGGGAAGTTCCTACCTAAAACTATAGAGAGAGGTGAGAAAGTAGGCTTGGAAAGATATGATTTTCGGAGAGAAACTGAGCACTATATATAGGCCCCGAATTTTCTCTGGGGCGGTTCGCCTCTGGCTGGGGCGGTTCGCCCCCCAATATTTCGCGGAATTTCCGCATTTTTCGACGCGGATTTGGATTTCTTCACCTTTTCGGACTCGGTTTATGACTTCTAGTAGCCTTCTAACCTCCAGATTCGACCCCTAGACTCCAAATCCTATCCGGAAACCTTCAGATACTCCAAATAGGCTTCTGGAACACCAATTCCTTGTAGACTTCAATATAATTGCCCGTAAATCTCCGAATTTCAACCAAAACCTGTAAAATAAAATCTAAAGGGAAACGTGACACTATTCTAATAAAATGTACTAAAATATAGCTAAATTAACATAGAGGATAGCTAAAATAGGTGAAAAAGACTCGAATGAAAGTGTAAAATACACATTCATCAAGTTTATAAGGTTATTCTTGTTGCCCGTCATGTGCTTTCCACAACCACTATCAAAGTGCCAGATTGCATCGTTTGTCTCCGTGGCTGCAGTCTGCACAATCAAGAGCAAACAAGTTAATTATCCAATGATGGATGTCCATTAACATGTTCAAGAATGCGTCCAGTGGAAACCCAAGTCTGAGGTTTTTCAACTTTGACTTATTTTCTACTTGCTGAGGAACTAGGAGGATTTGAGCTGAAAGACTTTTGACTCGTGCTGGTCAAATCCACTTTCTGATGTGGTGTCTTGCTCTGTTGACCTTTTTGGTGAACATACTTTTCAGTAAGTTCTTTTCTAGCAAGGTTCCTTCTAGTCCTAGCATTTGGAGTCTTTTCAGAACTCTTAGGCTTGATTTTCTTCATCTCTTTGAAGCATCTTTGCTGACTTTGCTTATACTCATGAAAAGTTGACTTTGCTTGGTTTTGAAACCTAGTCCACTTTTCGGAGAATGCTGAGCTTTAGCTTCAGCAACCTTACTTGATTCAGGTTTGTCAGCAAAGGACTTCTGATTACTTTTAGTAATCTTGCCTTTAGTCTTAACAACTTGCTTTTCAGCAACTTGTTTGGCGGAATGCTTCACGGCATTCTTCTTCTTTCCAGCTTGCTTTTCAGCAACCTGTTTTCCTTTTAAAGTCTTGTTACTTTGAGTAGCAACAACGGGCTTTATGGTCATAGGTACTTGATTGCATGTTTCAGCAACCTTAGTTTGACCAAACTGATAGATTACTGGTGGACTACTATCAGTAGCACGAACAAAGGAGATAGGTGATTTATCTTTTCTCAAGATTTCTACGTTATCACCTTCACACGTTGCTCCTAAACCTTCTTTCTGAGATGGATCTCTCAAGTAAGAGTTTAGTTCAGTCAGCGTATTACTTGCTTCCACGTAGGATTTGAAATTGACTTTCATCTTTTTCATTTCTTGGATTTCAGCAAGTAACTTTAGAATTGAGGACTGATACTCTTCCAATTCTAATGCCATTTGAGAATTTTTCTCTGCAGCCTCAGCAATCAACTTCTTAAGACGCCTTATTTCAACATCCTTTTCTTCTGTCTCTTCCTTCAGCAAAACATACTTTTCAGTAGTTTGCTTGGTCAGAGTTTCAGCAAGTTGAAGTTTCTCTTGCTGTTTGCTGAGAGTTTTCTCAAATCTTTCGATTTCTCCTTGAATCTTGTCAAGGTCAATCTCGTCTTCACTTTCTGAATCTGAGTCAGAGGTAGAATTATTTACCTGACCGGCCATGAGGCAGAATTCGTAGTTCGACACATCTGGATAAGCTTCCATAGCTATTCCACACACTTCTTTGCCAATCTCCACGTCTAGAGTGGCTTCTTCATCATCGGTGTCTGAATTTTCATCCTCACTGTCTTCGGAGCTTGTATCAATACACAATGCATCGATTTTTGCTTGAAGCTTCTTCTTTTCTTCAGCAATGAAAGCTCTTTTGAACTTCTTCTTCTTTTCAGCAGATTTGCCTTTCAGCAAAGGGCAATTAGCTTTGAAGTGTCCAGGCTTTTTGCAGTAAAAACATAGATCATTTCCAACTGCTGGTTCTTCTGAAGATGTAGCTTGCTGAGCTTGCTGAGCTTGCTTGTTCAGCGAGCTAGTATCATTCTTGTACTTATGGTAGTTGTTACCAAGATGCTTTTTCAGCTTCTCTTTTGCTTTTCGCCTTTCAAGTTCCTTACAGATGAACTTCTTCATGTTTTTAACAACTAAAGCATTTTCATCAGCAGGCTCTTTATCATTCTTCATTTTAGAAGACGACGGCTTTGCAGCAAGAGCAATGTTTTGCGATTTTTCAGCAAACACATTTTCTCTTTGCTTTGTCTCATAATTGACATTAGCAAGATGAGAGAACAACTCTGTTGGTGTAATGTCATGCATTCCTTGATTATAATAGAAATTCTGAGTATGGATCCATTCTTGATTCAAACTTCTGATGATAGTTTTCACTTTCTCAGAATCTGAATAAAGATTTCCAACACCCAGCGCTGCCATTTCACTAACAAGAGTTGTGAATCTGAAGTCCAAGTCTTCCAGTGACTCGTTAGCACCTTGCTTAAAGTTTTGAAACTTTAATTTAAGTACTTCAAGTTTGTTTTCCTTGGTCTTGTCAGATCCAGCACAAAGATCTTGAACCATTTTCCAAGCTTCCTTTGCAGTCTTAGCACCCCACAGTTTGCACTGTATGGTATCCGGTGTTGATCTGATGATAATATTTCTTGCTTGGCCATCAAGACGGAATCTCTTAGCTTCGTCAGAAGTCCATTCCTCTCTTGGTTTTGGCACAACCATAACTGATGGTTCGCCTTGGATGGTTTCCTTTCCAGCTTCAGTGGTTCTATGAGGGAAACTCCTTTCAACCTTGGTGATCTTGATAGGTCCATCATTAATGACGGTGACCATCTCATCACTAATGGCCTCAAGATGTAGCATCATGTTGTTTCGCCATTTCTCGTAATTTTCCAGCTTCAGCAAGGGAGCATCTCCTAAAGACATCCTGTCAGCAAAGCACTAACAAACTGATCAAGTGAGAGTGATTTACGGAAAGCACTTAAGGGGATCTAGGTTCAGTGCAGAAGGCTAAAGAACCTCCTGCTTTGATACCACTTGTTGGTCCCTTTAAACAACAAGAAAAGACTAGAGGGGAGGGGGGTGAATAGTCTTTTCAAACTTTCGTCGTTTAAAACTTTCTCAGCAAGTACTTATTACTTTTCAGTAATGAGTTTGCTGATACTTAACTTTCTCAGCAAGCGTAAGTTACTTTACAGTAGCTTGGTTTGCTGATACTTAAAATCAGAGAGCGGAAGTCTTTGAAACAATAAGTGCTCTTTCAGCAAATACAGGATTTCAGCAAGTGAAGTGAGTGACTGTGTACAAACAGATATAATTTGCTGAAAGCTAAATGCAGTAAGTAAATCACACAAACGCTTTTATAGTGGTATCTGAGAGTGGCGTAATCTCTCAACTAATCTACTTTGTCCTCTCTAGGACTGAATCCACTAAGATATGATTGAGGTTCCTTACAATCTCCTATCTAAAGCGATTCAACAGAAACCAAAGCACACTAGCTTTGTCTCCAACCTAAACTAGAGAACTCAACCTTGTTCTCCACCAAACTTGGTACTTTTAATCAGCAAAACTATGCTCGATTAAGTTCCCCCTGAATATCACGCCTGAAAGGGTGTATTTTCAGTTAGAGAGTTTTGGGGTGAGATGACTTAATTATAACTTATTCAGTTACAACAAGTAATCTAAGAAACACAACTTGGAATACTTTGCAGTAAACAAGTTTGATTGTTTCTGGTGTCAAGACTTGTTCTTGTTCGAAAGAAAGAACACTTAACTAATTTCTTAGCCGAGTTTGTTCTACTTCTTCACAAGTAGCTTTTTCAAGCTTTAAGTCTTGGAACGGATCAATGGCAATAAGAGTGTTTGAAGGTTTGAGAGTTTTTAAGAACAAGTGAGAGTTTGATCACGTTGTTGACACACTTCAACTCTTTGCCGGATGACCTCTATTTATAGTGCAAGTAAGGAGCCGTTTGAAATTCAAATCCTAAGGCTTTTGTTCCTTAACATGTCACTATCTTGCTTTTGTACTTTCAGCAGCGACTTTGTTTGTCTTCTAGTCTTCATGTCCTTTGTGTGCATGCTTTACATTAAATGCACCTTTGAATAGAATTCAAACAGTAACATTGGAGCGCAAATTCACGTACATTCAGCAAGAGGTCACATATGTTCATTAGCAAGTGGTTAGTCTCAGTTTCAGCAAGCACAACCTACTCTGTCTTTTAGATTTTCACTTATGCAATGCTGTTGCTGAACATTCCACTTTCTGAGCAAACACGTGCCTTACCAGTCTTCAGCAATCTTCAAGGCTTCAAGTCTTCAAGTCTTCAATTCTTCAGATCTTCAAAAGTCTTCAAGATTCTGACCGGTTTCTTATTTGCTTCAATAATTTGTTTGTAATAAACAAAATATATCTTCAGCAAATGCTTCAATAGGTCATTTTCTTTTCAGAAAATAAGATTCATTAAAGCTAAGCATCAGTAAGATATTTTCTTTTCAGAAAATAGAATACATCATACGCAAAAGAAATAACTTATCTAATACCTAACTAAGTCATCAGCAAACGTTCCTCTTTTACAATGTCCTTAAAATTCTAAATTCCTATGGACCTTAAGAGTACTAGTTACTGGACTGTTCTTAATTTAGCATGGTTAATTGCTCATCAAAATTACAAGCTTCCTAACATTAAGTTTCTCCAATGCTTTATATAGAGCTCTCTTGCGCCTCTCTGTTAACCACTGTACAATAAGCAACATTTTGTCAGATAAACACTTGAGAACATATAATCCTAGAATAAAGGCCATCAAACTCCAAGATTTGGCCTACTTGCCAACATATATAAGAGGCCAAAAAGAATACATTAAAGAGACCTTCTGTGAACCAGAAAACTTTCTAGCTCTCAACTGAATATGAAAGCCTACAATGATTCAATTACATACTACACAGTACTGGAAGATCTATCAATTTCAATACTTAATGAAACCAAAAGCAAATCAGTCAGGAAATTTATTACTCCATACATCTTAACTATGAACAAGCACAAACAAGATAAACAAATTAATAAAGCAGACTTAGTAAGCAGCTAGCTAGCCACAAAAAATGAAACCAGATGATGTAAGTTAAACCAAATAAAGATAAGCCTCATACATGTCCAAGTTTGCCAAGAAACTTTTCCAGGGTAACAGAGATGATTATAATCACAGCACAGACACCAGCGACAGCCCAAGTAGGCGTCTGTTCAAGATTTCTCGCATTAGAACTATCCGACATTGTTAGTGGAACCCCAAACAATCTGTGAAGAAAACAAAAAGACCCCAGTTATATACTCAGAACATATCAAAAACAGAACGTTTGCATGAGAAGTTGGCTACTGAAGACAAACAAGAGTTTATATATATATAGAAGAGAATAGAGATGCTGCTCACAACACAACGTAAAAGGGATGAATAATTTCAACCCAAAGAAAATATGTACTTACCCAAAACCAATTTTTACAGGTATGGGCAGCAAATTAGTCTCATGGATGCAAGAGTTGTTATCATACCAATACTGCAGAATGAAAATAAAATATTACTCCCATCAATGAACGATCATAAAGGAAGATTAACAGTGGAATGAAAGAAAGATTATGCATAGAGGAGAATCATACCCAGAACAACAATAAATATGTCACTTCGAAGGAGTTCTGCAAAGATTATAATTGCAATAATCAGGAACAATTTACGCAAACAGAAACGAAATCAGAAATAGGACTTTTAGTGCTCTTATCATATATGAAGTACCTGAAATAAAACGAAGTGTATAAGATTCAGCACTAACTTAGGGTGACCAAACCAGAAGTGTTCATCAGATGCTTGAACGAGAGGTATTCCTTGGACAACGGTATGTCTTTCTGTTATCTCAAGCGCCATCTTCGCCAAAATAACTTGTAACTTTGTGCCCACAATTAAGATAATCTGAAAGACAGTTAACATTGATTACATCTAGTGTTTTAATTTCTCTCCATGCCATTAAGAAAAGTTGTTCGTTTGCATTATTTATAAGAATTAATGGACTTACAATTACATGAAGCAAGGACATCCAGAACATTCCCTTCCACCCTGCAGATATGGTGAAAAATATTGAAAGAAGGAAGTGTTAAGACATGAGCGGTACGTAATATTTGCAACAGATGAGTGGCATACCAGGTACGTTTACTACCAAGGATATCACAAATGATGCCCATAGAACCGGACTTCACATACACAACTAAAACAAATTTAGTTAATTTGGAAATCACTTAGATACATGCCAGAAACTGTGTTTTATTCCCTTACAACGACCAAGATCGAATAATTACCTTACACTGACGACTGTCTTGAACACATCCTCAAGTGACCTTTTTATATACTTTTGGAAGTCAAATTTACTTCCAGGTTCCAAGTGTACCTGAAAACCGAAAAGTAAAACCGAATTATCAACCGAGCAAAAGAAATGGAGAAATGGTAACCAAGCTGATAAATGCTTATGGAGGAAACTCACAGTAATGAAACCATTACGGAGGGTTAAGTAGTAGACTTGCTAACAGACCTATAAAACTGTCGGAAGAAGCATCCCTGCACAAAAGACGTGTTATCTCATATCCGACTTTCATATGCTAATGCAGAACCATCCAAAGTAGTGCAGGCAGCTTGACTGCGCGCGTCTTATACACAACATTGATATCTATATCATTCAAGAGCTAAAACTTACAATATAGAAAAACATGGGAATCTTGGTCCAGAGCCGGGCGTGTTCCCTTACAAAAGATGTCTCATGAGTAAGTCTTAATCTTGAAGTATCTGCAGGTTTCCAAATCAAAATGCTGATCGATAAGTACTTGGTATGTGCAGTGAGAAAGTAATAATAGTAGGATTTTCAAGATTCATTACAGACTTACAGTAACCAAATGCAAAATATGTGGTTGCATTATTACCATTTGTGAACTCATAGTCATCGGATGCAGTCTCCTGTTCCCATTTCTTAAAACCTCGGATCTGTGTAATTTCATAAACATAATGTCTTAACTAAAAAATCACGTCTTTCGGAAGAACAAGATACCAAAATATAAGCTTAACATGCAAGGAATTTGTCACATTCTTTGCACTAGAAAATAGAACTGGAAATTGATAAAGAAAAGGAAAACTTATCCCGAAGGATATTCCACGACAAATGTACCCAGTACAAATTAAATTGATCAAGAACCGAAATTATGCATATTTTGTTACCTTCAGTCTTCCGAGATACATCGTAACAGCACTGTAAATCACGTGGATCACTGCTAAAAACAAGATGAGGATGTGTATGCCATGCAGCCCGTCTATTTATATGAGCACTAATTTCCCGTCCTGAAAAGGTCATACGAGTAGAGGTTCAAGTCAGACAGTACTAAAGAATCGTACTGTTATTGATACATTTATAAGCAAAAGTGATGAAGTATTTCAAAACAGTAGCAGAAAAACTGTATATATAAGCCCAACTTTATGGACAAGTAGACAGCGTGAACGAAAACAGATAATAGTAGCTCTTTCATCTGGAATGCAAGCTTACCTTGATGCAATAATCACTATATGTGACCTTCCTCTTTCGTGATCTGCCCGCCAGCAAGGCAACATGGTGTTTGCCACCTTGGGTGATATGCATATTCCAGAGATGGGATATTGAGTGAACACAAGAATTAACGAGATGAAACCAAATATCATCAACTCTGCATCATCAAAACCGTAGTTAAGGAACCAGGGACATTTCATTCATAAAGCTTGAACTGTAGCTAGAAATCATAATCTATCATCATACCCTCTTTAAGTTTCTCCAATGCTTCATATAGAGCTCTCTTGCGCCTCTCTGTTAACCACTGTACAATAAGCAACATTTTGTCAGATAAACACTTGAGAACATATAATCCTAGAATAAAGGCCATCAAACTCCAAGATTTGGCCTACTTGCCAACATATATAAGAGGCCAAAAAGAATACATTAAAGAGACCTTTTGTGAACCAGAAAACTTTCTAGCTCTCAACTGAATATGAAAGCCTACAATGATTCAATTACATACTACACAGTACTGGAAGATCTATCAATTTCAATACTTAATGAAACCAAAAGCAAATCAGTCAGGAAATTTATTACTCCATACATCTTAACTATGAACAAGCACAAACAAGATAAACAAATTAATAAAGCAGACTTAGTAAGCAGCTAGCTAACCACAAAAAATGAAACCAGATGATGTAAGTAAAACCAAATAAAGATAAGCCTCATACATGTCCAAGTTTGCCAAGAAACTTTTCCAGGGTAACAGAGATGATTATAATCACAGCACAGACACCAGCGACAGCCCAAGTAGGCGTCTGTTCAAGATTTCTCGCATTAGAACTATCCGACATTGTTAGTGGAACCCCAAACAATCTATGAAGAAAACAAAAAGACCCCAGTTATATACTCAGAACATATCAGAAACAGAACGTTTGTATGAGAAGTTGGCTACTGAAGACAAACGAGAGTTTATATATATATAAAAGAGAATAGAGATGCTGCTCACAACACAAGGGATGAATAATTTCAACCCAAATGTCTGTATGTATGTACATGTATGTATAAACTCAAAAAACATATGGCAAAAGTAACTAGCTAGCTGCAATGGTACATTATTAGGCCATATGTCTGTTATCTAATTTTGCCTTTCTTTAAACTTTGAGGTCTTGTAATATGTAATGACATACAGTATATTATAACTATCACTTTTTTGCACCGTGACTTTATGAGAATTGTAACGTTCCGGATTTCAGAGGCTTAAAAGGGTTGAGAACGCTACTCATACCAACAAGCTGCACCTTTCTTTTCGGGAATCCACCTAGAAGAACTTCAAAGTTAAGCGTGCTTGCTCTAGAGCAATTCTAGGATGGGTGAACCACCGGGAAGTTCCCGGTGCGCACACGAGTGAGGACAAAGTACGCGGATTAGAACCCGTGTTGGTCTGTGGGGCCAGCATATCACCCCGCAGAGCGCCCATGAGTAACCTTGTCGGCCCGTTAACGCCCCGGATTTCAGAGGCTTAAAAGGGTTGAGAACGCTACTCATACCAACAAGGTGCACCTTTCTTTTCGGGAATTCACCTAGAAGAAATTCAGAGTTAAACGTGCTTGCTCTAGAGCAATTCTAGGATGGGTGACCCACCGGGAAGTTCCCGGTGCGCACACGAGTGAGGACAAAGTGCGCGGATTAGAACCCGTGTTGGTCTGTGGGGCCAACATATCACCCCGGAGAGCGCCCATGAGTAACCTTGTTGACCCGTTGTGCTGGGTTTCGGCACGTTAGTGGGTCGGGTGGTTACACATATGCCTATGCAACTATCTAGCGAAGCTCATAAACTCCATACCAGTTTCGTTAATTAGCAGTATTCCACGTGATTTATACGGAATAAACAAATTTCATTCACATTTGAGCAAGTATTCCACGTGATTTACATGAGAAATATAGCAAGGCCGGGGTCGCTTACCATAACATAATCACTTCATTAGAAATTAAGAAGACTTAAAACAATTTCCAGCGCATAATTTATCAGTCATTAATTAAGTACTTTCATGCTTTCTAAGTAAATTCAAATTAATATACATACGCAATTTCTTATTTATTGAATTCCTCTATTTTAAACCGATTGAAAAAAGTCGATGTCCAATTTGTTAGAATATCTCACATCACTTGTGAGAGGTTTGATACCATATTGAAATTGAGACAAACTGGATGTAATTTGAATTTATACTTCAATATTATATCAAAGCCAAGGTTGATGATGGGTACCCAGCCGATGCTATTTCTCCCCAGCCGATGCTATTTCTGACTTGCCCAATGATGCAATTTATGATTACACGCAAGGGCGACGCCAATATGTACTCAGTGGGGGCAATTGCCCCCACTAAACTTTTTTTTTTTGCCTTTGTATATTTGATATTTTTCTAATTTGCCCTCACTTAAAATTTGTTTTGCACCCCCTCAGATTTTAAATTTATATTAAGACCTAAAAACTTTGGAGTTTTATACATCTTAAAATGTAGTAAGTACCAAAGAAGTACAAATATATGATATGAATATTTATGAGTGTGTCAAACAATTGGTAAAAGAAGTGAATTTTCCTCTTAGAGAATACTAGTATGTACTAGGAGTACTATAATTTTGCTCACGCATATAATTTAACTCTTAAAATACTAAATTAAACATTCATGAATATGATCTTTGTTTAATTTATTGTTGGAAATGATTAAAAAAAAACAGAAATAGTAAATGGTACTTGGTCCGTACCTGCTAAAGCTTCCCATTTGATTTTGTTGACTTTTTTTTTAGTCTCCGCTTGACTCTGAATTAATCCTAAATCGTACCGAAAAATCAATATTTGAAATTATATTATGAACGTACAAATCTTATATTTTCATAATATAATTTAAAAAATTACTTTTTCGATATGAATTAAGACTAATACAGAGTCAAACATAGATTAAAAAAAGTCAGCAAAAGTAAATGGGAACCTTTAGCAGGGACCGGAGGAGGAAGTATATGAATTTTCATTACAAATATTTTTTTACTATATTTAAGACTTTAACCTAAAAAATTTTGCCCCTCTGATTTGTTTTGTTGTCTTCGCCCCTGATTACACGTGTAGAGACGACTAACCGCGGCCTACTCGTGAGGGGCGTGTTACAATATGCCGAATCACTTGTGACGGATAGCTATAATTAACACATATATAAATATAAATTGGATAACCTTATCACCTTAACAACAATGACTTTTAAGGTGTTATTGGTCCAGTTTCAAAACAGTTTATAATGAACAAATTTAAGGAACAGATTGGCATAAATATCCCACAAGAATGGAAATTTTCAAAACAGCCAGCTACGACCTCACAACAACGGGAAATTTCGATATTGTCACTTCTATATATAGTAAAATGGTGCAGTATAGAATAGGATTATCTTCTATTCGTTTATAAGATTTTGGTAGATACACGAGAGATTTATTCACGTGGCTAGAGCCCTTAATGTTTTTGTTTGGCGGCCTGTACGTGCATGTACGTTGCACGTACGTAAGATGGATGAGATTATGAGAAGTTTGTTTTGCATGTTAGAGAAAGCTCTAGTTGAGAGTAGACTTGTTTTGGATTGCAAGTGTCTGTTAGCTAGGTTAGGATTAATTAAGAAATGAATTTTGTGAGCTTGCATTATGGAAAGCTTGGGTTCTTCTTGTAGGCTGGGATAAATGGAAAACTAGTTCTAAATTAACTTCCAATAGCCTTTGTTCTGTTTCAGATTTCACCATGTCAGTTTTGCGCGCATGTGTGAGTTGTATACATTGTCCCTATGTCGTGGTCTGCTCTTGTATGTTTGAAGATCAAGAAGGTAAGAATGATTGGGCGCATCTTAGGAGCTAGCAATCATAAGATGGAAACAATCGAACAAAAAACATAGCAACATAATAGCAATTTTACAAACCGAGTATCAGATTGGCTGAATGAATAATTGATCAGCATGTATATACTTCTATACTTTTATTATGTATGAATGTATATGCTGAGTAATTGAGCTGAGATGAATCATGACACACTTACTCATAGGACCAAAAGACTGACTTTGTCAACTCAATTTAGGAAGTTTCATATTGGTGAAGGCCAGCCATCCATAATGCATGGGATAGGGTCTTCTAATTTTACCTTTTTCCCGTAAAACTTAAGGGACTTAGATTCATCAAAAAATGGAAAAATCCAAGACAACAAGCGCGTAAACACCCAATTTCTTTCATAATTCATAGGTTATGGGCTTCAAAATTAGGCAGCCCCTTTTTCTTTTGCCTTCTTTTACCAAGTAGGCAAGACAAAGTAGGCAAGACAGGAAATTTTCACACCTAGTAGGCAATTCTGAGGTGTTCAGCATCAACATGTCCAATGAAAAAAAATGGTGTTGTGGAGAGATTATCCGTCGCAGTCGAGAATGTAATTGTTGGTGTCGGAATATGTCCAACCCCAAAGGGCATCTAAGAGCGTACTAAGGCGTCGTGGGCTGACCATGATAGAAGGGTGATGAACGAGATTGTCGGACTAAATTAATCAAATAAATTTGTTTTTAGCCAAAGACAATTCACAACTACAACGAAAACCAAGGCACATAGTGTAGAAGTAAAATAACCTCGAGTGTCGATCTCTAAGGACTATAACTAGCTTTATCTAATTTAACTTAAATTATAAATCAGGAATCAAGTAAAGCACAGATTTTTCTTATCAATATAATGGAAGTTAGTGATAGTATGATCATTCAAAGCAACGGGCAATAATCGTGCATGAAGTACTTGAAGTTTGTATAGAAATCTAAGATCATGAATTGTCCTATGTGTTCCTTTCAATTCAACACTACGAAGATAGATGGCTTAGATAGATCAAAGAAATAAAACAATAAATCAAGTCTTAAACGCGCGAAGCCACTCATGCATAATCAAGAACCCTAGCTAAGAAATCACATACTATCACCAACGATAGATTTAGCTACTCATAGATAAATTGCAATCAACAAGAACCAAAACAAGATTGAATGAAAACATGTTGAATGAAATAAATAAAAGCAGAAAAATCGTGAGATACAAGTTACCAACGAAGGTTGTCAATCTCCGATGAATTGCTAACTCACAAGCAAGAATCGAAAATCAAAGATGTCCAATCTCTATGCTAAAGCTTCCAAATCAATAAGAAAAAGAGTCTTCTATGCTAATAATTCCCAGAACAGGCTCTGGAGAATTTTTCTCTCAAACTAATGTGATAAGGTCTCAAAAACGTAGAAATTAGGCAAACATATATATAGACTGCGGAAACTCCCGGGCAAACCGCCCCCGGTGCCAGGCGGTTCGCCTGGTGTGAGGCGATTCGCCCCACGTCTCAGGCGGTTCGCCTGGGACATCCAGTCGGTGGGAGCGAGATTTTGGTCTTCTTTTTCCTTTTCGGACTCGGATTTTGCCTTCTAGTGACCTTTAAGCTTTGAAACTCGTCCCCTAGGCCTCAAATCTCATCCGGAACCTTCTAGATACACCACGAATATCCTCGAAACACCAAAACTTCGTCCTCTTCATCAATATTGCCCATAAAAATACGTTTTTTTTACCTAAAACCTGAAAAATGCAAAGAAAAGGGAAACGTGACATTATTCTAATAAAATGCACTAAAATATAAGCTAAATTAACCTAGAAGATAGCTAAATTGGTGAAAAAGACTCGAATGAAAGCGTAAAATACACGTTCATCAAAGGGTCCGATCACTTTTCATCATGGTCCGACCAGACAAAAGACTAGGCAAAATAGCCTAAGTCCTTATGTTCGACCTAAAAGTACAACTGCCTACTAGCCATTGAGTTCCCTACTAGCGTCCTACTAGCAGGACAAAGTCCTAGTAGCCACCAGCTAGGGGAAAGGCAAACCCAGCAAAGAGCTCCTCGGGCTACACCACGACCTTCGGCAATATAGGCTCGCCCTACTAGCACGCCGAGAGGAACAAGATTGGTGCCCTTCTGCCCTACTAGCACTGGTAGTCGGATGAGTGTCCTTCCGCCCTACTACCACAGGTGGCCGGACAAAACTCCTTACGTCAAGGAAGAATTAACATGTCCTAAGGAAAAGGTGGTCCTCGGACCTTAGAAGCTCGGCAGTCGCCCTACTACCCCGTCCTCGGACGGTACTAGGGCAACACCCACCCTAGGAGCACTTTGGTACCAAGGATGACCATTTTACCCGTCAACCCTAGTGGAAGATCTGGGCCAAAGCCCATGGGTCACACCAAATGGGCCTAAGCCCATAGGAGACTCAATCATGGCCGGACACTTGTCACGATCCCAAGTGCTCAAGCAATATTCTATTGCTAGTACAAATATGGGATCACTCAAATCAAGGTAATCAGTCAATCATTCAATCATCACACTACTTTCTCACTCTACATTTACTAGGGAAGCCTACCAACTCCCTACACGTAAAGTCGTCCCTCCGGCTTGATCTTAGACAAGCCGGGCTTGTGGAACTAACCCCCCCCCCTCTCTTGCTAAGTTATACCTCAGGTCCTAGGTACAGTACGGAAAGCACTTGAAGTGCGAATGACGTTCTAGAACCTTCGCCCTACGACGCTCCAGAGGAAAGCACTAATTACCTATCAACATTTGGCGCCGTCTGTGGGAACCGATCGAAAGGTTACCCTCGCCCTACTAGCTCGGTCCAAATGATGGTTAATCCCAGAAGAAGTACCCGCCTTGCGACCGCCGCCGGACCCCCACCTGCTCGTCATCTGGGTCGCCCCCCGTTGGGCGGCAGAGGTAGAGGAAGGGGGCGAGGCAACGGTGGTAGGGCAGTTAGAAATGATAATGTTGATGATTACCCGTACGATGACTTGTTCGACGGAGCACCGGCGAGCATCACTGCTTCCAAGGAAGGAGTTGCCGAAAATGCACCTCAAGGGATTCCTGTCGGACCCGGTTTTGGCGCATTAAGGAATTTCGCTCAACCGGTCCCAAGGAAAACTCAGCCGGTCCCAAGACAAGACCAACCTGCAGCAATGAACTTCACTCTTCCCAACGGACTTTGGCTTCACGAAGGCACAATACGGATTGTTCCTCCTGACCATCCAAGGATGCCTAGGAGAAAATGAGGCAGCAAGAGTAGAAGAGGCAATAAGGGCCCAAAGGCAGTCCCAAGTGCAAGAACCCGCACCCATTCTAGCAAGAGCACATCCCACTCAAGATGAAGCTCAATCTCGAGTGAGTCCTAGGCCAATTCACGCAAGGCTGGGACCCCAAGGCGTACAATCAAGGCTAGGTCCCCAAGACATGCAATCAAGGTTAAGTCCCCAAGGAGCTCCGGGAGACTTGAGAGAAATAATCGAACGAAGGGTAAGGGCCTCGCAAGGAACCAATAACCCGCATCCCCCGGACCATCTCCAAGTTCCCCCGGACCAACTCCAACTACAAGTCATCAATCCGCCAACTCTACCAAATCAAACCACTCCTCAGAACCGTCCGGAAGCAAGTGCAGAAAATAATACTGGTAGGACAGTGGCACAAATCACTCCAATGTTAGGCTTCAACCCCATGACCGGGAGGAGGCTAAACCTTGAAGAGCTGAAAGCCCAAAGAAAAGTCATTGAAGCACAGATAGATGCGTTGAAAACAAACGTCCAAGAGCAAGAAAAAGACATGGAGCCAAGCGCACTATGTGACGCCATAAGAACTCATGTGGTGAAGACCGATAGAGGATTCCCAACTTTGGAAAATTATGATGGTACTAGCTGTCCGAAGAACCATCTTGTAAGGCAAATTGATGATGTCGTTTTTCACCAATTAAATTTGTTTAAAAAGTCAAAGAACACTTATCACTACACAAACTAGAGTGCAATGGCAAGTTGTCCTCGAGTGTCGTTCTCTCGGGACCTAACGTGGCTTTGTTTGAGGTTTTTGCTAGTAATTTCAGACAACGAGTTCAAATGTTTGTAGAATCGCTTTCTTAGAACAAAGCAACGAGAAATCAGATTGTTGTAATCAAGTTTGGAAAACGGTTGGTGGTAGAAATCAAATACACATGCATGGGTTACGAATATGCTCACAAGTTCAGTGCATAAAATCTTCGATCAAGTCTGCTAAACAACTTGTCTAGGTAACTTTCAAGACACACATCATAAAAGACCACTATCAATACTTTAGAGGTGCTTGTCACTAACACCATTTATCTAGCATGCTGCAAATCTCTAACATACAATCCTATAGCTTTCATTGACCAAGAGTTTGTCACTATACTCAATTCGAATATATTTTATAGGCAACTATGAATCGTATGAAGGAATTTGCAGCAAGATTGAATCACAATCTCATGTAAGCATATATAAACATAACCCATAACATGCATATTCTACATTCTACCACCAACACAAAGGATTTAGCTACTCATATTCATCAACATAGACATCAAATCATATGAATTGTAAATAGAATACATCAAATCAAACTACTAGACAAGAGATAATGATAGAATGTTACCACCAAGCTGTCACTAATCGGTGGGTATTGATGAAAACCTCTCCGTAGATGAAACAATGGATGAAATCCTATGCCAAAACCTTTAATACAATCTAAAATACAATATAATCTGAGTTTTCTCTGAGTTTTGGGGCTTAGGAGCTCTCCAAAACGAAGCTACCGTTCCAAAGTTTTAAAAAAGTAACAGAAGATCAGATCTAAGAAGGAAAATCAAAAAATGTAACCGCTGCCAAGCGGACCGCTTGGAGAGGCCAAGCGGAGCGCTTGGCAAGCGAAGCGCTTTGGCCCTCCAAGCGCTTCGCTTGGCTTCTGTGCCAAAGCTCCTGGAAAATGAAGCGGAACGCTTCACTATTCCAGGCGTTTAGCTTGGCTCCTGGACAGATTTTTGTCTTCAAACTCAATCTTTTTGCCCTCGCACGGCCCTCGGGTGCCTTGGACTCATCCTTCTCGATGCTTATTGATGCTCAAACACTCACGAACAAGCCATGGAGATCAAGGAACTTCAACGGGGCCATTTTCTATCAAAAAAGCTCGTTTTTAGCTCCAAAAACGCCATTTCGTACCTAAGTGCCTGAAAATGCAGAAAACAATAAACGTGACACTATTCTACAAAACTAACCAAAAAACAAGGCTAAAAGATAGCAAAAGAAGGTAAAAAAGACAAGATGAACGTGTCAAAAATACGTTCATCAAACTCCCCAAACCAAACCTTTGCTTGTCCTCAAGCAACAAACTATCCTAAATGCAACACAAAAGGAGTCTCATGCCAAGTAAAGTGAACTAATCTATTGAATCTACCAAATGCTTATGAACAAAACCAAATGAGCATGACATGCAAGTAGGTTGAAGAATGCCTCGATTGCGAATATACACATTCTCATGTGCACTTGGTTAAACAAAGGAGTCTCTCGTAACATCTTCTACCTGGACCTGGTCAGTGACGACACAATGATGCATGTTATCATACTACAATTGCCCCGTGCCTATGAAACCAAGGGCTTACTACTGTTCACCAAGCGAGACTTTTCCTCAAGAGAGGGCGAACCAATACTGGCTCTCATCAAACGAAGGAGGGTTCCCTTAGAAAGATAACACTCCCCTATTCTACCCAGACTCTCAAGAATGAGCCTCTTTCAACCACTTCTTGAATAGCAAGACGAGGGTGGTCAAGAACAGGCCTTGGACAAAGGCGACACGAAACGAAAGATAGAATTTACAACTCGATACTTCACAAGGACAAAATATTTACATGACACTTGACACTACGAGACTGCTTTTGGCTTGCAACGACCCTTCTTTTGCTTTTGGGTCTTATTCTTTATTTTCTTTCTTCTTCTTTTTTTTTTTTATTTTTTTATTTTTTTATTTTCTCTTTTTCTTTTCTCTTTTTTTTCTTCTTTTCTTTTTCTCTTTCTTTTTTTTTATATAGGGGCAAGCAGCAGTACTAAGTGTCAAAAATACCTCCCCAAACCTATTCGAAAGAATAGGTTTGAGCTCAAAGACGAAAAAGAAAAAGGAAAGACTCTTTACAAAGACACCTCCCCAAACCTATTCGAAAGAATAGGTTGGGTCACAAAACAAAAAGAAAAAGAAAAAGGAAACTTTACAACGACTCAAAGACGAAAGACAAGATCAATAAGGCAACCCCCTCCCCAAACCTATTCGATAGAATAGGTTTAATACAAGGAATCGCACACCTCACACTACCTCTTTCCTAGGCATTTGGCAATCTCTAATCGAGGTGAAGAACTTGTCGCCTCTTACGTACATAATTACACGGGTTACAACCATAGACTCTAACATGCATCATTTTATAAGGCCATCGTGAACCGCAGCAGAAGAAACACCACTCAAGATGATGTCGAGACTACTAAGCTTAACTAGTGCACATGCGAGTGTGACAAACCAAGCGAGACAAGCCTCAAACTACTTGCAAAGTGATGCAACATATGATCAATGGTCATAAACACTTAGTCTACTCAATAAAAAAATTCAAAAGACTTGGCAATAAACTCCACACACAACAACGTGCAACAACTAATCTAGGGATGATATGCATGCAAAAATTTGAAAAAACACGACAAATCACATGAACTTGAGTAAAATCAGGCATGTATGAACCACACAAGCATATAGTACTGAAAATCCAATACCCCCTCCCCAAACCTAAACTTTTGCTCGTCCTCGAGCAAAGAAAAGTTGAATGAAAAGGAAAAATTGGATTGAAAGTACACTTCCCTGAGATAAAGGTTCGTGTCCAATCTCCTATATATGAGTAGTACCTGAAAGGACTCAAGAAACATGTGAAAACGGGTGCACAAAGGTGAGAAGAATGGAAAAAACGAGGAAAATCTGGGTACAGGGTCCAGGCGGACCGCTTGGCGGGAGCCAAGCGGTCCGCTTGTCAAGCGGAGCGCTTGGGAGGCTCCAGGTGCTCCGCTTGAAATTCCAGTAAGAATGAAATTCTTACTGGAATTCCAAGCGGACCGCTTGGGCCTTCCAAGCGATTCGCTTGACTCTGTTTCCAGATTTTCGATGTTTTTTCCTATCTTAATCACCTAAGGCACCAAGACAAACTAGACTAAACGAATCACGACAAAAGGCACACAGGCCACAACTACAAAAGCAAATAAAGAGGAAAAACTAAACTACATGCCAAGAAATACCACAAAGGTTATCCATTATCAAATGGGAACGAATCTCGTGCATTCGTTCCATTACTCCTTGCATCTTGGGAACCATCTTTGGCTCCTCTCCTCAAGTCCTCAAGCAAATCCATGATTCCCTGAAAATAAAAATCAACTAAATTAACAAAATCAAAATCTAAGAAATAACTAAAGGAATCAGAGGGAAAATAAAAAGAAAAAAGTGGATCAAAACTCCCTTGAAGCTCATAGGTGGGTGCATGGACTAGAACATAGGAGTCAAGATCAAGAGTGTCTGTAGCAATAGAATCCAAACATGTCGATTCAGAGACACCAAAATCTTCATAGAATAGCTCCTCGATCTCAACACAACTCAAGACAACACTGTCTGACTCAGGTGAAGCAATGGATTCAGTCATCACCTCCTCCACGACTTCGTCTTTACCAACAGTCTTGACATCCTCAGTTAAGGACGTGGAATCCAAGCTAAGCACTGAAGAGGCTTCGTCAATAGATTCTTCACAACATTCCTCTACATTGGCTATGTCGATTTCTGGTGGCGGACTAGCAAAGCGAGACGTCCATGTCTTTGAACCGGGAGGTGAGTCCCAATCCCAATGTTCCAGAAACTTGTTGGTTATTTCATCCCAAGTGTGCAATGATCTTTCCGGCGGGATTCTGAGCCACTCACGAGCGCTCCCTCTCAAGGCTCCCATAAATCCCCTTATACAAAGCTGCTCATGTGATAAAATAACCCCCTCCACATTCTCACGAGGTATCCTCAACACACCTTCCTCGAACGTGTCTAAGAACCCTCTTGAATCATCACCACTCGAAAACGTGGAAACAATGGAGTAGTACGAAGGATCAAAGTCATAATCCTTGCAATCTTCGTCCAATGTTATGCAAAGCCCTCGAGGTTTCACATACCTTGTCAAAGAAGCTCGCATACTCATCCTTACAAGGAACTAGTTTCTGCACATGAGGAAACAAGAAAATAAGGAGCAGAATCCACAAAAGAATTAAAAAAAAAACTTGCAAGGAAAAAAAAACTCTAATCTGATAATATATACAAAGAGCGCAAGCACGCAAGGTAACCAAGAGCAGATTAGATAAATTTTCTGAAAAAGATAGGGGGAAAGAAATGAGGTGAGAAAGTGATGTTGGCTGAAAAACCAAAACAAAAACACCAACCAAAGGAGTTAAGTCCCCGGCAACGGCGCCAATCGTTTTTCACCAATTAAATTTGTTTTAAAAGCTAAAGAACACTTATCACTACACAAACTAGAGTGCAATGGCAAGTTGTCCCCGAGTGTCGTTCTCTCGGGACCTAACGTGGCTTTGTTTGAGGTTTTTGCTAGTAATTTCAGACAACGAGTTCAAATGTTTGTAGAATCGCTTTCTTAGAACAAAGCAACGAGAAATCAGATTGTTGTAATCAAGTTTGGAAAACGGTTGGTGGTAGAAATCAAATACACATGCATGGGTTACGAATATGCTCACAAGTTCAGTGTGTAAAACCTTCGATCAAGTCTGCTAAGCAACTTGTCTAGGTAACTTTCAAGACACACATCATAAAAGACCATTATCAATACTTTAGAGGTGCTTGTCACTAACACCATTTATCTAGCATGCTGCAAATCTCTAACATACAATCCTATAGCTTTCATTGACCAAGAGTTTGTCACTATACTCAATTCGAATATATTTTATAGGCAACTAAGAATCATATGAAGGAATTTGCAGCAAGATTGAATCACAATCTCATGTAAGCATAAACATAACCCATAACATGCATATTCTACATTCTACCACCAACACAAAGGATTTAGCTACTCATATTCATCAACATAGACATCAAATCATATGAATTGTAAATAGAATACATCAAATCAAACTACTAGACAAGAGATAATGATACAATGTTACCACCAAGCTGTCACTAATCGGTGGGTATTGATGAAAACCTCTCCGTAGATGAAACAATGGATGAAATCCTATGCCAAAACCTTTAATCCAATCTAAAATACAATATAATCTGAGTTTTTTCTGAGTTTTGGGGCTTAGGAGCTCTCCAAAACGAAGCTACAGTTCCAAAGTTTTAAAAAAGTAACAGAAGATCAAATCTAAGAAGGAAAATCCGAAAATGTAACCGCTGCCAAGCGGACCGCTTGGAGAGGCCAAGCGGAGCGCTTGGCAAGCGAAGCGCTTTGACCCTCCAAGCGCTTCGCTTGGCTTCTGTGCCAAAGCTCCTGGAAAATGAAGCGGAGCGCTTCACTATTCCAGGCGCTTAGCTTGGCTCCTGGGCAGATTTTTGTCTTCAAACTCAATCTTTTTTCCCTTGCACGGCCCTCGGGTGCCTTGGACTCATCCTTCTCGATGCTTATTGATGCTCAAACACTCACGAACAAGCAATGGAGATCAAGGAACTTCAACGGGACCATTTTCTATCAAAAAAACTCGTTTTTAGCTCCAAAAATGCCATTTCGTACCTAAGTGCCTGAAAATGCAGAAAACAATAAACGTGACACTATTCTACAAAACTAACCAAAAAACAAGGCTAAAAGATAGCAAAAGAAGGTAAAAAAGACAAGATGAACGCGTCAAAAATACGTTCATCAGTTTGGCACAAAGATGGAAGCCCATGGGCATGATCCCAACACCAAGGCATTGATCTTCCCCTCGACACTTTGTGGAGAGGCAATGGTTTGGTGGTCTAACTTAGACAATGGATCCATCACATCCTACAAAGAACTCACATCTCAATTCGTAAAAAGATTTGAGAAAGTGATTCGGAAGAAAAATGGAGTCAAGTACTTAGCCGAAATCGTTCAAAGACCGTCGGAAGACTTGAGGGAATTCTTGACAAGGTTCCATGAAGCGGCATACCAAGTAGATACTCACGAAGCCAAGGAGCGAAAGGAATACTTGTATGGAAATACCACCAATGAGAAGCTTCGGGACGAACTCGCAAGGTCCCATGTGGAAACTGAGAAAGACCTAGAGCAAGTATGCGAGAACTTTTTAGCGGCAGAGGAGTTCCGAAGAATCGTCCCGGTGAGAACTGTCCCTCCGACCGCTCCAATGGAAAAGGAACAACAAAGGCAAGGTCAGAATAATCCCCCGAAACAAAAGAGGCAAGACCAAAGGAATGATAGAAACACCATCCAAAAGGAGCAACACCATAGAAACGACTTCAGGGACAAGAGAACTCCTCCAAGAAGATCTCCCCCGAGGAGGTACGAGAAGTACACCGAGCTTAATAGGCCAAGATCCGAAATCTTGAGCACTATTATAACTAATAGTGTATATGTCCTAGAGACAGTCTTTATTAAAGGCATACAACCCTTATTAAGGGCATATATGTACTATTACACAGGTCAACGTAATATAATATATGTTTGTTTGTTTGACTAATGAGTATCGCTTTCATATTTATATTACACCAGGCATACAACATGTCATATCTCTATTCCTGTCTGTATTGATATCAAACATGTCCCCTCGGATAGATGACCGATCACACAGATAGTGGGAGCTATGTGAGTTATCATCTATCCCAAATTCTCCCTAGTCGAGGTTCATCTCGGATGTAGGGGTCTGAATGAACCAGGTGAGACTATTATGCGTGGAGGTTATACTTGTTAGAACAAGTATGAGCCGATCCCACGGCCACGGAACGGATTGTTGGACAATCAAGAGACGTTCCCATAACTCCGCATAGTTGTTCGAAGGGTGATTACCGAACAATGGAAGTACCCACCGGAAACTCCCATCGATGTATACTCTACACCGAAGTGTCTATGGGAACCGGAAAGTTGTCGAAGTGATGCCAGTCGTCCTTTGGACTTACAGGACTTTATCATCACATTTATTGCCCCATATCCTTGGTGGACCCGTCGATGTCAGCTCTGAATAAGCAGTTGACCCAAGACACGATCCAGGATTATGGCTACATACAAATGGGGATGATAAGTGATTCTGTGAAGGATTCATCTCTCATGTGTAGCACAGGAGAGCACTGCTCATAGTCGTTCATAGTTGTGATTGGTAAAACCGCTGGCCAGCGTATCAATATTATTATGATAGTCATAATAGATATTGGATTCACCAAGCAACTCACTGAAGACGCCCGTGGATGTATTATTGGGATAGACACTTCATCGATCCTAGATGCATTCGAGTCAGTCAGATGAAGGGACGTTACCATCGCTGCGTTGAGCGCAACAGACTTCACAACGAAAGGGTTTGCTTTGAGAAACCTCTCAAACGTCCTCATGTATTAATATTGCAAATGGAACTGTCTAGGAATTTCATGTTGCCTAGTGTAGCACTTGCTTAATACAATGAGGCCCTGTGGGTCACACTATGTGGTGATTCAGCTTATCCGAATATCCTTGAAGATGGAATCGCAATTAATTTAGAATTAATTGTGATTGATGAATTATAATTGATTTGGAATTAATTATAATTATTTGTGGCTCAATTAATAATTTGGAATTATTAATTGAATTGACTGATTAATTGTATTTATGTAAATACAATTAAAGATTATATTTTAGAAATATAATAGAGGTTTGATTTGAAAGGATATGTTAATTTAGAATTAATATATGCACATGGGTAAAATCTACTTGGAGTTTGAATTGCCTTAGAATTATAAGTGGGTCCCGAAATCGGGACCCACCTAATCCCCTTGTATAGCCGCGCGACCAGTAGTAGTATGGGGAGGAGTTCCACTCCTTCCCATATTAGAAGTCAAGGGATAAGTTAGATTTTCCTGATTGAGTTTTAATTTGATTGGGAATGAATCTAGACTTAAATTGGTTTCCTTGTGCAATAAGAATTAGATTCTTATTCCTTTATGAAGTCTAATTGATTCTTCTTCAGGCTTCTATTGACTACTATATATAGTAGACTATTAGAGAGCTTTTGACATGGTGAATTCTGAATCATTCTTTCTACCAGTTTTCTTAGAGAAAATAAAAAGCTCTCCCCTACCTCTATATAGTCGCGTGCGCCACCTTCCAACCGGAGGAAAATCGCCGCCCCATCTTCTTGACCACATAAAGAATATCCTAGCATTCTTTCCGATAAGCTGTTCATCCGTGGATACCAAGGTTGAGGTTCAAAGAGCTGGAAACTAACTTTTATTGTCGTGCAGATAATCAAAGTATTGCAGATATCTTCGACTTCGACGAAGGAGAAGATTCACCGGACTATTACGAAGACTTCATCGATTGGCATATTGATTCAATACCTATTCTTGTTTTTTGGAATATTGTAAGTCTTTAGATTAATGTGTTTATTATATACGTTATATGCATGTGATGAATGTGTATTTTACACTTTCATTTGAGTCTTTTTCACCTATTTTAGCTATCCTCTATGTTAATTAAGCTATATTTTAGTGCATTTTATTAGAATAGTGTCACGTTTCCCTTCAGATTTTATTTTACAGGTTTTGATTGAAAAACGAGGATTTTCGGGCAATTATATTGAAGTTGACAAGGAATTGGTGTTCCAGAAGCCTATTCGGAGTATCTGAAGGTTTCCGGATAGGATTTGGAGTCTAGGGGTCGAATCTGGAGGTTAGAAGGCCACTAGAAGTCAGAAACCGAGTCCGAAAAGGGGAAGAAATTCAAAAACGCGTCGAAAACGCGGAATTCCGTAAAAATTACTCCCGGGCGAACCGCCCGGGACGTGGGGCGAATCGCCCCACATTGGGCGAATCGCCCGGGATGTGGGGTGAATCGCCCCACAATATTTCGAGGCCTATATATAGTTGCTCAGTTTTTCTCCGAAGTTCATACTTTTCCAGACCTATTCTCTCACCTTTCTCTGTAGTTTTAGGTAGGGATTTCCCAGAGCCTGTTCTGGGGGTTCGTATCTTAGGAGATACTTTTTCATAGCAGTTTGGAGCTTGTAAGATCGCGATTCTTCGGAGACTGACAACCTTCGGTAACATTGTATCTTACGGTTTATTCTACTTATTTTTATATATCTTTCAACATGTTTTCTTCTATGATTTTTGTTGATTGCATGCCAATTATGAGTAGCTAAACTTATCGTTGGTGGTAGTATGTGAATTCTTAGCGAAGGGAAGATAATCATGCTAATGGCTATATCGCGCATTATACTCCGTGTTATTGCTTTATTTCGTTGATCAGGCTCAACCTAAATCCTCGTATGTTGATTAATTATTATGCACAATTGGACCCTCATCGACCTATGCACATCTATATCTTCGTAGTGTTGAATAATTACGGAACACAATTGGACAATAGTGTTTGACTTGTCAGTATCTTTATCTTCGTAGTGCTTAATAATTACAACAGGACATTCGATTGATCAAAGATCTCCATGCAAGACCGAGGAATTTACGCATGATTATTGACCCGTTATGCTTTGAAGGATCATACTATCACCAATCTCCATTATCTGTTAGAAAAACCTTTGCTTTTACGTCTGCTGTTTTTATATTCTTAGTTAAATAGATAAAGCTAGTTATAGTCCTTAGAGAACGACACTCGAGGTCATTCTACTACTACACTACGGTTTTCGTTGTAGTTGTGAATTGCCTTTGGCTAAATAACAAATTTATTTGATTTGCTCGGAGCACGACATCCGCGCGTCCATCAAATTGGCGCCGTTGCCGGGGACTATACTCCTTTTTTCTGTTTAATTTATTTATATTTTCAGCATTCAATTCCTAGTTCTAGTAGTTTTAGTTTTCCTATTTAATCTCTCTCTGATACTCCTTTCCTAGCTTGTCACAGATATTCAGGTCCGGCTATTGTTCTTTCTGCTGCAACTCGAGATTTGGAAATCAAAAGTTGCATGTACCAGCAACTCCCGAGGTTCTATGGGTTGGCTAGGGAAGATGTTATGGGATACCTGAATGATATTGACGATTTTATCAACAATCTTCCAAGGCCCGGAGCAGGGATAACGGACGATGAGCTAAGGATGAAGGTTTTTGCTATGGGGCTTGGTGATAAAGCCAAGGCATGGTTAGGCTCTCTGGAAGCCGGATCACTAGACACCTGGGACAAGGTGTATTCTGCTTTTATGGAGAAATACTTTCCTCACACATTGACTACCGCGCTTAAGGCGCAAATCACAGGATTCAAACAGGACTATAATGAGACCATCTACACCGCTTTCGAGAGGTTCAAGGACCTCATGCACAAGTGTCCACACCATGGTTTTGGGCTTCCTGATCTTGTCCAGCACTTCTACAATGGACTCACATATGAGAGTCAACAGGTGGTGGATTTCCAATGCCGTGGTACTATCTGGGAAGAGACCGCCGAGGATGTGTGGGCGTGTTTCGAAAGGCTTCCTAAAGGATCTCAATCCAAGGATCCAAGATCAATGGTTAGAAGGCGTGGACCTGAGGCTCCACCAAACCAGGAGATCCCAATGCATGAAGTGAATGGTGTGAGTGGCAATAGGTTCGAAGGTTTCGCCAATCAGATGAGGCAAGCTCTAAGTGGCCTAATCGGAACTTCTCTCTCCAACGAGGTTTGTAGGGTGTGCAAGAATTATGGGCATGGGGCTCATATGTGTAGATCAGATCTAGCACGAGAAGATGTTCACTTGGGAATCCGTAGTAATCGTACTCCTAAGGACGAAGCATCTACATCCAAGTCAGCAACTCTCTTGGATAATTTACAGAAATTGGTGGATTTCACCCAAGTGTTTTTGAAGAGATACGAGGAGGATTCGGCAAAGATCAATGCTCGTCTGGATCAATTGGAAGCTAGAGCTAGTAGAGAGCAAGGGAAGTTACATAGCAGCACTGAGAGGTCCATGTCGATCAACTTGGTGGGAGATCAACCAGTGGAAATCACCATTAAGCAAGTTGCTAAATGCGAGTGTTACAAGGAAGAAGAGCCTCCACTAGCCAAGGAAGAAGAGAAGGACCTTGGTACTGATGAGAGTGGAGAGAAGCAAGAGAATCCTGAGCCACTCCCTCAAGGTTTCGATGTTAAGGTCGGGATTGGCGAACTTGAAGATGTCCGTGCCACACTAGACACAGGATCTTACTCGAATGTGCTACCCATGAATGTGTTTGAGAAGAGTGGCCTTGGAGAGCTTTCGAAGCATAAGGCCATTGTGCAACTAGCGGATGGATCCTTTGTGAGACCCGAAGGCGTTGTGAAAAATGTGTTGGTCAAGATTGGTGAAGCTTCTGTGTACACCAATTTTGTAGTTATGCCGGCGTCTGCACCTGGGACGGGGGATGTCATTCTCTTGGGGCGAACGTTCTTGACTAAGCTAAGCTCCGTGATGGACATCTACCAAAGAACTTGCACTATTGAAGTGGATGGCAAGCAACACGTGTTGCAATCCATATCTGATCCACCTGATCCGCCTGATAAATCTTACACTACTCACTACTGTGGTCTTGCAGCCTATGTTCTTTCTTATTCACAGGTTCGTGGCATGAGGAGGAGATCCATGAAGGGGAAGTCTAGTACCCTCAAGAAGAAGAGCTAGGCACAGACAGGAGTCGAGCCAAAGACTTTAAACAATGGCGCTATCCGGGAGGCAACCCGGAGTTTTTATCGCTTTTTTACCGCTTTAATGCATGCATATCATTGTGTTTTATTTTATATTTCCGTATGTTTTTGGTTTCTCACGAGTTTCCTTGAGTCCTATAAGTTACAGGTACAAGCTGGCTCTCACCTTAAATCCACTTTCGACATTCGGGACGAGCGATGACGTTCAGGTTTGGTGGGGTTATCGCCGGTATTTCTATACTTGTTTTGCTTATGATTGCTCATGAAACCTTTTGTTTGCATTTGCACGTTTACCGCTTTCTTAGATTTTTTAGGTTGCATTCACTACATTCATCCTAGGATAGTCTTGCATGTTTTATATGGAGTTTATTGCCGAATTTTTTGAACTTTTTATTGGGTAGATTATCTAACTATGCCATTAATCATATGCTTCATCTCTATGAATTTGTTTGAGGTTTTTCTCGCTTGGCTTGTCACATTTATGTATTGCACTTAGTTAAGCTTGGTAGTCTCGACATCACTTAGTGGTGTTTTCTCTACTGCGGTTCACGAAGGCCTTTATAATAGGATGATGCATGTTAGGGTCTTATGGTTGTTTTCCCGAGTAATTATGTACCTAAGAGGCAACAAGTATTCACCATGCTTTGAGATTGCTAAATGCCTAGGAAGGAGGTAGTGTGAGGTTGTGTGATCCTTTGTTTATAACATATTCTTCCGAATAGGTTTGGGGAGGGGGTTACACTGTCATTAGACTTGTTTTTCGTTTTTCATTTCCGTATTGTGAGTTTGTTTTTCCTTTTCTCGTAAATTTTGTATTCCAACCTATTCTTTCGAATAGGTTTGGGGAAGTCGTTTGTGAGTCATTTTGTTTCTCTTTTCGTTGTGATACTGCTGGCTAAAAAAACCGAAAAAAAAAGAAAAATTCCAGGAAAAAAGAAAAAAAAGAAAAAAAAAGAAACTGAAAAGAAAAAAAAAGGGAAAAAAGACCCCAAAAAAGCAAAGAAGGGTCCAAAAAAGAAAGCCAAATAGCAATTTAGCAGAGTGTTGTGTCTCATTTTCCAATTCTTGTAATGTTCCTAATCGTGTTGTAATTTTCTATTTTTTGTCTTTTGTTTCTGAGTGTCATCTGTTCTAGACCACCCTCGTCCTGCCATTCAGGAAGTGGTGAATAGCTTAAGACTTTACTTAAGAGATGGGTAGAATAGGGGAGTGTTATCTTTTATATGGAACCCTCCTTCGTTTGATGAGAGCCAGTACTGGTTCGACCTCTTTGAGGAAAAGTCTTAACATGGTGGAACAGCAGTAAGTCCTCAGTTTCATAGGCACGGGACAGCCATTCGTATCTTAGCATGCTTCATTACGTCGTCACTGACTAGGTCCAGGTAGAGAATGTTACGAGAGACTAACTTGTCTTGACATAAGTGCTTATGTGGATGTGTATAAGTCAATCGAGGTATTCTTCAACCTATATTCATGCTTTGATTTATATGGTTTTTGTTCATATGTTATTTGATAGATTCAGTAGATTGGTTCATTTTATTTGGCATGAGACTCCATTTTGTGTCTTGCATTGTTTTTTGTATTAGAGTCTAGCTTAGTTGCTTGAGGACATGCAAAGGTTCGGTTTGGGGAGTTTGATGAATGTGTATTTTACACTTTCATTTGAGTCTTTTTCACCTATTTTAGCTATCATCTATGTTAATTTAGCTATATTTTAGTGCATTTTATTAGAATAGTGTCACGTTTCCCTTAAGATTTTATTTTACAGGTTTTGGTTGAAAGACGAGGATTTCCGGGCAATTATATTGAAGTTGACAAGGAATTGGTGTTCCAGAAGCCTATTTGGAGTATCTGAAGGTTTCCGGATAGGATTTGGAGTCTAGGGGTCGAATCTGGAGGTTAGAAGGCCACTAGAAGTCAGAAACCGAGTTCGAAAAGGGGAAGAAATCCAAAAACGCGTCGAAAACGCGGAATTCCGCGAAAATTACTCCCGGGCGAACCGCCCGGGACGTGGGGCGAATCGCCCCACACCGGGCGAATCGCCCCACACTATTTCGAGGCCTATATATAGTTGCTCAGTTTTTCTCCGAAATTCATACTTTTCCAGACCTATTCTCCCACCTTTCTCTGTAGTTTTAGGTAGGGACTTCCCAGAGCCTGTTCTGGGGGTTCGTAGCTTAGGAGATACTTTTTCATAGCAGTTTGGAGCTTGTAAGATCGCGATTCTTCGCAGACTGACAACCTTCGGTAACATTGTATCTTACGGTTTATTCTACTTATTTTTATATATCTTTCAACATGTTTTCTTCTATGATTTCTGTTGATTGCATGCCAATTATGAGTAGCTAAAGTTATCGTTGGTGGTAGTATGTGAATTCTTAGCGAAGGGAAGATAATCATGCTAATGGCTATATCGCGCATTATACTCCGTGTTATTGCTTTATTTCGTTGATCAGGCTCAGCCTAAATCCTCGTATGTTGATTAACTATTATGCACAATTGGACCCTCGTCGACCTATGCACATCTATATCTTCGTAGTGTTGAATAATTACGGAACACAATTGACAATAGTGATTGACTTGTCAGTATCTTTATCTTCGTAATGCTTAATAATTACAACAGGACATTCGATTGATCAAAGATCTCCATGCAAGATCGAGGAATTTACGCCTGATTATTGACCTGTTATGCTTTGAAGGATCATACTATCACCAATCTTCATTATCTGTTAGAAAAACCTTTGCTTTTACGTCTGCTGTTTTTATATTCTTAGTTAAATAGATAAAACTAGTTATAGTCCTTAGAGAACGACACTAGAGGTCATTCTACTACTACACTACGGTTTTCGTTGTAGTTGTGAATTGCCTTTGGCTAAATAACAAATTTATTTGATTTGCTCGGAGCACGACATCTGCGCGTTCATCAGCATGTTAAGAAAATTTTTGAAATTCCGCTACGTACCTTAGGGGTAACTCTGACCAAATTTTCTTACAGTGGTATCAGAGCCTGGTTAATTGATTATGTATATACGTATATATGTTATATGTTATTATGTAGTTTATGTGGATGCAATTGATTCTATGATTAATTCGATTTTCGAAAGTTTTGTTTTTATATAAATTTAGAGTTTATATTTTTCAAAGAAAAAAGAAAAAAGGAAATTTATATATATATATATATATATATATATATATATATATATATATATATATATATATATATATATATATATATATATATATATATATATATATATATATATATATATATATATATATATATATATATATATATTTATTTATTTAATTTTTCCGGGTTGGACCCAAAATTGAATTTTGAAAATTTTGAGGATTGAATTTTATATTTGGAATATAAATATGATTTAATTGTAATTATTATTAACTAGAGGGGTTAAATTTAATTAGTATTAAGTTGAGGGACTTATTTGTGATTTATCAATTTATTGTTTATTACAAATAAGTCTTCCTACTTTTGAATTTTGAATTTAACACCTCCAAGGTTTGGAAAATTACAATTGAGTCCTTCGGGTTTTCGAAATTGCTACCTGGTCAATAGAATTTTCGATATTTCAATCTAGTCCAAATTTTCAATTTTTCATAGATATTATAAGTATGGAATTATAATTTTCATAATGAAATTATGAAGTCATTTGGCATCCACATAGGCTACTACTTGTTTGTTTGCTCGATATGCTATTGTTTGACAATGCATGTTTAAATACCACGTATTTTACTTTCCGTTCGACCGCTATGCATGCGAGGGTAGGCGGCGCCTCCTATTTGTCGGACCGCATATTTTTATGTATGGGTAGGCGGCGCCCATTATGTGCTTGACCGCGTTTAGAACTAGAATGGATAGGCGGCATCCATTACGTGTAGACCGCTCATGCATGATGGGTAGGCGGCGCCCTTATTTGTTTGTAGATGACTGATAACAACCCTCAAACTACAAGCCCCAACCAATATAAGTGCAGAAATATGTATATGTATGTGTTTTTGAGATGCTTTACATGGGGTGCTTTAATTCTGAACTTTCATTGCGTTTCCCTATATTGGCGACCTCGGCTTGCAGACTCGCAGTGATCATCAGATTAGAGTAAGCCTATGTTTATAACTTACTGCATATTGTATCTAGCGACCTCGATATGTACAATATGTAGAGCGTCTGATTAAATTAGATTTAACACCCAAGAGTTGCGTGACGCAATTGGATAGTCCTACCGGTCATATTATGTTATGCGACCAGCCCCCGTTGGAGTATAGCATAGTATGGATTTGGATCTTGGCCACTACGGTAACTTGTTGGACATTACCCGTATGTTTGTTTTGGGGGCAATCATATGTGAAAATAGTGGGAGCTAAACAGCTAAAGGACCTTGTTGTTTAGTTATGTTGACTGTGTATTTAGAAATAGTATTTCAATAGTTGATTTATTATTTTCGTTCTATATTATTTCTCCTTAGGAAAACAGAAATGGCTATACCGTCCTCCGAGCTCATTGCCAACTTGGAGTTGCAAAAGCTAACAGGACCAAACTACATGGATTGGATCCATGAGGTACGAAGGGTGCTATGGCACAACGAGGTTGAGTATGTGTTAGACGAACCTATCCCTCCACCTCCCACTGAGTTGACTACTGCAACCTATGATTGCTATTATGAGATGTCAGTGGAAAAGGCCGAGTTTGTGAAGAATTAATTGCTGAATGCTATGTCTGACAATATGGTTGGACCATGTCGAGACAAGGAACCATATGAGATTGTGAGATATCTCTCCTCATTCTTGGATACTCCAAGGATGTGTGGAGGGTTCGAAGCTATCAAGATCATGCTTATCCAAAGACTTGAGACAGAAGAGCTGTCGCCTGAACAAGTCAAGTCATTGATTGATTTTCTCTTTCAACTTGTTGGATATGGCTTGGAGCTAGAAGCTAAGGCTTCCATTATCTTGATCGTGGAAAGATTGTTGCAATCTATTCAGAATCCCGAAGTCGGGACAGCAACAGATTCGATTGCTGAGAGACCTATTGCCAACGAGTTTCTAAGGGTCAATCGTAGACCCAAAGAGAACAAGGGTGGCAAGAATGCACGCAATCGTAAGATGGCTAAGTTTCGACTTAGGATGGAGATTTGTCTCTATTGCAAACTCAAGGGCCATTGGAAGAAGGATTGTCCTCAGCTGAGGGAAGATCAAGCTATGGAGCCATCGGCTTCTAGCTCAGGTATGTTTTTTATTGAAATGAACATGACTAATTTTGACTCCAATGGTTGGGTATTAGATACAACGTGTGGCACACACATTTGTAATAATGTGCAGGGGCTAATTGAACACAGGCTAGTCAAGCAAGGTGAAATCGACTTGCATGTTGGGAACGGCAATCCAGTTGAAGCTAAACGCGTTGGACGCTGCAAGATAGATTTACCATTAGGACAATGTTTAGAACTTGATAACGTTTATTTTGTTCCATCCATTGTCAGAAATATTATTTTCATTCCATTGTTGGACAATTTGGATTTTTCCTTTCGTTTTGCTAATGATACTTGTTATTTTTTGCTAAATGACCAGTATTATGGAAAAGCTCGCTTAGTGAATGGTTTATATATTTTGCAAAGTAGTCTACCTTTATTTCAAATACATAACAAACAACCGTCTTCAAGTAGGAAGAATAATCCATCTTATCTATGGCATTGTCGGCTAGGCCATATCAATGAAACACGGATTCAAAGACTAAGGAAGTTGGACTACTTAGAACCATTTGATTTCGAATCACATGGTACATGCGAATCATGTGTTAAGGGTAAGATGACGAACAAACCCTTTGTTGGACAAGGTGTTCGTGCCACTCGCTGCTTAGAGCTCATACATACCGATGTATGTGGACCTTTTAAAGTCCAAGCACGTGGAGGTTATTCTTACTTCGTTACCTTTACTGACGATTTCTCAAGGTATGGATATATTTATCTTATGAAGAATAAATCTGAGACCTTTGGGAAATTCAAGGAGTTTAGGAATGAGGTCGAGAATGAATTGAACCTAAGGATAGTCACTCTTCGATCAGATCGAGGAGGTGAATACCTTAGTGAAGAATTTATGGACTACTTGAAGGAGAATGAAATTCAATCGCAATGGACCCCTCCTGGAACACCACAATTAAATGGTGTGTCTGAGAGAAGGAATCAAACCCTGCTAGACATGGTGAGATCAATGATTGGATTCTCGACTCTTCCAAAATTTCTATGGGGATATGCGCTACAAACAGCAATCTACATTCTGAACCGTGTACCATCTAAATCAGTGGAGAAAAATCCTTATGAGTTATGGAAAGGAAAGAAGCGCTCACTGGGCTATCTTAGACCTTGGGGTTGTCCTGCGATAGTCAAATTGTTGCTCACTGATAAGTTAGATGCCAAGGGTGTCAAAGTTTATTTCATAGGCTATCCTCGTCAGACGAGAGGCTATGAATTCTATCATGCTGAAGATCACAAGGTGATAGTATCTAGAAACTTCAAGTTTTTAGAAGCAGAATACCTCGAAGAAGAGAGGTTAGATGATATGATAGAACTTGAAGAAATTCAAGACTTTGACACGCGCGAACATGAGTTCTCTAAATCTTCTGATTTGGACTCAAGTTCAGTGGGAGCTTTCGAAGCAGACAAGGGTAATGATATGACACTTGATAGGCATGTCATAGTCAGTGGGAGTCATGTGATTAGATCAACAGTTGAAACCACACCAATAGAACCCGTTGTCAATCAACATGTGCAACAAGTTGCACAAGAGCAGCCTCCCGCTAGGGAACAGGGTCGTAGCACGCGACCGGTGATGAACGTGTATTTTACACCTTCATTCGAGTCTTTTTCACCTATTTTAGCTATCCTCTATGTTAATTTAGCTATATTTTAGTGCATTTTATTAGAATAGTATCATGTTTCCCTTTAGTTTGCATTTTACACGATTTAGGTGAAAAACATGGTTTTCCGGGCAATTATATTGAAGAGAACGAAGAATCGGTGTTCCGAGGATATTTTTGGAGTATCTAGAAGATTTTGGATGGGATTTGAAGTCTAGGGGTCGAGTCTGAAGGCTAAAAGGTCACTAGAAGGCAAAAACCGAGTCCGAAAAGGAAAAGAAATCCAAAAACGCGTCGAAAACGCGTCTCTCGCCGACTGAAGCTCCCGGGCGATTCGCCCGGGATGTGGGGCGGTTCGCCCCACACTAGGCGGTTCGCCCGGTGCGTGGGGCGACTCGCCCCACGCTTGTCGAACTCCTATATATAGTTGCTGTTTCTCTATGTTTTTTCATACTTTCTCAGACCTTTTTTCATACCTTTCTCATTAGTTTTAGGTAGGAATTCTCCAGAGTCTGTTCTGGGAATTCTTAGCATAGGAGACACTTTTCTTATCGATTTGGAGCTTGTGAGATCGTGATTCTTCGGAGACTGACAACCTTCGATAACATTGTATCTCACGATTTTTTCTATTTATATTTATATATCTTTCAACATGTTTTCATTCAATCTTGCTATGATTTCTGTTGACTGCATGACATTTATGAGTAGCTAAATCTATCGTTGGTGATAGTATGTGATTTCTTAGCGAGGGTTCTTAATTGTGCATGATGGCGGTATTGCGAATCAGACTTTGAGTTATTGCTTTATTTCTTTGATCTATCTAAGCCCTCTATCTTCGCAGTGTTGAATAAAACGGAACACATTGGATAATTCATGATCAAAGATCTCTATGCAAAACGATCGGGTACTTCATGCATGATTATTAACCTACTATGCTTTGAATGATCATACTATCACTAACTTCCATTATCTTGATAAGAAAAACCTGTGCTAAGTCGTCTGTTGATTCTATAGTTTAACTTAGATTAGATAAAGCTAGTTATAGTCTTTAGATATTGACACTCGAGGTTATTTTACTGCTACACTACGGTTTTCGTTGTAGTTGTGAATTGCCTTTGGCTAAAAAACAAATTTATTTGATTAATTGAATCTGACAAATTCCAGTTCATCAACCGGCTGCATCAGTGCCCACTGATAATGTTCGTGTTACACGAAGCCAGAAAAGAAAAACACCAGAAACGTCGACAGAAGCACCAGTCGAGCTCCGTAGGTCGAAGAGGATCCCAAATGGACCTCAGAAGCAAAGCCTTATGATAGAAGACATCAGTGAACTTGATGTTGGCTTATCAGATCGGGAGGACCCCGAGACCTACAAAGAGGCAATAAATGATATTGACTCAGACAGATGGCAAGAGGCCATGGAATTGGAAATAGACTCCATGTACCTGAACCAAGTTTGGAGCTTGGTAGACTTGCCCCAAGGGGTTAGACCTATTGGGTGCAAATGGGTCTTTAAACGAAACACAGATGCCGATGGAAAGGTACAAACGCACAAGGCTAGACTTGTGGCGAAGGGCAACACACAAAGGTATGGCATCGATTACGATGAAACCTTTTCACCGGTAGCAAAGTTGAAGTCTATTCGAATTCTACTTGCGATAGCTGCCTACTATGATTATGAGATCTGGCAGATGGATGTAAAGACTGCCTTCCTCAATGGCAACCTTGAGGAAGAGGTCTATATGGTACAGCCGGAAGGTTTTATTAGTAAAACCAGGCCAAATGTTGTATGAAAATTACAGAGATCCATCTATGGGCTAAAGCAAGCGTCTAGGAGCTGGAATATCCGCTTTGACGAAGATGTCAAATCGTTTGACTTCGTCAGAAGCGTAGAAGATCCCTGTGTCTACACTAGGCACAACGACAAGGGAGTCGTTTTCATGATCATTTATGTTGATGACATTTTGATCATGGGAAACAATGTCTCTATGCTAGAAGAGGCTAAAGTTTGGTTATCAAGTACCTTCTCAATGAAGGACTTGGGTGAAGCGAACTACATCCTAGGGATAAATATCTATAGAGATAGGTCCAAGAGGATGTTAGGATTGACACAGTCCACCTACATCGACAAAATACTAAAGCGTTATAAGATGGACGACTCAAAGAGAGGCTTTCTCCCAGCTAGGCATGGGATCGTGCTATCAGTTAAGGATAGTCCTAAAACTGATGAAGAGAGAAAGGCAATGAGTCGTGTGCCCTATGCTTCGGCAGTAGGGTCTATTATGTATGCAATGAATTGCACAAGGCCAGATGTGGCATATGCGCTTAGTGTCACTTGTCGACACCAACAGACTCCAGGAGTACCTCACTGGACTGCTGTAAAGAACATTCTTAAGTACCTTCGACGGACTAAGAAAATGTTCTTGGTGTTTGGTGGAGAACCAGAATTAAAGATGTCTGGTTATGTCGACGCTGGATTTGAATCAGATCCTGATGACTTTAAGTCACAGACAGGATACGTATTCAAATTGAACGGAGGAGCTATCTGTTGGAAGAGTTCTAAGCAAGCCACGATTGTTGACTCAGCCACAGAAGCCGAGTACATTGCTGCATCAGAAGCACCGAAAGAAGCTGTCTGGATTTCAGAGTTCTTGAAGGAATTGAGGGTTGTTCCTGCTCCTAGTCCAATAACAATTTATTGTGACAACATGGGCGCCGTCGCTCAAGCCAAGGAGCCTAGATCTACAAACAAGAACAAACATGTACTTAGAAAGTATCACGTTATACGTGAGATTATTGATAGAGGAGAAGTTAGTATAGAGCGTGTCTCTACCACGGACAACGTGGCAGATCCTTTCACCAAGGTCTTATCAGTGGATGCCCACTTAAGACATTATGTTAATCTAGGCATTAAGCATAAAGGTGACTGGCTCTAGTCCAAGTGGGAGATTGATAGTGTATATGTCCTAGAGACAGTGTTTATTAAGGGCATACAACCCTTATTAAGGGCATATATGTACTATTACACAGGTCAACGTAATATAATATATGTTTGTTTGTTTGACTATTGAGTATCGCTTTCATATTTATATTACACCAGGCATACAACATGTCATATCTCTATTCCTGTCTGTATTGATATCAAACATGTTCCCTCGGATAGATGACCGATCACACAGATAGTGGGAGCTATGTGAGTTATCATCTATCCCAAACTCTCCCTAGTCGAGGTTCATCTCGGATGTAGGGGTCTGAATGAACCAGCTGAGACTAGTATGCGTGGAGGTTATACTTGTTAGAGCGAGTGTGAGCCGATCCCACGACCACGGAATGGATTGTTGGACAATCAAGAAATGTTCCCATAACTACGCATAGTTGTTCGATGGGTGGTTACCGAACAATGGAAGTACCCACAGGAAACTCCCATCGATGTATACTCTACACCGAAGTGTCTATGGGAACCGGAAAGTTGTCGAAGTGATGTCAGTCGTCCTTTGGACTTACAGGACTTTATCATCACATTTGTTGCCCCATATCCGTGGTGGACCCGTCGATGTCAGCTCTGAATAAGCAGTTGACCCAAGACACGATCCAGGATTATGGCTACATACAAATGGGGATGATAAGTGATTCTGTGAAGGATTCATCTCTCCTGTGTAGCACAGGAGAGTACTGCTCATAGTCGTTCATAGTTGTGATTGGTAAAACCGCTGGCCAGCGTATCAATATTATTATGATAGTCATAATAGATATTGGATTCACCATGCAACTCACTGAAGACGCCCGTGGATGTATTATTGGGATAGACACTTCATCGATCCTAGATGCATTCGAGTCGGTCAGATGAAGGGACGTTACCATTGCCGCGTTGAGCGCAACAGACTTCACAATGAAAGGGTTTGCTTTGAGAAACCTCTCAAACATCCTCATGTATTAATATTGCAAATGGAACCGTCTAGGAATTCCATGTTGCCTAGTGTAGCACTTGCTTAATACATGAGGCCCTATGGGTCACACTATGTGGTGATTCAGCTTATCTGAATATCCTTGAAGATGGAATCGCAATTAATTTAGAATTAATTGTGATTGATGGATTATAATTGGTTTGGAATTAATTATAATAATTTGTGACTCAATTAATGATTTGGAATTATTAATTGAATTGGCTGATTAATTATATTTTATATAAATACAATTAAAGATTATATTTTAGAAATATAATAGAGGTTTGATTTGAAAGGATATGTTAATTTAGAATTAATATATGCACATGGGCAAAATCTACTTGGAGTTTGAATTGCCTTAGAACTATAAGTGGGTCCCAAAATCGGGACCCACCTATCACCCTTGGGACGCGCGCGCGCGCAGCTGGAATAGGGGAAGGAGTTCGACTCCTTCCTCTATTAGAAGTCAAAGGGATAATTTAGATTTTCCTGATTGAGTTCTAACTTGATTGGGAATGAATCTAGACTTGAATTGGTTTCCTAGTGCGATAAGAATTAGATTCTTATTCCTTTATGAAGTCTAATTGATTATTCATTAGGCTTCTATTGACTACTATATATAGTAGACTATTAGAGAGATTTTATCATGGTTAACTTTATGGTTGAAAACACACAGACGTACAGTTAGTCTACCAGTTTTCTTAGAGAAAATAAATGCTCTCCCCTACCTCTCCCTAGCCACGCGCGCGCCACCCCCTAACCGGAGGAAAACCGCCGCCCCATCTTCTTGGCCACACAAAGAATATCCTAGCATTCTTTCCGATAAGTTGTTCATCCGTGGATACCAAGGTTGAGGTTCAAGGAGCTGGAAACTTGACTTTTATTGTCTTGCAGATAATCAAAGTATTGCAGATATCTTCGACTTCGACGAAGGAGAAGATTCGCCGGACTATTACGAAGACTTGGTACCTGTGCTTGCTTTTGGAGTATTGTAAGTCTTCTAATTGACGTGTTTAATATATATGCTATATACATAATCAATTAACCTGCATGTTAAGAAAATTTTTGAAATTCCGCTGCGTACCCTAGGGGTAACTCTGACCGTATTTTCTTACACGAAGGAACCAGTCCGAGAAATAATGCTCCCCGAATCAAAAGATCCAAAAGATCATGGAGATGTTTGGATTTTGCAAGTTCATGGTTCGTCGTGCGGGAGGTCCGGAGGAATTGGAATCTACCTCAGGAGTCCCGGATGAGCCGGTCTCAAACAATGAAGTTGAATATGAAGCAATTCTGATCGGTCTCCGAATGGCCAAAGCACTTCAACTAAAGAAAATCAAACTTTGTACCGACTCACAATTGGCCGAGAGGTAGTTGGCCGGAGCATTCAAAGCAAAGAAGAGCTCCTTGCTAGAATACAAGGACGCTATCAAAGAAGAAATGGCACACTTTGAAGAATGCCAAGTAGAGAAATTTGCAAGAGAACTCAATGATAAGGCGGATGTCTTGTCCAAATATGCATCAGCGTCCGGAGGCGTAGACACTCGGAATGTGATACTTCTGAAGATGGAGCTTTCGTCCATCGCAAGTTCTCAAAAAAGTACGCAAGGCATGTTCACTATTAATACGACCCCAAGTTGGATGCAACCTATCGCGGCCTATTTGATGCATGGAATCCTCCCGAGGGACCGTGCGGAAGCAATGAGGATCAAGGGAAGAGCAGTAAGATACTTTGTCCAAGGGACATATCTTTACAAGAGATCCTTCAGAGGCACACACCTTAGATGTGTTAGCAACAACGAAGTCCAAGCAATCTTGGAAGAAATGCACCAAGGGAGTTGTGGAAACCACTCCGGAGGAAGAGCCTTAGCTCAGAAGATTATTCGCCAAGGGTTTTATTGGCCAACGGTGTGAGAGGACGCTGCGCAATTTGTGCGCAAGTGCGAAGAATGTCAATACTTTGCGACTCCCGATCATGCGCCCGCAAGACCGCTTACTCCCTCCAAGATCACATGCCCCTTTGACACATGGGGAATAGACATAGTCGGACCATTGCCCAAAGGAACCGGACAAAATAAGTTCATCATTGTCGCGGTAGAATATTTCAGCAAATGGGCAGAGGCGGAAGCGGTTTCAGTGATTAACGCGAAGAAGGTCATGGATTTTGTCTGGAGGAATATTGTGTGTCGCTTTGGCTTGCAATAGGTCCTTGTGTCCGACAACGGTTCTCAGTTCTCTGGAGCCAAGTTCAACGCATGGTGCGAAAGGATGAAAATCGAAAGGCACTTTACTTCAGTGGGATATCCCCAAGCTAATGGCCAAACCGAGTCCACCAACAAGACGCTCGTGAGGAGCTTGAAGAAAAGGTTTTCAGCGTACCAAGGAAGTTGGGTTGAGAAACTTTATGGAGTCCTCTGGGCCTACCGCACCACTTCAAAGACAGCAGCTACAAGGGAAACTCCATTCTCCCTTGTCTATGGTTCGGAGGCAGTTATCCCGGCCGAAATTGTGCAAGAGACATTGAGAATTCAAGGCTACCAACAAGAGGACAACCATGAAGCAAGGATGTTCGATCTAGAAATGCTCGAAGAGTCGAGGACTACAGCATTGGCAAACATCTTGCGTTATAAAGCCATCGTCGCAAAGGCCTACAACAAGCATGTCAAGGACAGAGACTTTCAAGTTGGAGACTTGGTACTCCGCAAGGCGGATATCCTAGGAAATCCACACAAGATGGAACCCAAGTGGGAAGGACCTTACAAGATAGTGGAAGCCAACTCCAATGGAAGTTACCGCTTGGAAGACGCCGAAGGAAATGAGTTGAAGAACACTTGGAACACCACCAATCTCCAGAGGTTTTATGCCTAGAAGGCATTGGAGAACTATGCAATGTTTTGATGAGCTCTTGTGGAAGGCCCCCTTTCGCTAGTTTACGATTTCTGTTTCAGTTTTTGTTTCGCCCTTTGCCATGGCCTCGAAGCCCACCGTTGTAATTGCATTTCCGTCAAATCAATGCAACTCTTTCAGTTTGAAATATTGTCTTGCTTACGCGAAAGGCAGATATAAGATCACGAAAGGCAACACAAAAATGCGAAACTAGATAAGGAGCTCCGAAGGAAAGAAATAATGGTCGAAAGGCAAAAAATTCTAATCTTCTCAGTTTTTCAAAATAAGAAAAAGATGTCTCGAGAAACGTTTTCGAGGAGTTTTCGAGTCGGAAGTCCCCGGACGCACAATGGTCTGACGATCCGTTCCTCGGCAAACCTTAAAGTGGTCCGAGGACCATAACTAGTCCGACGACCACAAGAAGTCTTTTCCTTGGATTTTTTGGAGAAAAATTGTAAGAGAGAAAAAGTGTGCTCGACGACACACTTAATTACCTAACGGCCGACTAGCATGCATTCAAAAGTGTCCGAAGGCATCAAGGGATTAATGCGCCCGAGTAGCATTACTCCAATCTTAGGCGCCCGACTGGAAAATTTCTATACTTAGGAAATTTATCAAAAATGAAGAAGAGGCTACGACAAGCCTCTAAGCGTCGTGAAGCACGTAAAGTGCTAAGTTGGCCCGACTACGCACGAAGCCTAAAGGGCCGACTAACCACTAAGTCGATCCAAGTACGTGAAGCATAAATGACATTGCAAGCATCGGACGACTCATACTTAGAATTTTTTTCTAAGTACAATGAATGAGAAACAAGTACCTGCAGAAGCATCTTATGAAAACTCGCATAATGCTTTGCGACATGCCAAAAGTAAAGACGAGAAGTGCAAGAAAGAAGTGAAATAAATGAGCGATTAGCATAAGGCCTCGTCGGACAAAAGGAAGAGCATAGTTGATTTACAAAAGGATATGCACCCAAATGAGTGGGGCATCAAAAAGAGCTCTCCGGAGCACGCCACAAAGGGCCGAATAAGTTAAAGCAGAAATGTAATTGTTCGACTAGCAAAATAAAAGACTTGTTCATTTTTAATAAGTTTTACCGAGCATACTCGACCTTCAACCAGAACGACTACGAGACTGGGCGACTTGGGAGGAGATCTTTGAATGTCTTGCCCTTCACCGGACCGACTACCGCCCCCGGAAGCTTGACTTGCCCCCTCAGCTCGACTAACTCCTGAGCCCGCAGTGTGCCTCTCTGCCTCAAGAGTCTCCCGAAATTTGATAACCTCGGGCTCCTCCAAAATATAATCACGACCGAGGACGGGACCAGGAAGAGCTAGCCACCTAGTGTTGCGATGACCACACTTGTTGAACGGCTCGAGTATTGATGAATGTGTATTTTACACTTTCATTCGAGTCTTTTTCACCTAATTTAGCTATCCTCTATGTTAATTTAGCTATATTTTAGTACATTTTATTAGAATAGTGTCACGTTTCCCTTTAGATTTTATTTTACAGGTTTTGGTTGAAATTCGGAGAATTACGGGCATTTATATTGAATTCTACAAGGAATTGGTGTTCCAGAAGCATATTTGGAGTATCTGAAGGTTTCCGGATAGGATTTGGAGTCTAGGGGCCGAATCTGGAGGTTAGAAGGCCATTAGAAGTCTGAAACCGAGTCCGAAAAGGTGAAGAAATCCAAATCCGCATCGAAAAATGCGGAAATTCCGCGAAAAACTGGGGGGCGAACCGCCCCATGGCTCGGGCGAACCGCCCCAGAGTATTTTCGGGCCTATATATAGTTGCGAGTTTTCTCTCCGAAATTCATATCTTTCCAAGCCTTCTTTCTCACCTCTCTCTATAGTTTTAGGTAGGAACTTCCCGGGGCCTGTCCTGGGAGTTCCGTAGCTTAGGGGATACTTTTTCATAGCAGATTGGAGTGCGTAGGATCACAATCATCCGGAGATTGACAACCTTCGGTAACTTTGTATCTTACAAGTTTAATCTACTTATTTTATATATTCTTTCAATATGTTTTCTTCTATGATTGCTATTGATTGCATGCACATTATGAGTAGCTAAATTTATCGTTGGTGGTAGTATGTGAATTCTTAGCGAGGGAAGATAATCATGCTAATGGCTATATCGCGCATTATACTCCGTGTCATTGCTTTATTTCGTTGATGAGTTGAACACCAAAATTCTCGTATGTTGTATTGATCATTATGCACACTAGGACACTTGTCGGCCAAACAGACTTAATTATCTTCGTAGTGTTAAATGATTACGGAACACAATAGGACGTTAGTTGTTGACAGGTCAGACCCATACTATCTTCGTAGTGCACAATACTTACAACAGGACCCAAGATTCATTCAAAGATCTCTATGCAAGACCGAGGAATTTATGCATGATTATCGACCCATTATGTTAAGAAGGACCATACTATCACCAACCTCCATTATCTGCTTGAAAACCCCCTATCGCTTTTTATTTGCTGTTTTATATTTTCTTATTAAATAGATAAAGCTAGTTATAGTCCTGAGAGAACGACACTCGAGTCATTCTGCTGCTACACTACGGTTTTCGTTGTAGTTGTGGATTGCCTTTGGCTAAATACAAATATTATTTGATTGAACCCTGACAACGTTTCATCAAATTGGCGCCGTTGCCGGGGACTATACTCCTTTTTTCTATTTAATTTGTTTTTATTTACAGCTTTAGATTCCTATTTCTTTTAGTTTTAGTTTTCCTTTTTAATCTCTCTCTGTTTTCCTATTTGTTTCTAATCACCTCTTCTAGTCTGTCACAGATAGTGTATGCCGCATACACGTTCTGCAGGAACACCGCTTGCTAATTCAATTGCTGAGATCGATAGAGTCTACCACCAGAGAAGGCGACTACTTGAAAGGCGCGCACTAGAGGAAATAGAGGAAACCGATTTCTCTGAATCTCTAATTAGTCTATACAAGGAAATCGACGGAATGGCAGAAGCTAGACCACTGAAGGCATGGGTACAACCCACCAAGGATCGTATGAGGGGACCGGCGATTGTTCTTTCGCCCGCAACCCGAGATCTGGAAATCAAGAACCACGCATTCCAACAACTTCCGAGGTTCTATGGCTTATCAAGGGAAGATGTGATGGGGTACTTGAACGATATCGATGATTTCGTCAACCAACTCCCACGACCCGGAGCTGACATAACAACGGATGAGTTGAGGATGAAGGTTTTTGCAATGGGACTTGGCGACAGAGCCAAGTCATGGCTGAGTTCTCTACCAGCCGGCTCGCTGGACACTTGGGAAAAGGTTTTTTCAGCTTTCATGGAGAAATACTTCACACACACTCTGACTACCGCGCTTAAGGCGCAAATCACTGGATTCACGCAGGACTATGATGAGACCATCTACACCGCGTTCGAGAGGTTCCAAGATCTCACGAACAAGTGCCCTCACCATGGTTTCGAACTCTCCGACCTAGTCCAACACTTCTACAATGGACTAACCTTCGAGAACCAACAAGTGGTGGATTTCCAATGCCGAGCCAATATTTGGGAGGAAACCGCGGAAGCCGTCTGGGCAGTTTTCGAAAGGCTTGCTAAGGGGTCGCAGTTCAAGGACCCAAGAGCAATGGTTAGGAGACGTGGACCCGAAGCTCCACCGACTCAAGAAGCCCCTATGTACAGGGGGAATGGGGATCAATTCGAGTGCTTTACCAACGAATTGAAGCAAGTCCTCAAGAGCGCCACCGGAACAACTGTTTCGAACGAAGTATGCCGAATATGCAAGAACTATGGGCATGGAGCTCATATGTGTAGATCGGAGTTGGCATACGAAGATGGCAACTGGGCTCGAGGAGGCGAAGAAGAAGCCTTTGCTACGGAGTTTGGTACTCAAGAAGTTAGCTACGGACAAGACGGTAGGTATCCTCGAGGTGGATTCTGGAGAAGAGGATACCGTAACAATCAAGGATATGCACCGGCTAACCAAACTTATGGACCTAACCAAGACCGTAGTAGGCTTAACTATGGTAATGATCACTGCGAAAACCCCGCTCCGAAAGAGCCACCGAAGTCGAAGACGGCTCTACTGATGGAGAACTTACAGAAGATGGTCGATCACACACAAAGTTTTCTCAAACGGTATGAGGATGATTCCGAGAAAACTAGGACAAGGCTCGATAGGTTAGAAGAGAGCACTAGGCTTGCCCATCAAAAGATGCAAGAGTTGATCGACCGAAGAGCAAGTAAAGAACAAGGCAACATTGAGAAGGTCGTTAGGTGCGAGTGTGCATGAAGGAAGAACTTCTACAGGCTGAGGAAGAAGAGGAGGGCCTTGGTTCTGACACAAGTGATAAGGAGCAAGAGGATCCCGAACCACTCCCTAAAAGTTTCGATGTTAAGGTAGGGATTGGTGAGCTTGAAGATGTCCGTGCCACACTAGACATGGGATCCTACTCAAACATAATTCCTTTGAATGTGTTTGAAAAGAGTAACCTTGGAAAACTATCCGAGGAAAGGGCTATTGTGCGACTGGCGGATGGATCATTCATGAGACCCGAAGGCGTTGTGAAAAATGTGTTGGTCAAGATTGGTGAAGCATCAATATACACCAATTTCGTAGTTATGCCGGCATCTGCACCTGGGACAGGGGATGTCATACTCTTAGGGCAAACATTCTTGACCAAACTACGCTCCGTAATGGACATCTACCAAAGAACTTGCACCATCGAGGTGGATGGAAAACAACACGTATTGCAAGCCATACCTGATCCACCAGAGCCGCCAGATATTATTACTCACTATTGTGGTCTTGCAGCCTATATTCTTTCTTATTCACAGGTTCGTGGCATGGAAAGGAGATCAATGAAGGGGAAGACTAGTACCCGCAAAAAGAAGAGATAGGCGCAGACAGGAGTCGAGTCAAAGACTTAAAACAATGACGCTATCCGGGAGGCAACCCGGAATATTTTATCGCTTTCTTTACTGCTTTTCTGCATGCATTTCATTCTTGAACTATTTGCTTCTCATATGCGAATTTGTTCATGTGTGTGTCGTATATGCTTTTGTTTGAGTAAGATTTTTCGAGTGGTTTTTTGAAAAAAAAATTAGTTTCGGGATTAAAACCGCGTTTTCTGACATCGGGACCCGTCTCCCCGCATTAGGGAGCACGGGGCGAACCGCCCCACTTGGGGGGCGAACCGCCCCGTGGTGGGGCGAACCACCCCACAGTCCCAGATCTTAAAAAACGCGGATTTCAACCCTAAAACCATATTTTCTTCATTCTTCTTCATCCATACTCCCAAAAAACCCGAAAAGTGCGATTTTGCTTCTAAATCTTCATAACTTCTTCGTTTCTTGACCAAATTGAGTGTTCTTTAGCTTATTTCGAAGCCTATTGCATGATCTATCACCCTAACCGATCATATTTCATCCTAATTCGTTAGATTTGCATATCTGAGGTATCATCTTTAAGAACCCTAATTTTCGAATTTGGGGATTTTCTAATTTGAGCTTCAATTATGCTTGTTTGATGCATGGGTATGTTGTTTATGTGATTAGACATGTTATTTACTATCAATTGCATGCTCAATTTTGCTTAAATTGTTGATTTGGGTATTTTGCTGTTAGATGATATATCTTGTTATGCATTATGTCTTTATCTTTGATTCATAGCATATGAATATGTTTATTGGTGTAATGTTGGTGGATTTGACGATAGAATGCTTATTAGTTGAGAATGAGGATTTATGCTGTTGAATTTTTTGCGCTGCTATGGTATGAATTGAAACCTTGTTATCAAGGTTATTGGTTGTCTAGTAAGAGCATGATGTGATGTATTGCATGTAGTAGTTACGTTGATATGTTGCATGAAGAAGTAGCTAGGCTAGACATTGCGGTTTGGGGAGTTCGATTGATGAATTTATCACTTGTGTGACTCGCTTTTACACTAGCATATATTTGAGTCTGTTTTGAGTCATACGAGGTGCTAATCGCTGTTTGTAGGTACCATACTAAGGGAAGGGAGTATTCCCGTATGATCGCTGTGAAGAACCATGTCAAGGAAGGTGATCTCGCTAGATGTGCGTTCGAGCCAAGGGGTTTGGCAACAACGTCGTGGATATCCAAGAGGAGGAGTTAGAATACACCTGGAGTAAGGACTCCTATGCCTATTCATGCACCACCGAAGGGTCAGAAACCACTATTATGTCAGCACTCCATCACGAGAACTGTAGAGTTCGAGTGAACTGGAAGGCACCGGGACATTCTAGCAGTGACGGATTTGATCTTGAGTTCGCAGTTGCTAGAAGGTTCCGAAGCGCTAGCTTGGTTCCAAAACGTAACGACATGGGTACACAGTCCCTCGTTGGGGCGCCCCTTGCCTGCCTCTAAAGTGAGCATCATATTGACATTGGTCGGAGCAACAGTGGATAAAGTGGTCAAAATTGGAGAAAAAGGTAGAAGACTTGTGAGTGTCCGAACAGCTTACTGTAACCTTCTCGAGGTGTAAATCGTTGGAGGGGGAGGTCCTGACACCACTGCCCTTTCCCCTTCAACAGTTCACATCCTATTGAAGGGCTACAGGATGGAGAATTCCATAACAGCGGCGGCTAATCTTGAGAATTCTACCTGCCACTGCAACTCTACTGGCGATGATGATGATGACAGTAGTGACAATGAAGGCCATACGGGCAATGATGACTCTGATAGAGGAATTGATCCTGACCGGCCTAAAAATGGAACTACCGCAACCATCAGAAGACCTAATGTCACACTATGAAACTCACAGAGGAGGCCCAATAAATCACAAGCAGCATACTCAGCCGACCGAGGCCAAACCATGGGGTAACATCTAGTATCACATCTTATTTCCTCATTTTCTTACTGCTAGGGACTAGTGTTAATTTCATGAGGGGGAATTGGATTTAAGTGATCTGATGTTGTTAGTTTGGAGCTTGGAATTGGTAGGATGAGTATAGTACCTCGCATGCTTTATTTTTCCGCATTTGCATTTGCACGTTTACTGCTTTCTTAGACTTTTTAGGTTGCATTTCACTACATTCATCCTAGGATAGTTTTGCATGTTTTTATATGGAGTTTATTGCCAAATTTTTTGAACTTTTTATTGGGTAAATCAACTAGCTATGCCATTAATCGTATGCTTCATCTCTATGAATTTGTTTGAGGTCTTTCTCGCTTGGCTTGTCTCATTTATGTATTGCACTTAGTTGAGCTAGGTAGTCTCGACATCACTTAGTGGTGTTTTCTCTACTGCGGTTCACGAAGGCCTTTATAATAGGATGATGCATGTTAGGGTCTTGTGGTTGTTTTCCCGAGTAATTATGTACCTAAGAGGCAACAAGTCTTCACCATGCTTTGAGATTGCTAAATGCCTAGGAAGGAGGTAGTGTGAGGTTGTGTGATCCTTTGTTTATAACCTATTCTTCCAAATAGGTTTGGGGAGGGGGTTACACCATCATAGACTTGTTTCTGTTTCTCATTTTTCGTATCGTTAGTTTATTTTTCCTTTTTCGTGAATTTTGTACTCCAACCTATTCTTTCGAATAGGTTTGGGGAAGTCGTGTGAGTCATTTGTTTCTCTTTTTGTTATGCTACTGCTGGCTAAGAAAAAAATCGAAAAAAAAGAAAGAAAAATTCCAGAAGAAAAAAAAAGAGAAAAAGAAAAAAAAGAATCTGGAAAGAAAAAAAAGAAAAAAAGAGAAGATCCCAAAAAAGCAAAGAAGGGTCCAAAAAATAAAGCCAAATAGCAGTTTAGCAAAGTTTGAGTCTTTTTCATTTTTCGTACTGTTCGTAATTGTGTTTTTCTATTTTTTATCTTTTTTGTCTTAAGTGTCATCTGTTCTAGACCACCCTCGTCCTGCCATTCAGGAAGTGGGGAATAGCTTAAGACTTTACTTGAGAGATGGGTAGAATAGGGGAGTGTTATCTTTTATAGGGAACCCTCCTTCGTTTGATGAGAGCCAGTACTGGTTCGACCTCTTTTGAGGGAAAGTCTTAACATGGTGGAACAGCAGTAAGTCCTCAGTTTCATAGGCACGGGGTAACCATTCGTATCTTAGCATGCATCATTACGTCGTCACTGACTAGGTCCAGGTAGAGAATGTTACGAGAGACTATCTTGTCTTGACATAAGTGCTTATGTGGATGTGTATAAGTCAATCGAGGTATTCTTCAACCTATATTCATGCTTTGATTTATATGGTTTTTGTTCATATGTTATTTGGTAGATTCAGTAATTTAGTTCATTTTATTTGGCATGAAACTCCATTTTTGAGTCTTGCATGTTTTTTGTATTAGAGTCTAGCTTAGTTGCTTGAGGACAAGCAAAGGTTCGGCTTGGGGAGTTTGATGAATGTGTATTTTACACTTTCATTCGAGTCTTTTTCACCTAATTTAGCTATCCTCTATGTTAATTTAGCTATATTTTAGTACATTTTATTAGAATAGTGTCACGTTTCCCTTTAGATTTTATTTTACAGGTTTTGGTTGAAATTCGGAGAATTACGGGCATTTATATTGAAGTCTACAAGGAATTGGTGTTCCAGAAGCATATTTGGAGTATCTGAAGGTTTCCGGATAGGATTTGGAGTCTAGGGGCCGAATCTGGAGGTTAGAAGGCCATTAGAAGTCTGAAACCGAGCCCGAAAAGGTGAAGAAATCCAAATCCGCATCGAAAAACGCGGAAATTCCGCGAAAAACTGGGGGTCGAACCACCCCATGGCTCGGGCGAACCGCCCCAGAGTATTTTCGGACCTATATATAGTTGCGAGTTTTCTCTCCGAAATTCATATCTTTCCAAGCCTTCTTTCTCACCTCTCTCTATAGTTTTAGGTAGGAACTTCCCGGGGCCTGTCCTGGGAGTTCCGTAGCTTAGGGGATACTTTTTCATAGCAGATTGGAGCGCGTAGGATCACAATCATCCGGAGATTGACAACCTTCGGTAACTTTGTATCTTACAACTTTTATCTACTTATTTTATATATTCTTTCAATATGTTTTCTTCTATGATTGCTATTGATTGCATGCACATTATGAGTAGCTAAATTTATCGTTGGTGGTAGTATGTGAATTCTTAGCGAGGGAAGATAATCATGCTAATGGCTATATTGCGCATTATACTCCGTGTCATTGCTTTATTTCGTTGATGAGTTGAACACCAAAGTTCTCGTATGTTGTATTGATCATTATGCACACTAGGACACTTGTCGGCCAAACAGACTTAATTATCTTCGTAGTGTTGAATGATTACGGAACACAATAGGACGTTAGTTGTTGACAGGTCAGACCCATACTATCTTCGTAGTGCACAATACTTACAACAGGACCCAAGATTCATTCAAAGATCTCTATGCAAGACCGAGGAATTTATGCATGATTATCGACCCATTATGTTAAGAAGGACCATACTATCACCAACCTCCATTATCTGCTTGAAAACCCCCTATCGCTTTTTATTTGTTGTTTTATATTTTCTTATTAAATAGATAAAGCTAGTTATAGTCCTGAGAGAACGACACTCGAGTCATTCTGCTGCTACACTACGGTTTTCGTTGTAGTTGTGGATTGCCTTTGGCTAAATACAAATATTATTTGATTGAACCCTGACAACGTTTCATCAAGTATCCCAACGCGCAGAACCTCGGGCACCCAGGGTTAGCCACCAAGGCACCAAACTCACAAGCCTTGTGCTCGGCATCGGACACTAGCTGATCGGGGTAGTCGACCAGGTCACCATTTTTGTTGTCCATCAAGTCGGCGGCGTCGCTGTCAAAATCCGCGGGCAAGAGACCCTTGGCCTTCAACTGATCGAGAGCCGAGTAGAAGCCCTCCTCGCGCCCCACCTCCTTTGTCTCCAGCATTTTCAAGCGGTACGAGACGGGCTCATAGAAAGCTTTGGCGCCCTCGTACTGAGTATCTTTGAGGTACCCGAGGACGGCATCTTTGAAACGGGCCATTTTGATGGAAAGGTTATTCCACGCATCCTTCCAAGCCTTCATCTGCCTCTGCACCTTAGCACTCTCGGCCTCCAAGCTTGCAAACTTGGCCTTCTCGACCTGCAGCTCCTCCTCAAGCGCCTGAGTACGGGTGTTAGCTTCCTGAACCTAGAGGTGCAAGTTAGCAACTTCCTCCGGAGCACCCTTGTCGGCCGCAAGGTTTCCAATGGCGCCAACTATGGCGGCGAGCTGCAAAGAACCAAAGGAAAGGCCCGAGGACCGATAAAATTAGCAAGGCCCGAGAAGCAATACTTAGCAGTTTTTCAGTTAGAAACGAGATATTTAAAAACATTACCTTGCGCGTCACCTGACTCATCTCATGCGCCCGATCAAGCTCGTCGAGCGCCATGATACGATTCACCTCGTCCGAGAGATCCTCGTCAGTTTTGATCTCCTTGCCCTTGTCCTTGTTCTTGCGGGCCTTCTTACCCGCTCGACCACCCTCGTCGTCGGAGCTTCTTTTACTCTTCTTGGACTTTTTATCGTCCTTAGCCTTGTCATCGGCTTTCTTGAGCTGAGGAAGAGCCATCTCCAGAGGAGGCTCACCTTCCCGCTCCCGACGAGCCATCTCGTCCTTGTGCACAGCAGCGTTGCTAGGAGGGTTGCAAGGAAGTTGCGAAGGCGAGTTCATCATTTTGTCCAATTTCTGTTGTTGGACGAGCTTGCGCTGAGCGGCGCGCTGTCTTCTCCCGGCCTCGAGCGTCTCATACATGATCCACTTAAGCCAATAGTCTGCTAAGGAAGAAGGGGAGTTAGTACACAAATATACAAAGGTCCGAGGATCTCATGAAAACATAAAGGAGCAACGAGCAAAAGATTATAAAATAGACTAAGTATGGAGAAGTATCTACAAGAAACCTACTCGAGCAGAAAGGGGGTACACTTACTGAAATCCTTTTTGAAACCACAATATACGGCCTCAGTTAAATTTTCCAAGTAAGGCAAAGGTCGAAGATTCAACGCCCAGTAGAAATATATCTTGGGGTCCGGAAGCAAATTCTTTCTTTGGTATCGGACAGCCCAAGGAGCCATCTCGGCTGCGGGCGACTTACCAACCCAAGTCCCTCGGAAGAACTTTTTTGGGACGCCCCAGTCCAACTGCTCGTCGGTCATACTGGGTTGTCGCACCTTGCGGACATAGAAATAGCGCGACCACCACCGACACCCGATTGATGACGGAGCCTCCTTTAAGAAAGCAAAATCGGGCCTGGCCGAGAAGAAGTTAAAGTGTGGGTTCCTCGGGCTGACCGACACCCGGAAAAGCTGTATAAAGATCGAGTAGTTTACCGGGATCCCTCGGATGTGACAGAAAACCCCATAGTAAACTAAAGTACCGAGCGAGCTCGGAATTATCTGAGCCGGAGCGAGGCCTAAGTCGTTGAAGAGGTCACGGAAGGCATCACAAAAAGGCATCTACCATCCTCTCTCGAAGGACATTGTATGGACAGACATGTACCCGGACGACGGGTTGTAAAACGTCTGGTCGGGCGTTGGAAGGAGAATCTCAACCTTAGACTTAGGCAGAGAATAAATCCATCTAAGGTGAGGAATCTCTTCCTCGTAAATAGTAGTCGCCACGGTAGGAATCGCGCCGTCCTCGTTCAGCTCTCCATTCGGATCAGGATGGTGACACTCTGAAACAGGCCGAGTAAATTTTGCGTTCGAGGAAGCAGCACCCCTCGGACGACCATCCTTAGCAAATTTAGGAGGGATTGGCTCTCCTTTTCTTCTCCTCTTCCTCCTCGGCGCAGAACGTGAAGTCCCTACGTCCTCGGACGCGGACACCTGATTAGCGACCTCGCGCCCTTCACCTTGCTCGCCCTCTTCAGTCTCGAGCGGCATATCCTCCTGGTCTCGACTCCTCTTAGAGTGTCCCTCGGACACATCGGGAGAAATATCGTCATCCCCAAAGATAGAATCACTGCTCTCGTTATGCGCATAAGGGGCGGGCTTACTTCTACTCGGACCGGCCTCGTTAAAATTTGAAGGCGGTCGATGAATCTCGTCGTCGGAGGAGAGAGTCACCACCCTCTTATAGTAGCCCTGAGGTAAATACCTCACAGGACTCGGACTCCCGGTGTTCTTGGAAGAAGATTTCCCCTTAATGGGAAGAACCTCAGAATTTATTAAGACGGGTGCATCATCTCCCAATATGATGACCCGAGGTTCTAAAGGGTCCGGCCGACCACCTGCCCGATAATCGTGCCCGAGAGCCCCAGCAACGGCATTCATCACCTCGGGAGGTATGTTATGAGTGGCACCCTCCTCGACCTCATCATTGATGAATGAGTCGTCCAAATCATACTCATTCCTAGGCCCCCGAGACCGAGCGACTAACCTATCCTCGGGAGGAGTACTCACAACCTCCTCTTCCTCCTCGGGCACCTCAACCACAGGCAGCTCGCTATCCAGAAAACTCGCGGATAAAGAACTGTTGTTGTCAGCGTACCCACGTCCCTCGGACATGTTCTCACTATCACTCCTCTTGGACATCCTAAACAAAGGAAGAGGAAAAACATCAATCAACGGTGGTTATGCAAAGTCCGAGAGGTCCGTTTAAGTATATCTTAAGTCCAAGTCTCAAAGCCAAGACTCGCAAAGACGAGGAAATAATAATTGCGCGACTACCACATAGGGAGGAAATGGGCCAACGAGAAATTTAAAAAGGGGAGCGATTACTACATAAAGGAGCGAGCACAAGTACAAGAAACATAGCAATGGCGCGTACAAAGGCAAAGATAAAAGAAAACAAAGAAGTGGTCGAACTACTTGATTTGACGAAATGGAAAAGTAGCTTGCTCGACGACGCTGCTCGACTACTTCTGCTCCTCGCTCTTTACAATTGCTACTCGGACAGTTCAAATTGCTCTGAGTGAATTTGGGCGAAAATGTTGGAAATGAATCTAAGTATCCCTATTTATAAGAGGGTAGTACGGGAAGGTGAACCGTCGCATAAGTGGCGACGAATCTAGGCCACACGCGCGACGATACAGAAGGCCCAGATTGAGCCACATCATGAAAAGATGATTTTGCCCTTGGAGCGCCCCGACTTAAGAAAAAACGTCCGGAGCGTACGCGGGTTAGGGCTCGCCCTACCAGGCAGGCTCCTAAAAAAAAAAAAAAACTTGTACAACCTCGAAACGTCTCCAAACACGTGCTCCGAAGGAAGAAAAAACTACCCCTCGACCTTGTGAAGCTGCATGACCTTACCCGGATCCAATCTCTTTCATACAAATACCCTTTTTTGGTGGTCCGAGTACCGTCTACTCGAACCATAAAACAAGGGGGGGAGGGAGAGATAGGAGGAGGGAAGATTATGAAAACCATCGGGTCGCAAGGAAAAACTTTTTGCAATTATACATCGGACCATACTTCAAGATTGAAGGAAAGGCCGACTTCAACTTAATAGTTCCACAACTATCTTCTACTAAGATACTTGGAAACTAGGGGGACATATGTTGGTGTCGGAATATGTCCAACCCCTAAGGGCGTCTAAGAGCGTACTAGGGCGTCGTGGGCTGACCATGATAGAAGGGTCCGATCACCTTTCATCATGGTCCGACCAGACAAAAGACTAGGCAAAATAGCCTAAGTCCTTATGTTCGACCTAAAAGTACAACTGCCCTACTAGCCATTGAGCAGCCCTACTAGCGTGGTGACGCCCTACTAGCAGGACAAAGTCCTAGTAGCCACCAGCTAGGGGAAAGGCAAGCCCAACAAAGAGCTCCTCGGGCTACACCACGACCTCCGGCTACATAGGCTCGCCCTACTAGCACGCCGAGAGGAACAAGATTGGTGCCCTTCTTCCCTACTAGCACTGGTAGGCGGACGAGTGTCCTTCCGCCCTACTACCACAGGTGGCCGGACATAACTCCTTGCGTCAAGGAAGAATTAACATGTCCTAAGGAAAAGGTGGTCCTCGGACCTTAGAAGCTCGGCAGTCGCCCTACTACCCCGTCCTCGGATGGTACTAGGGCAACACCCGCCCTAGGAGCAGTTTGGTACCAAGGATGACCATTTTACCCCTGTCAACCCTAATGGAATATATGGGCCAAAGCCCATGGGTCACACCAAATGGGCCTAAGCCCATAGGAGACTTAATAATGGCCGGACAGGTGTCACGATCGCAAGTGCTCAAGCAATATTCTATTGCTAGTATAAATATGGGCTCACTCAAATCAAGGTAATCAATCAATCATCACACTACTTTCTCACTCTACATTTACTAGGGAAGCCTACCAACTCCCTACACGTAAAGTCGTCCCTCCGACTTGATCTTAGACAAGCCGGGCTTGTGGCACTAACCCCCCCCCCCTCTTGCTAAGTTATACCTCAGGTCCTAGGTACAGTACGAAAGGCACTTGAAGTGCGAAGGACGTTCTAGAACCTTCGCCCTACGACGCTCCAGAGGAAAGCACTAATTATTATGAAATTGAAAGGAAACGAAATGGTAGTGATAGGTATTGAACCTACGACTATATCCCCAGCAGAGACATAAGATGGTTTAGGTGTGAAAATATTAGTATTTGCCGTTTTCAAAAAAAATTGAACCTAAGACTATGAAGTTAAAATAAGTTAGATCTTACCACATGGCTACAGGTTACATCACATATCATTCAAACAATTTAATATACTATCTAACCATACTGCCTTTAACTAAAAAAAAAAGAAAATGGAAACCACGGGCTGAAGCCCCCTATGCGCTTACCGTACCGTCCATGGGTGGTTAAAGATTTTTCTAACCGTTTACTGTCCAAATATACATGGTTACCGTTATAGTTTGTATTTAAAAAAAATGTTAACCATACCGGTAGATTGATGGTTACCATTCATAACTTTTCAACAAAATTTAAAAACTACGTAAATGTGGTGTTAAATATAAAATCTTGAATAGCAGTTATTACATAAAAAAATAATTTTTGTAATGATGTCATTTAATTTTAATAGTGTGATATTGAGTTAGTCCCATGTATCATATCAAGAACATAGATATATGCTGAGATATGCAAGTTGGAGTATTGAAATATAATATTACTTGAAATATTGAATATGAAATAATTTTAAAATCAACATAGTATTGACACTTGTTTAAGTACACAACAATCCTAATATTTAAGTTTTCATGTAAATCCATTTTACATTCATACTTTTTTGCGTGGTAAAATGGATTCCAACTATTTTAAAACCAAACATCATTTCAAATGATCATCTATTGAGATGAGATAGCGAATTGTAGTAAAAGTTCCAACGAGCATATTGTATACAAGTGAACATGTATGACATAGGCACGTATGTAGAGATTTTGATATAGGAATGATAATACATGCCTTTAGAAAAATAAAATTCACATGAATATGTTACTAAAATTTTAAGATATATTAATAATATTAATATTGTGTCATACGATTGATGATAATGGTTATCGTGGTAACCGCACGTGCGGTATGGTAACCATACTGTACTTGGGTGGTAACTGTAAAACACTAACCATTTAGTGTTCATTTTTTAGTGGTTACCGTTACCGATGGTAATATTACCGTTGGTTAGGGGTAAACTGTTGGTAATGGTCAAGAGCGAAGCCAATAATGTTTTTTGCCCCGTGCTGTGTTTAACTCATTAAACAATATCAATTAATTATTTAAATTCAAAATTATAAATATAAAATGTGAAATTCTTTTGAAGGAAAAAATGGTTTTTCTAAGCTTAGAACTAGACCTGGCAATTTTGATGCGGTCCGTGAATTTTGATCCAATCCGGACCAGACCGATTCGAGTCCGGACCAACTTCTAACCTGACGGATCTAAAAAAAGACCTGTCCATTTGGTGTGGACTGGATTGGACAAAAACCAAGGATCAAACGGACCAAAACTTGATCCGAGCGAGACCGACTAAAAACCTAAATAAATTGCCCTCTCCTCATATATCGATCGGTCCAGCTCCAAATTTCCTCCTTTCCTCCCGACATGGCTGCTCTGATGTGATTCAGTCTTCCAATCTTCCCCAGTTCTCCAAACATCAGCTCGAAACACCATTAATATTGAACATAAGGTACGAAAATTTTCTTACTGTCTTTAGATCTTGTTCCGTTTTGATTTGGATCTCCAAACACCATTAATCTTCTCCAAACAATAATCCTTCTGATTTGGATCTTATTGTTTTGTTTCCTTCTGATTGCTTCTGCTGATTTAGATCTATTCCTTCTTTTTACTCAAGTGAGAGGCAAAGTGGGAATTCTTTTTAAAAATAATAAAATTAAATATTGGCAAAATTTTATTTTTGGTACTTCAGAATGAATGGAATGAATGATACCTCGCCAAATTTAGGTACTCGAGAGTGTCATTATCCAATTTAGGTACTCCACAATAACATTATATCCAATTTAGGTACTCCGGTCAATTAATTTTCAGATTAGTCAAACCGAAAAACTCAATTTTGACTTTAAAAAATAAATGTAAATTAAATTCGGGACACAGTGGCGGTTTTTCTATTGGTTTTGCCTTCTTTTTTTTTTGACAAAAACCTATAATTATGTTTAAAATTGTAAAAAATTACTAAAACATATAAAATCATTTAAAAATTATAAATAAATATTTAAAAATTTAAAAATATTTATAAAATAAAAAAGATATTTTAATAAAAAATAAAAATTTGATTAAAAAATTACAAAATAATAATAATATATAAAAGATGGAAAAAAAAAACTAAGAGTTCAAACAATATATAAAGATGAGACTAGTGGTTACTATAGCAAAGTTTTTCAATTTTTTATCAAATTTTTTTATTACAATCTTTTTTTTCATTTTATAATTATTTAAAATTTTTAAATGATTTTTTATTTTTAGTAATTTTTTACAATTTGAAACATAATTCTAAGTTTTTGTCAAAAAATGAAAGCCAAAACCAATAGAAACACGCCACGTGTCCCGAATTTAATTTACATTTATTTTTTAAAGTCAAAATTGAGTTTTCCGGTTTGACTAATCTGAAAATCGACCGGAGTACCTAAATTGGACATGGTGTTATTGTGGAGTACCTAAATTGGACGATGACATTCTAGATTACCTAAACTGGTCGAGTACCAAAAATAAATTTTTGCTGTGAAATATTTAATGGAGGATTTGGGTTTACTGATGAGAATGTGAGAAGAAGAGTGTATAATATTTTGAACGGAAGAGATGAAAATAAAAAAAGAAAAATAAATTTGTGGAGAGAGAATGAAAACATAAGGCATCTGGATAAGAGGAAGGATATATGGAATTTGTGGAGTATTTACAAAAAAAGCAGTAAACACACACATGGAAGATTTAAAAGAAAAATACAAAAAAATAATAAATTTAGCGGATCGGACCCTCGATCCGGACCGAATCCAAGACCGGTCCAGTCAGTCTTTTAGCGGATCATCACTTGATCCGATCCGTACTGATCCGATCCATGAAGGACTAGACCAATCCGGTCCAATTGCCAGGTCTACTTAGAACATCATAATATCACATGTTTTGGAGTAGATTTTTCTAATATTTTAGAATAAAGGAAGTGTTTTAGAAAATATTTCTCTAATTAGTCCAATAAAAATCAATATTCATAGTACTCCATCTGTTGTCTCAGAAGCTTCCTGTTTTGACTTTCTTCTGTCAATAGCTTGCAACTTTGACTCCCAATTAATCACTCTTAAACTATAATGATAAAGTATGTGACGAAATTATATCATGAAAATTTAGGTTTTATATTTTCACAATATAATTTTGTGAAATATTTTATCATTATTGTTTAAGAGTAATTGAGATTCAAAGTTGAAAACTGTTAACCGAAAAAAGTCAAACCAAAAAGCTTATGAGTAGGGATGGGAATGGGCCGGGACGCCAGAGGCCCGGTCTTCGCCCGACACATTAGGCCCAGGCCCGGTACAAGCTCGAGAATTGGCCTAAATTTTAGGCCCAAGCCCAGCCCGTTATGGGTCTGGCCGGGCCGGGCCCATTTTTAAAAAAAAAATAATAATCAAAAGTCACACATTTTAGTAATTTTTTTTTAAATTAGAAATGAAATGATTTGATAAATTAAAAACGACAAATGCTTTAAATTTTTTATACATTATTTGTTGTGGCGTATACTAAAATATATAATTCAATAGAAAATTTTATAAATACATAAAAAAAGTAAGAAAAATATATAAATTACAACTTAATTTAATACTAAGTGTATCAATAACAAATTAAATAGTCATATCTACATATATTATATGTATAATATATAAAAAAAAAAATTAGATGTAGCCTTGCTACTAAGGCTACATCTAAGACGCTTTACTAATTGTGGTACAATCGTAAGCATTGCTTGCAACATTTGAGGATATGGGGATGTCCTGTACATGTGTTGAATGGGGTGTTTGCAATAGCTTCAACTTAAAATAAGTGGCTTAATTGAAGGAGAAGTTGGTAAAGTTGACTTATTAGAGAATTTGATGAGTGTTTGCAAAAATCTACTTAAAAGTTAGATAAGTTGTAGGAGTAGTGTTTGCAAACCTAACTTTTTGGACAAAAACAACTAAAATCCAACTTAATTTAAGGAGAATCTGCTGAAAGAGGTACAACCCAGCTTCTCCAACTTCAACTTATCCAGCTTAATTTAAGAGAATTAAGCAGCTTATAAGATGTTGCAAACACTCAAAAAGCTGCTTCTGCTTAAAATAAGTGATAAGCTTGACATATGAAGCTGTTGAAAACACCCATTAAGTCTAAGATGAATAAGGTGGAATCGAAAACAGACGTATGTGTGTCCGTTGGTTACCCGAAAGGAACCAAGGGTGGACTCTTCTACTCTCTGATGACACCGAAAAGTGTCATCTTTTTCTTAGGCTTTTGCGATGTTTTCGTTCTCTTTCCCCTTTGTTTTTTGATAGTTTTGTAGGATAAAATCACGTTTTGTGGTTTTTCTATTTTCAGGGCTATTTTTCTAAGAGAACGTCTCCCGTGAGACCACTAGTTTCGTGAGACCAAAATGAGACTCAAAGGAACTAGAAATTAGATAAAAAAAGCTCGCTGCTTCAACTAATAACTCGCGGGTCATGTTATAACCCGAAACAAAATCGGATCCCTTCACCTAAACCCGTTAAAATCAGAAATCTTTTCTCTCTCCATCTCTGCAACAAAACATCGATTCTCTCCTCGATTCTCTCTCTCTACGAATCGTCGATTGTCTCTCTATCTTCAACGAAAAACAAATATGAGGAACAATACTCTCCTAGATCGTTGAATGAATTGAACAATTTGAAGATTAGATTGGCGTAATTGAAGAATTCGAAAAGGGGAGAGAAAAGGACCTGTTGAACAATCAGGTATGTTACAATTTCGTTTGAGGTTTATTCTTTTGATGTTTGAGTTTCATTTATATACTGATTGAGTTTTATAAAACTCAATCAAATTTTCTGAGTTTTACTTTGTAAAGTTCTGCATGTTACGATTTCGTTTGAGTTTTATGCATTATTGATTTGAGTTTTATGACAAAAGTTTCTGAGTTTTACTCTGTAAAGTTCTGCATACATTGTATAGGAATGACTTGAAGTTATGGGATCATGAATTGAGAATCTTTGGGGTTTATGTTGTTCTGCATACATTGTATAGTAATGACTTGAAGTTATGAGATCTTAAATTGAGAATTTGGGGTTTATGTTGTTCTGCATACATTGTATAGTAATGGCTTGAAGTTATGAGATCATGAATTGAACAATTTGAGGTTTATGTATATGCTGAAGAATTTGAGGTTTGTTCTTTTGATATTTGAGTTTCATTCATATACTGATTGAGTTTTATAATGTATCATTGCAAAGTATATACCACTCTCTTTTGATGGTTTAAAGAAGGAAAAGTAATCGAGTGTATGGAAGGGGCTAGATTAAACCCAAGCCAGAGTTACAGAGTTCTTATGCACAATGCTGGAGGCAGAGAGAACGTCGGGCACACTGTTCGGGATAATATTAACTATGTAAACAGGTTAAGTTTCCAGTTATGGTAGTTTGAGTTTTATATGTTGTTTGTTTGAGTTTTATGTGGTGCTTGTTTGAGTTTTTTACATCTATCATATTTCTTTGAGTTTAATATGATGTTTGTTTGATTATGTGATGCTTGTTTGAGTTTTACATCTATAATATTATAGGTTTAGGGTGAGATTTACTTGGAGATAAGTTGTATATGTTTGAGTTTTATATGGTGTTTGTTTGAGTTTTATATAGCTATTGTTTGAGGTTTACATCTGTATTCAAGAAGGTGTTTGTTATGTGTTCCTGTGCTTTGTCAATTATGCTATGTTTCTTGATTTTTACTGTGTTGATTTTATTCTGTAAACAGGCTGAGGGCCCATAAGACTGGAGGACAGGATTCACAGTGTGTGATAAATTCATTGCTAAAATGGCAAAGAAAGGATCCTTAGTTCTTTTACAAAACAAGACTCTGTGGAGTGTTTTGGTGCGACTGGGTTATGAGGGAGGATTACAAATTTTTTGGAGACGTGCTCATTTTCGATACAACATATTGTACTAACCCGTATGATATGATTTGTGCACCTTTGGTAGGAGTCAATAGCCACTGGAGTAATGTGGTTTTCGGTTGTGCCTTTCTTGCTAATGAACAAGCGGAGACATTTGTTTGGTTGTTGGAGACATTCTTGGAAGCAATGGACCAAAAAGGATAAATGGTGCTATTGAGAAGAAACCAAGAAAGAAAAAAGGTTCAAACACAGGGGAAACAAGTTTCCCCAGGAAGGAACAAGTTATTTGATTGATTTCAGTACTCTATTCTTTTGTGGACTGTGTTCCTTGATTTCAATACTGTATTTCTTTATATAAGATTGAGAATTTTATAGACTCTGTTCCTTAATATCGATACTCTGTTTTCTTGATTTTTCTCATGTTTATGTTGATAGTTGTTGAGCATTTAACTAAAACTAATCAAGCATTTGTCAATGGTAAATTGAAAAAAAATTCTATGAACATTAAACTCAGTCTGTGAGAAAACCTCAAACAACCACCACATAAAACTCAAACATACAACATATAAAACTCAAACATAAACTCAAGCCTCAAACTAAACTAAGGGTGTATATTTTTTCTAAAGGCCTAGATGGATTAGTGAACTCCAAACACCCAGAAAATAAATTGAATTACTTTCGGATTCTACGGTCTTAATTAGGGTTTAGGGGTTGGATGCGGTGCATTGTCAAGGGATCATGTAACATATTTCCACGAATGTTCAAAGCTTAACTCAGTTTGTAATGCATATAAAAGTCATGGACAGTGGTAAACCTCAAACAAGCACCATATAAAACTCAAACACACAGCATATAAAATTCAAACATAAACTCAAGCCTCAAACTAAACTAAGGGTGTATATTTTTTCTAAAATCCTAGATGGATTGGTGAACCCCAAACACCCTGAAAATGAATTGAATTACATCCGGATTCTACGGTCTTAATTAGGGATTAGGGGCTTGTCCTGCACCGCATCCAACCCCTAAACCCTAATTAAGCATTTGTCAAGGGATCATGCAACATATTTCCATGAATGTTCAAAGTTCTCAGTCTGTAATGCATATAAAAGTCATGGACAGTGGTAAAACTCAAACAACCACCACATAAAACTCAAACACACAGCTTATAAAACTCAAACATAAACTCAAGCCTCAAACTAAACTAAGGGTGTATATTTTTCTAAAAGCCTAGATGGATTGGTGAACCCCAAACACCCTGAAAATATATTTTGTCAACTCAATCTGTAATTCATATAAAAACTCATGGACAGTAGTAAACCTCAAACAAGCACCATATAAAACTCAAACACACAGCATATAAAACTCAAACATATAAACAGAAATATAAAAAAGTTTACTAAATATGACTGAAAATAGTACTAATCTGAGTTATTACAGACAAATTTCAAATTAAAAACATGAACAAAATATCAAAATGATGGGTGAATAAACATGTTCAACGAAGTTAAAACTTCAAAATCAAATCCAACAGAAATTGAGCCTCTTGTGCATAATTCACCATCTCTTGCCTTGATTACTCATTGTCTCCTCTGAATCAATAACGTCCTTATTTACGCCCGCAACATGGGAAGCAGTAACATCAAGGACAGTTGTAGCAAAAATTGTCATCGTTCGATCAACCACTTGTGGATCAATTCTTTTAGCAGTATCATCAACGGCAACAACATCAGCAACGGGAGCAATACCAGCAGCGGGCGGAGCAACATCAGAATCATAACTGCAAATTTCAACCATGATTGCTGCAAAAAAAAAAAAAAAAAAAAGGATATCACCAGCCTCAAATTCAACGAGCATATAACACAAATATATCAAATATATAAAACGGGAGAATAAAACAGACACATATAAATCGGATGTAGACTAAAACTCAAACCAGCACAATATAAACCTCATACAAACAAAATACAACACCCAGAGATAAATCACAACCAAAATAAAAAATTCAAATAAAACACCAACAAAACTCAAAAAACTAACATAACACCCAAAACACTCAAACTCAAGTAAAACTCAAACATAATATAAAACTCATGGATAGTGGTAAACCTCAAACAAGCACCATATAAAACTCAAACAGACAACATATAAAACTCAAGCATATATCAAAAAATATAACGTGCATCGACAGTGATATAACTCAAACAAGCCACATATAAAACTCAAACAGACAACATATAAAACTCAAACATATAAAACTTATCCTCAAGCACCTTATTAATGTACAAAAACATTCCTATAAAATTGAGAATCCTATTTCTATGAATGTTAAAGCTTAAACTCAGTCTGTAATGCATATAAAACTCATGGACAGTGGTAAACTTCAAACAAGCACTATATAAAACTCAACAGACAACATATAAAACTCAAGCATATATCAAAAAATATAACGTGCATCGACAGTGATATAACTCAAACAAGCCACATATAAAACTCAAACATACAACATATAAAACTCAAACATATAAAACTTATCCTCAAACACCTTATTAATGTACAAAAACATTCCTATAGAATTGAAAATCCTATTTTTATGAATGTTAAATCTTAAACTCAGTCTGTAATGCATATAAAACTCATGGACAGTGGTAAACCTCAAACAAGCACCATATAAAACTCAAACAGACATCATATAAAATTCAAGCATATATCAAAAAATATATCGTGCATCGACAGTGATGTAACTCAAGCAAGCCACATATAAAACTCAAACAGACAGCATATTAAACTCAAACCAGCACAATATAAACCTTATACAACCAGAATACAACACACAAAGATAAATCAGAAACCAAAATAAAAAAACTCAAATAAAACTTAATTTCACAAAGATACAGGTTTCAGTTTTATATGATCCATGTTTGAGTTTTATCTTTGAAAAAAATGGAAAAGGAACAATTATAATTCAATAAGCTACATAATGGAAAATGAACCATTATCATTGTGTTAAATTTGAATAAAAAATGCATATAAAAATATGAGCATGGACAGCAGTGGTAAAACTCAAACATGCATCAAATAAAACTCAAACAAACATCATATGAAACTCAAAAAAATGAAATTTATCCTCAAGCACCATATTAATGTATAGAAGTTTGAGTTTTATCTGAAGCAGGTTTGAGTTTTATCTTTGCAGAATAGAAAAGGAAAACTTATAATTTCACAAAAATACAGGTTTCAGTTTTATATGATCCATGTTTGAGTTTTATCTTTGAAAAAAATGGAAAAGGAACAATTATAATTCAATAAGCTACAGAATGGAAAAGGAACCATTATCATTGTGTTAAATTTGAATAAAAAATGCATATAAAAATATGAGCATGGACAACAGTGGTAAAACTCAAACATGCATCAAATAAACTCAAACAAACATCATATGAAACTCAAAAAAATGAAATTTATCCTCAAGCACCATATAGAAGTTTGAGTTTTATCTGAAGCTGGTTTGAGTTTTATCTTTGCAGAATAGAAAATGAAAACTTATAATTTCACAAAACACAGATCGAACCACTTACTTGCATTAGGCTTTATATAAGACAGAAAACAAACAAAAATGAAGAGATCGAAGCACTTACATGGTAAAATTGAAGAAATAAGTAAACTAGGGTTTCAAAAATGAGTGAAAAACAACAGAAAGGAACGAAACATGGTAAAATTGAAGAAATGAGTAAACTAGGATTTCAAAAATGAGTGAAAAACAACAGAAAGGAACGAAAACATGGTAAAATTGAAGAAATGAGTAAACTAGGGTTTCGAAAATGAGTGAAAAACAACAGAAAGGAACGAAATCAAACCTTCAACGGCTGAAGAAGACGAACACGATGACGGCGAGCTTAATTCAGGCGGAGGAGACGACGTTTGAAGCTTCGATTGCGGCGACGAGAACAACAAGAGACTTTCTCTCTCTACTCTCTGATATTTCAATCGATCAATGACGGAAAATGAAAAGAAATTGGTCAATTCTATTATTATAGATAACCCGTTTAATGACCCGAAAGGAGTAAACCGGGTTATAACATGACCCGCGAGATTTGATACAGTAGAATGGATGATCCGGAATGCTTTGGTCTCACGGTCTCAACTTACAAATTGGTCCTAAACAATAAATTGTATTTTTCTATTCCGTTAATTTTGGGGGCCAAAACAACGCATTTTTGGATGCATTTTGGTCATAGTTGAAGCCCCCGAATTTTTTGGTCGAGATCTTATTGCCCTTGTTGAAGTTTCAGAAGAATGAGCTTAAATCTTACTATCTAGTGCCAGGATCTTGATTTCTTTTCATAAACTTTAATCTTACATTGGTATTATAAAGATAAAAATTCCATCTACTTAAACTTGCCACATAAGCCAAACTCGAACCAACTTAGTTTAACCGGAGAGATCTTTATATGATGCAGTTTATTTATATTACAATCCTTAAAATTGTGAAGTAAAGCATCGAAAATCAAGTTGCAGCCAAAATTACATTTCTGCATATGAATCAGAAACCAATCGCTTATCACAATTCACAAAACTCAAATGAATGGCCAATCAAAAGCAATAAAAAACAATGTTTATCACAACAATATAACAACTTCAGCAACACCAAGACAACTTCAAATACCTGTTACTCAGAACTGAATTATAGTAGGGGAAACATCCAAATAATATTTATGATCAAGCAGCAAATACATATAAACAGAACATAATTTTTCATCACTTACGCACCAATATGAGCGCAAACAGTGTAGGAAAAACTGTCAGCAAGACCTACCTCCAAGCGCGTTCCAAGCGATGCCAAGCCAACAATCCGATCTCTCATCTCATCAATCTGCTGCCACAGTACCCAATTGAACTTGAGTGACAAGTTTTCCTAATTTGAGTTATGTTTTAATTAGGGAATGAACCTAGACATAAAGGTTTACTTGTGCAATAAGAATTAGAATTTTTATTCATTTTAGGAGTTCTATTGGCTTCTAAAGGCTTCCAATAGCTACTATATAAGGAGGTGATTAGGATAGATTTTTTGGAAACTATACGAGATCTTCTCATTAAACGACTCCAAAAATTCAGACAATACAAAAGACCGACAAAATTGTCCAGGCCAACCAAAGTTCCTAACTGCTAACTAGTAAGACAACCAAATCATCACAGTAAATCAAGTTTCTAGCCAAAAATAAGCTGATAGACGGGTTCTTTCAACTTCGGGAACAGCAGGCTGCGGTGGACAACCTTCTGTATCACAGCAGCCCCCACAGTGGCCGCGTCTAACTGTCGTTGCTGGAAAAGATACTAATTACGAGTCTGCCAAATCGCATACACGTACTCAGCTAGCAGTCCTTTTGATGAACGTGTATTTTACACTTTCATTTGAGTCTTTTTTCACCAATTTAGTTATCCTCTATGTTAATTTAGCTATATTATAGTGCATTTTATTAGAATAGTGTCACGTTTCCCTTTAATTTGCATTTTACAGGTTTTAGGTGAAAAACGTGGTTTTCCGGGCAATTATATTGAAGAGAACGAAGAATCGGTGTTCCGAGGACATTTTTGGAGTATCTAGAAGATTCCGGATGGGATTTGAAGTCTAGGGGTCGAGTCTGAAGGCTAAAAGGTCACTAGAAGGCAAAAATCGAGTCCGAAAAGGAAAAGAAATCCAAAAACGCGTCTCTCGCCGACTGAAGCTCCCGGGCGATTCGCCCGGGATGTGGGGCGGTTCGCCCCACACCAGGCGGTTCGCCCGGTGTGTGGGACGACTCGCCCCACGCTTGTCGAACTCCTATATATAGTTGCTGTTTCTCAACGTTTTTTCATACTTTCTCAGACCTTTTTCATACCTTTCTCATTAGTTTTAGGTAGGAATTCTCCGGAGCCTGTTCTGGGAATTCTTAGCATAGGAGACACTTTTTCTTATCGATTTGGATCTTGTGAGATCGCGATTCTTCGGAGATTGACAACCTTCGGTAACATTGTATCTCACGATTTTTCTATTTATATTTATATATCTTTCAACATGTTTTCATTCAATCTTGCTATGATTTCTGTTGATTGCATGACATCTATGAGTAGCTAAATCTATCGTTGGTGATAGTATGTGATTTCTTAGCGAGGGTTCTTAATTGTGCATGATGGCGGTAATGCGAATCAGACTTTGAGTTATTGCTTTATTTCTTTGATCTATCTAAGCCCTCTATCTTCGTGGTGTTGAATAAAACGGAACACATTGGACAATTCATGATCAAAGATCTCTATGCAAAACGATCGGGTACTTCATGCATGATTATTAACCTATTATGCTTTAAATGATCATATTATCACTAACTTCCATTATCTTGATAAGAAAAACTTGTGCTAAGTCGTCTGTTGATTTTATATTTTAAGTTAGATTAGATAAAGCTAGTTATAGTCCTTAGAGATCGACACTCGAGGTTATTTTACTGCTACACTACGGTTTTCGTTGTAGTTGTGAATTGCCTTTGGCTAAATACAAATTTATTTGATTAATTGAATCTGACAAATTCCAGTTCATCAAATTGGCGCCGTTGCCGGGGACTATATTCCTTTTTTCTGTTTAGCTTATTTATATTTTCAGCATTCAATTCCTAGTTTTTTAGTAGTTTTATTTTTTCTATTTGATCTCTCTGATACTCCTTTCTTAGCTTGTTACGGATAGTGTATGCGAAGTACACGATCTAGGGGAACACCGCTTGCTGAATCAATCGCTGAAATCGACAGAGTCTACCACCAAAGAAGGCGACTACTTCGACGACGTGAACTAGAGGGAATAGAGGATACCGATTTCTCTGAATCTCTACACAGTCTTTTTAAGGAAATCGTCTTAATGGCAGAAGCTAGACCACTGAAAGCATGGGTTCAACCCTCCAAGGATCGTATGAGGGGACCGGCGATTGTTGTTTCGTCTGCAACTCGAGATCTGGAAATAAAAAACCACGCGTTCCAATAACTTCCGAGGTTCTATGGCTTAGCAAGGGAAGATGTGATGGGGTACTTGCACGATATCGATGATTTCGTCAACCAACTCCCACGACCCGGAGCTGAAATAACAACGGATGAGTTGAGGATGAAGGTTTTTACTATGGGGCTTGCGACAGAGCCAAGTCATGGTTGAGTTCTCTACCGGCGGGTTCGCTGGACACTTGGGAAAAGGTTTTTTCAGCATTCATGGAGAAATACTTCCCTCACACCTTGACTACCGCGCTTAAGGCGCAAATCACTGGGTTCAAACAAGACTATGATGAGACCATCTACACCGCGTTTGAGAGGTTTCAAGACCTCATGAACAAGTGCCCTCACCATGGTTTTGAGCTTTCGGATCTTGTCCAACACTTCTACAATGGACTGACCTTCAGCAATATTTGGGAGGAAACCGCGGAAGCTGTCTGGGCGGTTTTCGAAAGGCTTGCTAAAGGTTCGCAATTCAAGGATCCAAGAGCGATGGTTAGGAGACGTGGACCTGAAGCTCCACCTACTCAGGAGGCCCCTATGTATGGGGGGAATGGGGATCGATTCGAGTGCTTTACCAATGAGTTGAAACAAGTCCTCAAGAACTCCGCAAGAACAGCTATGTCAAACGAAGTTTGCCGAATATGCAAGAACTATGGGCATGGAGCTCATATGTGTAGATCGGAGCTTGTATATGATGATGGCAATTGGGTTCAAGGAGGCGAAGAAGAAGCCTTTGCTACGGAATTTGGTACTCAAGAAGCTAGCTACGGACAAGATGGAGGAATCCTCGAGGTGGATTTTGGGGAAGAGGGTTCCGAAACAATCAAGGATATGCACCGGCTAGCCAAACTTATGACCCTAACCAAGACCGTAGTAGGCTTAACTATGGTAATGATCACTGCGAAAATCCCGCTCCCAAAGAGCAACCGAAGTCGAAGACAGCTCTACTTATGGAGAACTTGCAAAAGATGGTTGATCACACCCAAAGTTTTCTTAAGCGTTATGAAGAAGATTATGAGCAGACTAGGGCGAGGCTTGATCGTTTGGAAGAGAGCACTAGGCTTGCCCATCAAAAGATGCAAGAGTTGATTGACCGTGGAGCAAGTAGGGAGCAAGGGAAGTTGCCTAGCAACACTGAGAAGTCGATCTCCATTACCTTGGTGGGAGGTCTTCCTGTAGAAATCACCATCAAGAAGGTTGCTAAGTGTGAGCGTTGCAAGGATGAAGAACCACCACTAGCCAAGGAAGAAGAGAAAGACTTTGGTTCTGATTAGAGTGAAGAGGAGCAAGAGGATCCCGAGCCAATCCCTCAAAGTTTCGATGTTAAGGTCGGGATTGGTGAACTTGAAGATGTTCGTGCTACACTAGATACGGGATCTTACTCTAATGTGCTCCCAATGAATGTGTTTGAGAAGAGTAGCCTTGGAAAACTATCTGAGCATAAGGCTATTGTGCAATTGGCGGATGGATCCTTTGTGAGACCCGAAGGCATTGTGAAGAACGTATTGGTTAAGATTGGTGAAGCTTCTGTGTACAACAACTTTGTAGTTATGCCGGCGTCTACACCTGGGATGGGGGATGTTGTTCTCTTGGGGCGAACGTTCTTGACTAATCTACGCTCCGTGATTGACATCTACCGAAGAACTTGCACCATTGAGGTGGATGGCAAGCGACATGTGTTGCGAGCCATATCTGATCCAAATATTCACTTCAATACTTCTCACACCATTAACTACTTTGGTCTTGCTGTCTATGTTCATTCTCATTCACAGGTTCGTGGCATGAGGAGGAGATCCATGAAGGGGAAGTCTAGTACCCTCAAGAAGAAGAGCTAGAGCAAGAAGAAGTCGAGTCAAAGACTATAAACAATGGCGCTATCCGGGAGGCAACCCGGAGTTCTTATCGCTTTTTTACCGCTTTATTGCATGCATTCATACATTGAACAATTTGCTTTTCTTTATGTGAATTTGTTCGTCTATGTGTTGGTTTGTGCTTATATTTATGCTTGAGTGAACTTTTTCGAGTATTTTTTATGAGGAGAATGGTTTTCGGGGATAAAAAATGAGTTTTTTGTAAAAATTTCATCTCCCCTCCCCTGGAGGTGGGGGGCGAATCGCCCCACAGAGCCATAGAGTTTCATACTCTCTGGAAGTGGGGGCGATTCGCCCCTTGCGTGGGGCGATTCGCCCCGTGTGTGGGATTTCATCCCAAAAATCGCCCCACACCATCAGACAATTCTTATACGGGATTTCATCCCAAAAATCCTCATAATCCATCTCCTTCCACTTTTTTACTCCCAAAATTCTCAAAACTCGAAAATTCTTCTTTCTACCATAATTTCTTCAATTCTCCATCAAATTTTGTGTTCTTTAGCTTCAATCGAAGCCCATTACATGCTCTTTAATATCCGAACAACTTTCACCCTAATGCATTTGTTTTCCAGATCTGAGGTATCTTCACATGAACCCTAATTTTTCAAATTTGGGGGTTTTCTGATTTATGCTTCAATTAGGCTTATATGATGTATGGGTTGATTGTTTGTGTGATTAGAAACGTTATTCACTATCAATTGCATGTTCAATTATGTGAGAGTGGTGGTCTAACATATATACCCTTTATTCCAATCACTCTTAAGCGATGTGGGGTATCACAAACTACCCCCTTAAAGCTTCGGCGTCCTCGTCGAGCGCCTTAAGTGGTGGGGGTGACAAACTGACAATAGCCTTTACCAACCGTCTAATCGGTGCGGGCTTTGGGTTGATCTAGGCTCTGATACCATTTGTAACGACCCGACCAATCCGGCCGGCGTGGTTACTCCTGGATGGGCCCACAGTAATGATGAACCGGAATTTGTCAGATTCTAATTAATCAAATAAATTTGTATTTAGCCAAAGGCAATTCACAACTACAACGAAAACCGTAGTGCAACAGTAAATAACCTCGAGTGTCGATCTCTAAGGACTATAACTATCTTTATCTAATCTAACTTAAAATATAAAATCAACAAACGACTTAGCACAGGTTTTTCTTATCAAGATAATGGAAGTTAGTGATAGTATGATCATTCAAAGCATAATGGGTTAATAAGCATGCATGAAGTACCCGATTGTTTTGCATAGAGATCTTTGATCATGAATTGTGCAATGTGTTCCGTTATTATTCAACATTACGAAGATAGAGGGCTTAGATAGATCAAAGAAATAAAGCAATAACTCAAAGTCTGATTCGCTTTACCTCCATCATCTTAATTATTAACCCTTCGCTAAGAAATCACATACTATCACCAACGATAGATTTAGCTACTCATAGATGTCATGCAATCAACAGAAATCATAGCAAGATTGAACGAAAACATGTTGAAAGATAAATAAATATGAATAGAAAAAATTGCAAGATACAATGTTATGTAAGGTTGTCAATCTCCGAAGAATCGCGATCTCACAAGCTCCAAATAGATAAGAAAAAGTGTCTCCTATGCTAAGAATTCCCAGAACAGGCTTGGAGAATTCTCCCCTAAACTAATGAGAAAGGTATGAAAAAAGGTCTGAGAAAGTATGAAAAATGGAGAAAACTGAGCAACTATATATAGGGGTTCGGAACTTGTGGGGCGAGTCGCCCCACACACCGGGCGAATCGCCTGGTGTGGGGCGAACCGCCCCACGTCCCGGGCGAATCGCCCGGGAGTTCCAGCCGGCCATATACGCGTTTTCGACGCGTTTTTGGATTTCTTTTCCTTTTCGGACTCGATTTTTGCCTTCTAGTGACCTTTTAGCCTTCAGACTCGACCCCTAGACTTCAAATCCTATCCGGAATCTTCTAGATACTCCAAAAATGTCTTCGGAACACCGTTTCTTCGTTCTCTTCAATATAATTGCCCGAAAACCACGTTTTTCACCCAAAACCTGTAAAATACAAACTAAAGGGAAACGTGACACTATTCTAATAAAATGCACTAAAATATAGCTAAATTAACATAGAGGATAGCTAAATTGGTTAAAAAGACTCGAATGAAAGTGTAAAATACACGTTCATCAAACTCCCCAAACCAAACCTTTACTTTTCCTCAAGCAACTAAGCTAGACTCTAATGCAAAAAATAATGCAACACTAAAAATGGAGTCTCATCCCAAATGAAATGAACTAATCTATTGTAGCCAAACGGGAGTGCTCCTCTCCCTTTGTGGCATGGTTCCTACAAACAACAATTAGTACTTCGTATGACACAAAACAGACTTATGCATATGCAAATGCGAGAGTGTAATGCACGAGTGATAACATCAACAATCGAACTCCTCAAATCCTCCATGTCTAATCTAGCTACTAACATGCAACACACCAAAATAACTTCGACATGTACATATCACATTATGCTCGTGCTAGACAACCAATAACCCTAAATCATAAGGCTCAATTCATACCATAGTAGCAAAAATTCTAGCATCATAAGTCCTCAAACTCATCAATCATGCATTCTACCATCATGTCCATCATTATCACATCAGTAAATACAATCATATATACGGAATGGAAGGAAAAGAAACATTGCATAACGAGATATAGACATCTAGTAGCAAAATTCTCAAACCAACAAACCAAGCGTAATTGAACATGCAATTGATAGTGAATAACGTTTCTAATCACACAAATCATCATCCCATACATCATATAATCTTAATTGAAGCATAAATCAAAAACCCCCAAATTTGAAAAATTAGGGTTCATATGAGATTACCTCAGATCTGACGAATGAATGAAGTAGGAAGAAATTTGTTCGGATGAAAAGAAAGAGCACGTAATGGGATTTGATTGAAGCTAAAGAACACACAATTTGGTGGAAGATTGAAGGTTTATGAAGGATTGAAGAAATTTTGATTTTTTGGGAATTTTGGGAGTAAGATTGTGAAGAAGATGGGAAAATGAGGAAATGGGGGCAAAGTCCCGTTTTCTTCTTCAAATGCTACGGGGCGAGTCGCCCCGTGCGGGGCGAATCGCCCCACATTTGGGCGAATCGCCCCCACGTCGAGAGAGCGCGGAGCTCTCTGGTCATGTGGGGCAATTCGCTCCCCACCTCCAGAGGTGGGGAGACGAAATCTTCCGAAAAAACTCAGTTTTTAATCCCCGAAAACCATTTTACTCATAAAACCACTCGAAAAAGTTCACTCAAACATAAACATAAGCACAAACGACACAGAAACGAACATAACAAAGGCAAATTGTTCCATGTATGAATGCATGCAATAAGCGGTAAAAAAGCGATAAAAACTTATTGGTGATCATCGGAGCTCGTGGTGGTGGTGGTAGTTCCACTAGTAGATCGGATAGGTTGGATTAAATGTAATACGGATGGGAGCGCTTTAGGGGCTCCGGGAGCAGCTACAGCGACAGGTGTTTTCCGGACCACAAACAACACGGTTTTGGGTTATTTTGTGCAGCACATTGGCACTTCACATGCTTTTGAGGCTGAATTGGTGGCGGCAATTATGAGTATTGAGTATGCATACCAAAAGGGTGGCACAAGCTTTGGATTGAGACAGATTCTACTTATGTTCAGAATGTAGTTACCTCTCGATCTCTGCAAGTTCCTTGGCACTACAGAAATCGATGGCTTCGGGTTCTAGAACGCATTAATTCGATGGACATCCAGGTCACTCATATTTATCGGGAAGGGAATATGGTGGCTGATATTCTCTCCAACCATCCAGTTTCAGGATTCTGGCTTCATCAAATTGATTGCATTGCAGATCAGGTGGTTCGGGACGCTTCCGTACAGCCTTACTATTGACTTACGCAACATTAACACTCAGGCACTCTTTTTCCCATTCATAGGTTTTTCCCACTGGGTTTTTCTATGAATGGGTTTTAACGAGGCCCGTGGTTGCAACCAGGAATTACTTTCCTGGGTATAGTTTTTTGTTTACTTTGTCTACGTTTCTTTTTGCAGTCCGTTTGTGGACTTGAGCTGTGCTCATGACTCTTGTATTTACTTTCTTTTAATATAAGTTCGACATATTAAAAAAATCCTCATTGTCCCTATTGTCTTCATTGTCACCACTATCACCACCATCATCACTAGTAGAATTGATTTGTCGAAGAGAATCCTCAAGATTAGCCGCTGCAGTTATGGGGTCTTCCATCCGGTATCTCTCTAATAGACTGTGAACTGTTGAAGGGGAAAGAGCAGTGGTCTTACAGTCTCCCTCACCAACGTTCTCCACCCCATGGAACTTACAGTAAGCTGCTCGTAAACTCAGAGGTTTTCTTCTTCTTTGCACAATGTCGCCCATATTCTCTACGGTTGATGCTCCCGATGTATATATGGTGCTCCCTTTAGAGGCAGTCGAGGGGCATCCCAAAGAGGGGCTGGGTGTCCATGTCATTATGTTTTGGAATCAAGTTAGCGATTCGGAACTTCATCACCACTGCCGACTCAAGACTGAATCTGTTGTGGTGATGCCGCCCCGGTACTTTCCTATTCACTCGAACCTTGCAGTCCTTGTGACAGGTTTGTGCCGTAATATTGGTTTCAATCCCTTCAGTGGTACGTGAATAGACATAAGAGTGCTCACTCCTGGTGGATTCTCGTTCCTCCTTATGGATAAACCGCGGCGTTGTTGCAAGAGCCCATGGCTCGAACGCACCTCTAACGAGATCACTCTCCTTGACATGGTTGTAATCGATCCGCCTCCAATACTTCATTGTAGCCAAACGGGAGTGCTCCTCTCCCTTTGTGGCATGGTTCCTACAAACAGCAATTAGTACCTCGTATGACACAAAACAGACTTATGCATATGCAAATGCGAGAGTGTAATGCACGAGTGATAACATCAACAATCGAACTCCTCAAATCCTCCATGTCTAATCTAGCTACTAACATGCAACACACCAAAATAACTTCGACATGTACATATCACATTATGCTCGTGCTAGACAACCAATAACCCTAAATCATAAGGCTCAATTCATACCATAGTAGCAAAAATTCTAGCATCATAAGTCCTCAAACTCATCAATCATGCATTCTACCATCATGTCCATCATTATCACATCAGTAAATACAATCATATATACGGAATGGAAGGAAAAGAAACATTGCATAACGAGATATAGACATCTAGTAGCAAAATTCTCAAACCAACAAACCAAGCATAATTGAACATGCAATTGATAGTGAATAACGTTTATAATCACACAAATCATCATCCCATACATCATATAAGCTTAATTGAAGCATAAATCAAAAAACCCCCAAATTTGAAAAATTAGGGTTCATATGAGATTACCTCAGATCTGACGAATGAATGAAGTAGGAAGAAATTTGTTCGGATGAAAAGAAAGAGAACGTAATGGGCTTCGATTGAAGCTAAAGAACACACAATTTGGTGGAAGATTGAAGGTTTTATGAAGGATTGAAGAAATTTTGATTTTTGGAAATTTTGGGAGTAAGATTGTGAAGAAGATGGGAAAAATGAGGAAATGGGGGCAAAGCCCCGTTTTTCTTCTTCAGATGCTACGGGGCGAGTCGCCCCGTGCGGGTCGAATCGCCCCACATTTGGGGCGAATCGCTCTGAGCTCTCAGGTCATGTGGGGCGATTCGCCCCCCACCTCCCCACCTCTAGAGGTGGGGAGACGAAATCTTCCGAAAAAACTCAGTTTTTAATCCCCAAAAACCATTTTACTCATAAAACCACTCGAAAAAGTTCACTCAAACATAAACATAAGCACAAACTACACAGAAACGAACATAAGAAAGGCAAATTGTTCCATGTATGAATGCATGCAATAAAGCGGTAAAAAAGCGATAAAAACTCCGGGTTGCCTCCCGGATAGCGCCATTGTTTATAGTCTTTGACTTGACTTCTTCTTGCTCCTAGCTCTTCTTCTTGAGGGTATTAGACTTCCCCTTCATGGATCTCCTCCTCATGCCACGAACCTGTGAATGAGAATGAACATAGACAGCAAGACCAAAGTAGTTAATGGTGTGAGAAGTATTGAAGTGATTATGTGGATCAGATATGGCTTGCAACACATGTCGCTTGTCATCCACATCAATGGTGCAAGTCCTTCGGTAGATGTCTATCACGGAGCGTAGTTTAGTCAAGAACGTTCGCCCCAAGAGAACAACATCCCCCATCCCAGGTGTAGACGCTGGCATAACTACAAAATTGGTGTACACAGAAGTTTCACCAATCTTAACCAATACGTTCTTCACAATGCCTTCGGGTCTCACAAAGGATCCATCCGCCAATTGCACAATAGCCTTATGCTCAGATAGTTTTCCAAGGCTACTCTTCTCAAACGCATTCATTGGGAGCACATTAGAGTAGGATCCCGTATCTAGTGTAGCACGAACATCTTCAAGTTCACCGATCCCGACCTTAACATCGAAACTTTGAGGGATTGGCTCGGGATCCTCTTGCTCCTCTTCACTCTCATCAGAACCAAGGTCCTTCTCTTCTTCTTTGGTAGTGGGGGTTCTTCATCCTTGCAACGCTCACACTTAGCAACCTTCTTGATGGTGATTTCAACAGGTAGATCACCCACCAAGGTAATGAACATCGACTTCTCAGTGTTGCTAGGCAGCTTCCCTTGCTCTCTACTTGCTCCTCGGTCAATCAATTCTTGCATCTTTTGATGGGCAAGCCTAGTGCTCTCTTCCAATCGATCAAGCCTCGCCCTAGTCTTCTCAGAATCTTCTTCATATCGCTTAAGAAAACTTTGGGTGTGATCAACCATCTTTTGCAAGTTCTCCATGAGTAGAGTTGTCTTCGACTTCGGTTGCTCTTTCGGAGCGGGATTTTCGCAGTGATCATTACCATAGTTAAGCCTACTACGGTCTTGGTTAGGGCCATAAGTTTGGCTAGCCGGTGCATATCCTTGATTGTTCCGGAACCCTCTTCTCCAAAATCCACCTCGAGGATTCCTACCATCTTGTCCGTAGCTAGCTTCTTGAGTACCAAGTTCCGTAGCAAAGGCTTCCTCTTCGCCTCCTTGAACCCAATTGCCATCATCATATGCAAGCTCCGATCTACACATATGAGCTCCATGCCCATAGTTCTTGCATATTCGGCAAACTTCGTTTGACATAGCTGTTCCTGCGGAGTTCTTAAGGACTTGTTTCAACTTGTTGGTAAAGCACTCGAATCGATCCCATTCCCCCATACATAGGGGCTTCCTGAGTAGGTGGAGCTTCAGTTCCACGTCTCCTAACCATTGCTCTTGGATCCTTGAATTGCGAACCCTTAGCAAGCCTTTCGAAAACTGCCCAGACGGCTTCCGTGGTTTCCTCCCAAATATTGCCACGGCATTGGATATCCACCACTTGTTGGTTCTCAAAGGTTAGTCCATTGTAGAAGTGTTGGACTAGATCCGAAAGCTCAAAACCATGGTGAGTGTTGAAGGGTAATTCGTGTTTCTTTCTAAGTTCGCAATGAGTCGCTAGTCTAAGTCATTATAGTTCTTCTTC